>OZ012740.1:438619837-438845112 GCA_963859935.3 Lathyrus sativus | reverse complement strand
AGGCTTTTTCATTTGGAATCTCCCAACCATAATAATGCTTTAGGCGTTGTCCATTCACTTTAAATCTCCACATATCAGTTGGATCTTGAATTTCAATGGCACCGCTTTTGAAAACTTCAGTGATAACAAACGGTTCTGACCACTTAGATTTCAGCTTTCCTAGAAACAATCTCAATCTTTAATTGTACAGTAAGACTTGTTGGTCGACTTGAAAATTTTGCCTTACGAGCTTTTTGTAATGATATATTTTGGTCCTTTCCTTGTAAATTATTGCATTTTCATATGCAGACAATCACATCTCCTCCAATTCATCGTAATTTTAATAATCTCTTCCTCCTAACTAACTTTTCTTTAAAATTTAGGAATTTAACCGCCCAATATGCTTTATGCTCCAATTCAATAGGGAAGTGACATGCTTTACCATACACAAGTTGATATATAGAGAAACCTAAATGTGTTTTAAAAGTTGTTCTGCATGCCCACATGGCGTCATCCAATTTTTTGACCAATCTTTTCGTGATGTTGCCACTATTTTCTCCGGAATTTGCTTTAGTTGTATGTTCGATACTTCAACTTCACCGCAGGTCTGAGGATGATATGGTGTTGACGCTTTATGTTTAAAATTACATTTTTCTAACATTTTTTCCCAAATACCTATTGCAAAAATGTGTCCCTCCATCACTGATTAATAGTATGGGTACACCAAACCTGGAAAAATATTCTTTTTCAAAAAGTCAGTAACAATTCGGGCGTCATTAGCACTGCAAGAAATTGCTTCCACCCATTTTGTAACATAATCAACACATACAAGAATATAAATATATGTATTTGATTGGGGAAATGGACCCATAAAATCAATTCCCCAATAATTAAATGGTTCTACCTCAAGCATAATATTTAAAGGCATCTCATCTTATTTTGAGATGTTACCAGTTCTGTTGCGTTCAGGGCATGTAGACACATATAACTTATAGTCATTAAATATAGTAGGCCACCAAAACCCACTTTCTAGTATTTTAGTTGCAGTTCTCTCGCCACTATGGTGTCCTTCATATGCTGAGTTATGGCAGTGCCATATAATGTTGTCCGCTTTTTTACCTACAACACACATACGAAGTAAACCATCAAGACTTCTCTTAAACAAGTATGGATCATCCCATAAATGAAACTTTGCTTTTTATAGAATCGTTTCCTTTGTTTCCAAGTGTATTATTCTGGTACTGCATTGGCCGCCTTATAATTTTCCATGTCTGCAAACAAGGGGCTTTCACTAATTGTCATTAGCTGCTTGTCCAGGAAAGTCTCTATAATACTTTTCTTCTTTTTTGTCACTTCAACATTTTCTAACCTAGAGAGGTAACCTGCCACCATATTTCTATTTCTTTCTTATCTTTAATTTTCAGATTAAATTCTTACAACAGAAGCACCCATTGTAGCAATTTTGGTTTGAAGTCACTTTTATTGAATAAATACTTCAAAGCTGCATGATCTTTAAAAATAATAAACTTTGAACCAATTAAATAAGGGCAAAAGTTTTCCAAAGCAAATATTATTGCTAGCAGTTCTTTTTTAGTGGTGGTTTAGTTAACTTGATTTTCATTTAAAACTTTGATGGCATAGTAAATTGCATGGAAAAAATTTGCATGCCTTTGGCCAAGCACTGCACCAATAACATAATCATTGGCATCACGCATAATTTCAAAAGGAAGCTCCCAATTTGGTGACACAATGACCGAAGTGGTTATCAATTTATGTTTTAAGCTAGAAAAAGAGTGCAAGAAATCTTTATAAAAGTTTAATTCATTTTCTTTAACCAGTAGGTTACATAATGGTGTTGCAAAATTTGAAAAATCTTTAATAGATCTCTTGTAAAATCCTGCATGGCCTAGAAAACTCCTTACTCATTTAACATTTACCAAAGATGGAAGTTTTTCTATCACTTCAATTTTGCTTGATCGACCTTTGTGCCTTTAGCATAGATTTTATGGTCAAGAACAATGCCTTTAGTTACCATAAAATGACATTTTCTCCAATTTAACACCATGTTTGTCTCAATACATCTCTTAAGGACATTATTTTATCGATCAAGACAACAGTCAAACAATTTATAGAATACAAAAAAAATCCATAAATACCTCTATTGAGTTTTCAATCATGCCCAAAAAATAGAAAGCATGCACATTTCCAACGTTGATGGCACATTACATAGTCTGAAAGACATTCGTCAATATGCAAAAACACCAAATGGGCATGTGAATACGGTTTTTTCTTGATCAGCAGGGCCTGCAGCAATTTGCTTGTATCCCGAGTATCCATCCAGGAAACAATAGTTGGCTTGTCCAGCTAATCTTTCAAGCATTTTATCCATAAATGGCAATGGAAAATGATCCTTCCGTGTGATTGGATTTAACTTGTGATAATCAATACACATTCTCTATCTAGTAACAGTATGAGTTGGGATTAATTCATTATTGGATTTAATCTTCATGCACTGGACTTACCCCTTTTTTTGGAACTACATGCACTGAACTTACCCACGAACTATCATAAATAAGATAAATCATACATGCTTCAAGTAATTTAAGGACTTCTTTTCTTACCATTTCTTTCATTGTTGGATTTAATCTTCGTTGAGGCTGAATAACCAGTTTGAATTCTTCCTCAAGCTTAATTTTATGCATTCAATATGTTGAACTAATCTCCTTCAAGTCTGATACTATCCCTTCCAATGCCTCTGTATTATCTCTTAGTACTCATAACAACTTCTCTTCTTCAAATTTTGACAAAGTGCTACTAATAATTGTGGGGTGCCTATTTCCTTGACTTGGAAAAACATATTTCAAATGCTCAGGGAGTTCTTTTAGTTCAGGATCCATTGGTTTCTCCTCACTACTTCCTCCTAATTAATTTTTTATTAGCACGATTCAGGTGTGCTGCTTGCAATTGTAGTACCAACTCATTTACTTCAACATTATCGTCGTCGTCAAATGTTTCTTTGATGGATTTCACTAAAACATTTTCTATTTGAGATGACGAACCTTCTTCTTTCGAAATATTTTCTATCAATTCATCAACTAAATAAATTTGTTAGCATTACAAATCCTCATGAGGATGTTTTAGAGCTTCAAACACATTAAATACTACATGTTCTTTATTAAATCGGAGAACCAGTTCTCCTCTTTCCGCATCAATCAAAGCTCTGATCGTTTCAAGGAAAGGTCTTCTTAACAATAATGGTGTTTCAGCATCTTCCGGTATATCCAAAATGACAAAATCAACTGGAAATAGTAAATTATCAACCCCTACCAATACGTCCTCCAGTACTCCATAAGAATAAGTGATAGATCGGTTGGCCAGAGTCAAATTAATTTTTGTAGGTTTTGGCTCCCCACAGTTTAATTTCTTCATCACAGACAACAACATTAAACTGATGCTCGCCCCTAAATCACAAAGTGTTGGCCAATCTTCAATGAACATATAGAGTAAGGAATAGTAAATCTACCTGGATCTGTTAGCTTAGGTGGTAATTTGTGTTGAATGATGGAACTACATTCCTCCTCTAAAGCTACATTTTCATCATCCTTCAATTTATGTTTACCGTTCAAAAGCTCTTTCATGAATTTGGCATAGACGGGCATTTGTTCCAGGGCATCACAAAATGAAATATTTACTTGTAACACTGTGAGCATCTTCATGAACTTTTTAAACTGTCCCACTTCCATCTCTTTCTTAGGCTTCTTCTTATTCAAAGGATAAGGTAATTTGATGTAATCTGATAAAGAAGGGGTTGGTTCATTTAGGATTTGGTTTTTTGTTCTCCTAAAAGGCGAGTATTCATCAATGAATTTATAAAGTGTCTCTCTCTTATCAAGAGTCTCGCGCAAAAACTCATCTTCGGTTAGTGTGGATTTTGGTTCCTCATTTTTCTCATTGCTCTATTCGACTAATTTTTCTATTTGTTTCAATTGGAAGCTGAGGGAATAGTGTGATTTCTCAATTCTATTGAGTCACTATTTCCTCTTTCCTGTGCTATTGATGTGGTTTGTTGGGATATGTTATTCATTTTTCCCTTCCAGTCTTCTCATTAACTCCTCATGTTTTTCTTTCAACAAATTTTGTTATTTGTTAACCTTCAAGAATTCATTTTGTATTACCAGCATAGATTGAGTCAATGTTTCTTCCAACGATGAAATATTGACTTCTATATCTGTTTGTGGTGCTCTCTGATTGGAATTCATGGTTATAGCTTTCAATTCTCCCATAAGTTGTTCTTTAGCATAATTACGTGCAAAAAAAAAAATACCCATAATTAGCACATAATACAAATACTACCTCATTTAAAGATTCATGAGTTGTGCTTGCTACATTCAACTTTTGATTTAGCACTTCCAACTTTGTGAGAAGCTTTTCGTATCCTTCTAAAGTTAACTCATTGTGAGATCTATTCTTTATTTCCATATTTTAAAACTTTTTGGTATTTGAAAAGTTGTAATTATTTAGACTCATTTTCTTTATAAGCTCTTTTACCTCCGGCGAATGCATCTAGAAGAATTTGTGCTTGCATTTGTAGACCCTTTATAAAACTCTGCATTTGTTTCATATTGTTCATATTGTGGTTAGGGCATCTACGTAACAATAATTTAAACCTCGCCCAAGAATCATATAGAGATTTGCTCTCTTATTGTTCAAAATGCACATGATGCTTATGATGATGAATGTGATGCATACCAATGCAGATAGTTGATTGGATATGTTTTGTAAAGGTGCCGACATGGTGGACTTTTGGTGGTTGCCAATGTGGATTGGACTTTGGTTGATGGATGGGTTTGATTTCCTGACACTTAGTCTTTGAAGATTCTATGGTCGAAGCAGATGAAGATGCTCTTGATGCCCTAAGTTTGATCACTTGAAGATAAGTCGTGTATTTGCTTCTAAGAAAACCATAACTTTTATGCTTGAGGGTCAGGATGACCTGAAAATGAGCGCAACAACGTAATTAATGCATGAAGACTATGCTTTTGCTCTGAACTTGACGATTGCTAATGTCTGACAAGATCTGCTTGACCAACTTGAAGGTACATAGAGGATCTACCCTCTGCAACTAGTCTTGCCCCATTTTGTTGGGTTTTTGAAAGGATCCTTCTTGAAATAAAGCTCTTGAGAGTTACCAAGACATGATTTACCCCAATGTCTAAATAGGGTAGTTGTTTGCCCCTTATTAGCCAGTTCCTAAAATAGTTTGATCCTTGGAAGCTGAGCTTTGATGTGCCCTTGAGATGTCTTGCCCCTAATTTTGTTGTTGAGAGATTTACCTTAGATTTAGGGTTTTGAGATAGTCTTGATTCGGGTCGACACCACTAAGAGTTCAAGTTCCTCCTTGATTGCTCCTTATTGGAATTTACTTGATGTCAAGCACTGATTTGCAGTTAAAATTATTCATTCGCAAATGGTAATCTTAATGTAATGCTCATACAAGTTTTGAAAATTTTATTTATTGGAGTGTTGTGATAGTGTGAAATGAATGGACCATTAGTCCAGATGTTGTGCTGATTTAGCTAGTGTGTGAAAGATATAGCAAGAAGAATGACACCAATGCTGAAGATTAGCAAATATGTGGGGAGTCAGTTTACGCAACCTTACAATAGTATGCTTTCAGAATAAACTTTGCCTCAATTAGGTATTTTGAGGGTTGCGACATGGTCTGGTTCATGGTTTATGAAACAAAGGATATTAGGCTCAAAACTTGATTTGTACTCACCCTTTATTCGCGATGATCTCCAGTCCTACGTTCAATTAATCTACACACATTTATCTTCTAAAAGGGTTGACAATGTAAGGGTTATGATTTAAGGTTTGCTCGAAATGGAAGTCACCTTATTTTTCTTTTGATGGATGTCAGTGACCTTCTGATTTTGACATGGTGGTCACTGAATCTTATTTTGTTTTGCTGAGGATTTGAAGACCTCTTTTGATTTTTCTTTTTAATCCCTAACTTTTGCATGGATTGATTTTGTTTTTCAAGTCGTCGGGATAGCCTTGATTTTTGCCTAAGTCTCCCTTTGAGGTGTTTGACTTAGTAGGTTTTTGATTTTTTTGATTTTGCTTGATGATTGTGACTGCCAAGTCATTGGTCTTTGAAGAACAACCGACATGTATTTTAGGTTTTGTCTTGTGATTTGAGTGTGTAATTAGATTGACTGAACACTACCCTACCCCAAGTTAAGTGTAAGGGTTTGTAGATTCGAAGGAAACTCCTATTTCTAGGCTCGAAGTGGTTCACTTAGTATTAACTCCTTGTCTCTCCAGTGTTTGGGGATTTGAAATAATGCATGTACGTCATCAACGTGATTTTGTCTGAAAGCATATAGTTTGTAATTATGGGTATTTCGTTTTTGTCATCCTCCCTCGAATCTTTGCTAAAACAACAGTTTGATAAAGAGAGTGAAATGGAAAAGTATGTGTCTGTGCTTTGCAGTAAAAGGGAAAAAATGAGTGAATACAACATATCTAATTCCGAACATGCATAATCATTTCATTAATAAAACCAAATACAAATGACAATGTTTAAAGCAAACAGTACTTAAAATAATAAGAACAAAATACGAGAATGCAAAATGATAGGATGGAAAGATGATTGCCTTTTTCGGGGAAAACAATCTTCCTTCCTTAACTTGGCGCTTGAGTTAGTTTGGAGGTGGCATAGGGTTGGTCGTGACATTTGGAGTCCTCGGAGTGAACGTGAGATCCTTTGACTCAATCAGGTCTTGAACCTTGTGCTTAAAAGCTCTACAATTCTCAATCGTGTGCCTTGGAACACCCTTATGGTACACACAATGAGCATTCACATCATAGTCTAGAGGGATGCCAGTTTGAGGAGCTAGGTCTCGCAGGATAATCGACCCATCCTTCAGTAGATAAGAAAAAACATGAGCATATGACACAGGCAGAGGGTCAAAGTTTCTTTTTGGCCTCCTCATCCTTTATTGATTAGGTTGACGCTGCTAAGGAGCTCGTTATTGAAGAGCCTGTTGCAGAGGTATCTAAGTAGGAATTTGATTCGGAATAACTTGCTGATAAGGCATAGGAGCATATTGCACAGCTGCAACATACAGATACTGGAAGTAAGAAATTTGAGCAGGCGCTGGAGCAGGAGCTCTCTGCTGTGCTTGTCTCCTCTGAAAAGATGTGACATTCGTTTCACCCTCCTTTTTCTTGTATCCATTGAATGGCTTATTCACTCCAGTATAGCTGCTAGAACCTCCCTGGATCCAAGGTTGTCAAACTCATGAGTCTACTCAGACTCGTAAAGGGTTCGTATACTCAACTCGCAGACTCGACTCGCAAACTCGTACGAGCCTATGGAAAATTAAAAACGACTTTCAAAAACCTGTAAGTGAGACATATATGACACACTCCTATGTTTTTAAACTTATAAATGTCTCGTATATGACACAAATATATAATAGAACACCAATTAACATGAAAGTTTAAATTTTATACTCCATAGCAAATTCGTTAACAAATAAATTGGATAATAAAACAAACAAAATTTCAAAGTATATAGTTAAATACTTAACTTATTGTTTCTTCTTAAGTTAGTTGCTACATCAAGCAAAAAAAAATCATAAAACAAACATGTTAATAGCTTCAAACATCCTAAGCTCTAGTGAAATCACCACGACCAATATAATCACCATCATCTTTACTGGTATCTTGAGTATCATCATCAAACTCTTCCCCAGATGAAACACATTCTTCATCATTAATCAATGTTGGATTGCTTGAAGTTCCACTTCCACCTAATTTAACATTGCCACCACCCCCACTTTGCGCAATATTAGTTACAATAACCTCAACTTCCACAATATTATTAACAATAACAACATATTACTCAACATTAACTTCATTTTGCACATTTTCTTCACTAGGGTATTCAATTATCCATTCATCATCTGAATGACTATCTTCAAATGAAAAACAACACTATTTAATTTTCCTTTTCCATTTTTCTAATTTAAATTGTACATGACATAAACCCAAATTATTCACCTTTTTTGATGCAGCCTATTTCTTCTCTTTGTATGAACCTAAAAAAGTAAATAATAATTTAACTCAATGTTTCTAAAAAAATTAAAATCAAGTCTATAAACAAACAAATAATAATTCATTGTCATTTTAAAGGAACTCTAATTATGTTCACAACCAGAGGAGCTACAAGTTAATCTTAGAACATGAATTGGAAACCTCTTTAACTACGGAGTCACATCTCTATAGAAATCCACCCTTCAACAAGTAATATGTCCTTCCTACCCTATTCTCTATCATAAATCATAAACTTTCTAAACTATTTTGTCACATGCAAATTGATACATGTGCATTGGGATCATTGGATCTGATTGGACAATGGCGCATCACCTTTACACGAGATATCATACTTGAGAAATATCCAAGTGAAACATATAATAAAAAACTTACACAATAAAGAATTGATTTACGGTCATAAACACGAACAATGCAAGAGACAGAACAAAATTACACCATTGATGAAGGGAGGAAGAAACTTTGCTTAAACAATAAACTATGAGAGAGACTTTCTAATTCTCTAACAAGCGAAAAAAAAGGTTTTTTTAATAAAATAAATTTTCTTAGGGAACTTCATCCTTTTTTGGTTTTAAAAAAAATTATAAAAAAAACTTATAGACTCGTAAACTTGTTATAGATTCGCGAGTCTATACAAGTCTGTGTGAGTCTACCCGAGTCTACTTGTGTCTATCAAAAAATGATTATATGTACGAGCCTAATCGTTTATACTTCCTAAACTCATAAACTCGTATGAGTTTACGAGTCTACCCGCGAGTTTGATAACCATGTCTGGATCTTTTTGCTCTTCAGACCCTCTTCAATTCTCTCACTGACAATTACCATGTCAGAGAATCCAATAAACACATTGTTGATCAACTTTTCATAGTATGGGCCTTGCAAGGTGCCCATGAAGATGTCAATTAGTTCACAGTCAACAAGTGATGGATTAACTCTTGCAGCTACCTCCCTCTAGCATTGTGCATACTCTTTAAAGGATTTGCCATCCTTTTGAGCCATATTCTGAAGTTGATTAAGATTCGGAGCAAGATCACTGTTGTATTTGTATTGCTCGACAAAAGCTTCAACTAACTCAGCCCAAGTACGCCCATTTCTACTCTTAAGTTGCATGTACCATTCGAGAGATGCTCCAGAAAAACTGTCCTGGAAGTAATGAATCATCAATTTTTCATCCCTGGCATAAGCAATCATCTTTCGGCAGTACATCTTCAGATGAATGTTGGGACAATTGAGACCATTATATTTAGGGAATTCTTGAACCTTGAACTTGGAAGGACTCACAATATTTGGCACCAAGCACATTTCCAAGGCATTCAAGGAAGTTGAGTTATGCCCTTCCATGACTCAGAGTTTTTCAGCTAAATCATGACACATCTTGATGGCTTCAGAATCTTGAGCAGCAGTAGGATTGGCAATTGGAATAGAAGTATGCTAATTTTTCATTTCATACTCGTATTGCATATCATCTTCAGCATGAGGAATGAGAATCCAAGTAACAGCAGGTTGAACTTACGGGATAACTCCAACAGTAACTTTAGATGTGGGTATTAGCTGAGTAGTGGCTCCTTCAACTGTAGGAGTTAAGTTTAAAGGCATTCCATAGATGATGGGGTTAGGAACATGAACTGAAATCTTTGAGGTAGATCTTTGCACAGGAACATTGTTCTTTGCAGCAGCGATATCATGCAATTCATCTTCCCTTCTGGCCAGGGCAATTATGGTCTCAAAAATCTGGTCGATCTTGCTCTTGACAAAGTCCATTTCTTCTCTCATAACAACCCTCTCTTGTTGAATTTGATCCATCATTCATCTAGTGTTGGCTCGAGTTGCATACTGGTGTTGAGGAATCAACTTGATTTATTGGAGATGAAGGAATGTGAAATGAGTTTCTTCTTTTAAGATGAAATGCAAGATGCATAATCGATGTAATGCAATGTCATGACATGTATGGATGCATTTCCAGATGCAAGATTCCAGGATCACAAGTTCAATCAGTCCCGAGGTTGGTTGGAGTAACGGGTAAATAACCAAATTCTCTGATCAAAGGAACCCCACAAGTAGGTTCTAAAACGGGTAGGTACCCAGAGTCATAGATCTTTCCAAATACATTAATTCCATAATGAAGGCGTATCAGATGATAATATCCTTGAACCGATCACTTCTAGGTGAGGTTTTTATATATTCCCAATGAGGAAGGCTCCTCGCAAGCTTCTACTACACAACCATTGACACAAGGGTTCTAAAGACAGGTTCTCAGAGTCATGGATCGAGGTTGAAAATATTACTGTCAGGAAGTAATACGTATAAAGGATCTCATCTGATTGGGGATTTCATATTAACCCAACAAGGAGTGACCCTCATGAGTTAACACTACCAACCACCATGGATAGAACAGGATAAAGGTCCTTAGAGTCAATGATTCAGGCTTGAAACCATTATCTTCGTGATGAAGGCTCATCAAAACAATAACATTTCCAAGGGAATATACTATAAGCGGGGTTTTCGTATCATCCTCACGAAGAAGACTCCTTGTAGGTCTCTACTACATAACCAACATCCTAATACTAGGGTTTTCCTCATACTCGGGTAGAGATCCTATCTCACAAAGCACCCATAATCAGAGAAGCCCAACAGTGTTACAATAAGCAATAGTAACACAGATAATAAGGATAGGTAAATAAACAAATAAATAAATGAGAAGAAAATAAATAAGCGAAGCTAAAAATCATCACAATTCAAACTAAGTTTGGCTTGACTCTCTCTTGCATAGAGCAATGTATGTCCCTAACATAGTCTTCAGCTGTCGCACCTCGAAAAATACGATCTTTGCGATGGGACGCGGAAAAAGTTGGTTCGAACAGAGTCGCCACCGAAATTTATTCATTCCAAGAAGGAATAGGAAAATATCAAGAATACCTTTGAGTGATAAGAACATGGTCCTCGTAACCAAGTTCTAGGTTCAAGAGTCGATTACGTAAAGGGAAGGTATTAGCACGCCTCACGTCCATTGTACTCAACAAGAATATCTTAGTTCGATTTATGATAAATGTTAGCTAATGTTATTTGTTTTCTTTTAAGTGAGTGATGTGGAAAAGGTATGAGAAAAGGGTTTCGACTCTAGAGGGAGAAATTGGTGGTTTTATTATTAGCGTGTTCGCCAATGATTGGGGCCCTTGTCCTACGTATTCTCATTGCAAAATGAGAAATCAGAGCATCTGTAGTTTGAACCACGGGAAAAAGGTTTGGATAGAGAAAAAGAAGGTAGATGGGTAAAAAACAAATAGGTAGAAAAAGGTGGAAAAAAACAAAAGTAAGAAAATATGGTAAATACAAAAGGTAGGAAAAGGTGGAAAAAACAAAAGGTAACTCACCAAGGATTGGGGCCCTTGTGCTTACGTATCTTCATTCAGACAATAATGGAGAATCAGAGTGTTTGTAGTTTGTGGGACTACAAATTGTTGGTTTCCTTTAAAGGTGATAATTGTTTAAACACGAGAAAGGCAACTCGCACCCAAACAATCGAGGAGGGGAATTGAAGGCTCCAACCCCCCCCCCCTTCTTTCACCTTTATTTGAAAAGAGTTTTGATAGTTTTTATGTGTTTTTTAAGTTTGATTTGGAAAGTACTCGATGTTGAACGAGGTTTGAATTTGTGTGCAAAAATGTGCAAGGACTAATGGAAAGGAGGTCCTATGGGTCTTGGGTAAGGTTGATGGCAAAGCAAAAGCACTCGACTTACAAGAGGTGAAGAAAATACCATTTGACATTGGATCAAGGGTTTTCAAAAGGGTTTGTATCAATCCTAGTCCCTAAGAATGATCCTAGTAATGAAACCACAATTAAAAAAATGTGCAAGTGTGTGCATTAGGTTGATGGTGATGCTAAAAAGCAATCGACTTACAAGGGTGTTTTGAAAAGGGAAAGAAATTGAGAATTAGTTTAAAAATGGTTTAGTCTATCCTGGTCCCTAAGGCTTCTCCTATTAAACAAAACCACAATCAAAGAAGAGCAAGAAAAGTAAAGAGCATACATCCAAAAGGAAGCGGGGTACATGTAAAGTACGCGGGAGAGCGAGAAATAAATGAGGTCATTGTCAAGTAGTCCAAGAGGAAGTCGTGTGTGTGCAAGGTGCCCTAAACTAAGCAATAAATAAGAGTATAAACAAAATCTCTACTGCTAGGGTTCATGTACAAGGTCCAAACTCCAATGCTCAGGATAGTAACCAACAATCCACAAATGTTGTTTTAGATTTTTCGATTGTTTTATCATGTTTTTGTGTTTTTTGAATAAGACGAACAATATAAGAATAATATGACAAGATGATATGAACAATGATAATAAGAAATATAATATGAGCAAGGATATATAATCAGTGGTATAATGACAAAAAGATAAAGAAGGAGAATAATAAACAGAAATTAAAGTCAGTTGTAGCGTTATGTTAAGCAATCGTAGCACGATCTATGAGTAAAATCATACTATGGGAGGCCGGTAAATAACAATATTTATGCTAAAACACGATAGAGAAATGATATATAGATCATTCTCCAAAAATCGTGCCACAAGAAGAAAAAAAAAGAACAATATCGTTTTAATCAAGAACCTCCATCGATTAATCGAAGATAACCTATCACGATCCAGAATATAGAAAATGATCCAAAGGAATGAAATAAATCATGGAAATTTTCATGATTTTAAAGACTTCATCGACCAAAATAAAATCAAAAATCAAAATCAAAATTGAAATGAAAAGCAAAATGGAATGAAATAAATCATGGAAATAAATAAAATATCATGAATTAATAAAATCAAGAACAAATTGTCACCTAAAAATATTTTGAGGAAATTAAAGAAAATAAAATAAAGAAAAGAAATAAAACATAAAGAAGAGGGAGAGGGGCACATGGGGTAGATTCAAGTGTGTGTGTAGCAAAATCTAACGGGCCTAAGCCCATGAGAACCACCACTAGGAAGAAAAAAAAGGAGGGTGTGTATGCATCAAATGGTTACGGGCCTTTGAGCCCATAACAACAAACGTGGTTCTCAAAACCATCAGATTCTCAATACAAAGCAATGTTTCAACATCATTTAAAAAAACAAATTAAATGAAAACCAAGTCAAGAAGTGAAAGGAACATTGTAGCATAGAGCATAAACCTTCTCCACAGTGTCTCACGCCATAGCAAGTATGTCACGATCGATTCCAATTTCCACTCTTTCGTGTTCTCGCCCAGGTTTGTTCTTATTTGTATTTGGGTTGGATTTGGTCTTACCCTCCTTTTCTCTTTCTGCTTTCTGTTACAATTCAGAGATGGTTTGATTTATGAGTTTTGACATGGGGTTTTGGTTTTGTGAAATGGTTGACGATGGTTTATCGTTTTATAAAGGTTTACGATTTTGCAGGTTCGGATGTTATTGATGGTGTTTGGGGTTGTGATTTATGTTGGTGTTATTCTCTGTTGTTGCAAAATGTTGCAGGTAATGGTGAGGAATTTTGAAGTTTGATTTGGGGTGGTTGATGTTGGTTGGATTGATGATTGAAAATGAGAATGAAGGTTTCTTAATTTGTCTTTGTTTTGCAGGTATTAACGTGAAAGATGATTGAAGCTTTTTTTGGATCTATGAAGGTTGTGGAAACATTTTTGCAGAATGACTATGGCTTGAAAAGCTTGGAATTAAGAGTGATTAGGAGGCTTATTTTATAGAGGAATATGAGGGTAGAAATGGAAGAAATCAAAAGGAAAGTTTTTTGCTGCTGCGTTTTGTGTATGTGGTCGTTTTGCAAAGGTATGTAATATGTGGAATTGTTTTTTGTGTTGTACGTGATGTTTTTGTTTTGCGGGTGGAATATGACGTTGTGAAATTGGTTTGGGAATTATGGCTCGTATGTGAGTCGCGGCTTGTGAATCGTAGTATCCGTTGAAGTTATGGAAATTTGGTATGTAATAATACAACTCATCACTTGTGGATGGCTTTGGAAAGGTGTGGTAGTGTCGCGGTGAAATTTGGATACCAAGCTATTGATGAGCTTGAATCATAATTCATTTGCAACCGAACTTTGATTTGTCCAAAGGAAGGGAAAAAGATCGAAATACCCACAATGCAATGCACATGCAAAGGTTTAGAGAGTTTTAGGTTCGGGGGTTGGTTAAACTTAGGGAAGGTGCTAGCATCCTAAGTTTCTGTAGTACTCTACAGGAACCTCTTGTTTTGTGTTGTTTATTGCTAAGGGTTATCTGCTTAAGGATAAAAGACCTAGGGGTTTATTTCTAAGTGTACTCGATAAGATATCTCATCTTATGCCTACATATCCTTACGGGAGTGGAATCAGAGTATCTGTAGTTCCCCTAAAGGGTTTGAAGAGTTCTTTGACTGTGGCCAAAGTTCCTGCGGGATAAAGGTAGTTGATTAATTGATTTTAGGAGAAAAGATGAGTTGTCATTTTAAGGGAGATTACTTAATTTAACCACCACAACTTTGTAGGAAAATAGTCTTTGCATCGTCTTAAGAGAATGGCTCAAGTACTCGGATTGTCAACAAGTACGCCTCTATCTCTCTTAAGGCAAAGTCCCTACATATTGATTGAATTGTTATGGGTAGAAGTTTTGTCTCGCTTAAGATGATTAACATCTTATTCTCTAATGGTTTGAAGAGTTTGAATCGAGTTGAATTGTTTTTCCTATGTTGTAAAGAAAAGGTCCTTCCTATGGGGTAGGATCTATCCTGAAAGATCAACTTGAATGGGATCAAGGATCATAGGGGAATATGATGCAAATGAGATGCATACGCACAATTGTTTAAGTTACGCGCAGGTTCTTCCTTTGGACGCTATGAAATGCGATAAAATAAATTGCGGTAAAGATAAATTGCGGAATAATGAAGGCATACACACACACATGAAAGCGCTAAGTGAGTGTGTGAATTGTGAGAGGGAGAACGTATCAGAGACGGAAGCGTGCACGATGTTTGAGTTGGTTAATTTTAGTTGACTGATTAATTCTCGAGAAATTGATTTTAAAGGAGAGTTGAATATGAAGAGATTGTTTTATGAGAAATTATATTATTTATTAGATTACAAATTATAAGTGAATTTGATTTAAGGGAAATGTTGAATTAATTTTTAATTATGAACTTAAATTATAAGTTGATTAGTTTTTAATAAAATAAGTTTTAGTTATTTAAATAAATGGTTAATTTAAACAAAAGGTTATTATTATTAATAAAACAAGTTAAAATAGATTATTATGAAAATGAGTTTTTGGATAATATGATTAAGGATCAAAGTTAATAAAGTTATATTAAATAAAATAGTTGTTATTGTTACTAGATAGAAGTTATTTGAATTAAGAAAAGGAGCTTTTTGGTAATATAAAAAAAATGATGATTAAAATTATTATTGATGAAAGTTATTAAATAGATAAAAGATTAATTAGTTAAAATTTATTAATTAGAAAGAATAAAATTAATAAAAAAAAAGGGTTTATTAGTTCATTAAAAGGATGGCTGATTAGGAGTTAATTAATTGAAATAAAAAAAGGTTGATGATTGTTAATTAAATGGCATATTAGGTTTAATTAATTAAAATTAGTATTTAAGTTATAATTAGGTTGATTAAAGCAGATTAAATGGTTGATTAAGTTTAGAGAAAAAGGTTAATTAAATAATAGATTATTAATTTGTTTTTTTTTTATAAAAAGGATGATTATAAAAAGATAATATTAATTTAAATTAATTAAGTTAATGATTATATTAAATGGCAGATTAATTAAAAGGATTATGTTATGATTAAGTGGATTAAGACGCATATTAAATGGTTAATTAGGGTGGGCATATGGTTCAATGTGGCACGCTGGCCTGCGGTTTATGGTGTGGACGCGGGTGAGGGTCGTACGATAGGATCCGTTGGAAATCCATTGTGATGTGTGTGAGGGTGTATGGTAACTAGTGTGTGTTATACATGTGATTATTACAGCAATAAAACAAAAAAAATTAAAACATGAAGAAAACCTAATCCCCAATTTGATTCCCCCCCTCTCCGCCGGAGCTTCTCTCGCTCCTTCTTTCTTCTTCGCGTTCTACCTTCTCCATCGCCTCTTATGTCTTTCTTCGTTCTTTGATTCCTTCGATTCTTTCTCTAGGATGCCTTCAGGACTTCAACCTGAAAAAACAGAAACACACAAACACAACCAAACATCGGAACAATATGACGATAGAATGAACCCTAAATCCCTAGGTCTCGAAGCCCCACACCCAAAAGGAGACACCGGATGACAAAACAAGGAGTAACCACAACAATACGAGGGTAGGATCATCACGGGAGGTCCATCTAAATCGACAAACCAACTTACCCATAATGGCTGCTCACCGGAGAGCGAGATGCATATGGAAATTCTGGAGACGAATTCGTTAAGATAAGTCACCCTCTCTTGATCCCTTCGCATTTCCCCTGTTAAGATGCGTATGGATGCTGGATTGCGTGATTCCTTGAAGTCCTCGATATCTGAGTACTCCTTGTGTTGGTCTTGTTATCTCTTCCTTGTCTTAACAAGTTTTGGAACGAGTTGAAACGTACCGAACCAAATGTGCTTATTGCAGGATGATGATGGCTGTCAGATGTAAAATTTTGTTCCCAACTCGAGGTACAACTCACTCTTCTGCATTGGTTAACTCAGAAATTGTGCAGGAGCTTTCTTCAAAACTTATTTCATGGATGGTTTCGGCGAGACTAGGGTATCGGTGATTATGACTGATATTGAAGGTATGTCAATTCACTGATGATAACTGTGTTCTCATTTCATTCTGATCTTTTCAACTATCATGTTTTCTCATCTTGATTGTACTCATGCAAACACTGATATAGTCACTTGACAAAAACCGGTTTTCTGTTTTAGTGATAACTAACTCCTGCATTCTACATTCTCAGATGTTTGCAGCAAAATATGGAACATCTCGGGGAGTAAAGGGGTGGAAAAACAGAATATACCAGGTCCAATATGAGGTATTGCAACCCGTCCCCTTTTCATTCACTAATGTTTCCCTGATCTCAGGCTGAGTGATTGACTTCTAAATCATCGTCGGGAAATACGATGCAGACATTGATTTGTGTGTAGCGCTTAGTCCTGGCTGATTTCTAGAGAAGTGTGTGCCTGGTATGAATTCTTTAATGCATTTCCTGAATTTATTGAGTTGAAGGTAAAAAGGATTATTCTTACGGTAACTTCA
The DNA here is from genome assembly GCA_963859935.3 of Lathyrus sativus. Classification (NCBI taxonomy): domain Eukaryota; kingdom Viridiplantae; phylum Streptophyta; class Magnoliopsida; order Fabales; family Fabaceae; genus Lathyrus; species Lathyrus sativus. The sequence continues at coordinate 438,827,792 of OZ012740.1, read as the reverse complement.
AACTTGCATTGCAGCCACAGGGTACCGTCGGAGAGAAACTTAGTCTGCATGAATGTGGCTATAGTCTCCATTCTACCAATTTCCACGGAGACATGTGGAACATTATTCTCTTATCCAAGCTTTGGTAGTGTCAAGTCCATCAGCGGCGGGAGTCATCCTCCTCTTTGCGTTGATGATAGATCAATTTCGTAGGGTTTACAACCATGATGTTTAATTTATGATATTTTCGTATCCTTGTAACAAAAAGAATTTGAACACTGATTGTAAGCTTGTGTGGCAGTATTTAAGTTTGTTGTTTGAAAGCATATATCCTTTGTAATAAACACATTGAAAATGTATTTGTGAAATTAGTTTTTCACGCTTTCTTATTTAGTCTTTGAATGGTCTAAGCTCAAACACGAATTGCGTTCATGATCTAACATAGGACTTGAGATAAACATAGGGCCCTAGATTTGTGGACTTAGATTGGTGAAATTGAGCCGCCTGTGAACTTAAAAGTGACAGAACTTCCATACTTCTTGAATTTGAAAATCTTGAATGATGCTCTGAGTTTGAAAATTGACCTTCGGGACCACCTTTAAATGATATGAATCTCGCAATCTGGATGGTACCTTAAGATCTTGAATTTCTTAAAATGAGGAATGGCGTTGTAGATTCTTGTTCAAATAGAAATGGCATTGTAACTTGCGTATCTTAATCTTATGGTGGAGAACCTTATATACTTTGATCTTAGGAATAGACTTGAATTTACTAATCTCACAATGCTTGAACCTTAGAATACAATTGAAAATTGGGTACTTGAATTGAAAGTTCTCGCATCCACCATTAATAATGAATTCGATCCACATGAAATGCACAAAATAGACTCGAGACGATACGAGCCAAACATGAGCCCGTGGTCTCATCTCTTATATGAATCTTGTCTTGACGAGCCTTTCCTGAGATGCCTTTAAAGCAAAAAGAAACTGCACATACTTGTTAGTCACCCATAAAAGTAAAAAGATAAAACACACAAGGAGGTGGAATCTTAAGGTCAAAAATTTGGGTGTGACAGATGCCCCTATTTAAGTTTCTTTTATCCGGAGATATGGAGATTGAAATCTTCGTCTCGACGAGATAGAAGAGACTTAAATACAAATATTTCGTGAATTTTTGGCCCTAAGATGCCGCCCAATGCATATGATGTGCAATGATATGAAGTGCAAAGCAAAGGTCCTGTGGAGGAATGATGCCACAGGGGAGAAAATAGACATGACGCCCAAAGAACAGACTCAACGACGCGAGACGCCACAAGAAGAGACAATAATCGGCATTGGGGAACCTCCAAAGAATAAAGATATAATAACACCACCAAGAGTACAGTAGCTTACACCATGGCAAGAAACCTGAAAGGTGAAGGGTAATCTACCGATATGTGGCAATTTAGGTAACAGTAACAACCAATATGTATCTTCTTGATTGAAATATAATTCAGCTTCTTAATCAAGTGTTCCATTTGAGAAGAGTAGAAAAATATAAACCTCCCCAAGCGTCATGGTCTGGATGCCATGAGCTGGTCTCAGTTTCTTGAAATAAACTTCCCCGAGCGTCATGGTCTGGATGCCATGAGCTGGTCTCAGTTTCTTGAAATAAACTTCCCCGAGCGTCATGGTCTGGATGCCATGAGCTAGTCTCAGTTTCTTGAAATAAACCTCCCCGAGCGTCATGGTCTGGATGCCATGAGCTGGTCTCAGTTTCTTGAAATAAACCTCCTCGAGTGTCATGGTCTGGATGCCATGAGCTGGTCTCAGTTTCTTGAAATAAACCTCCCTGAGCGTCATGGTCTGGATGCCATGAGCTGGTCTCAGTTTCTTGAAATAAACCTCTCCGAGCGTCATGGTCTGGATGCCATGAGCTGGTCTCAGTTTCTTGAAATAAACCTCCCCGAGCGTCATGGTCTGGATGCCATGAGCTGGTCTTAGTTTCTTCCTAAAATGATGAAAACTCGTGAGAGCTTCTTCACAGGGGATTGATGGCATTGTAGATTGTAAAGCTTCATTAGGGATCCGCGGAAGAGATGTAGGCCGGTTGATTTGCGAAATATGTTTTCTCGAATAAAGAGATCAATTGTAATAGACTTCCCCCCCAAACTCGGGAGATATGTGATTTGATGGAATTAATCTTGTGATAGACTTCCTGGGGAAATACGTTCCTGAGGAGTTTTTATTTTGTTGTAGTTGTAAAATATGTATTCTTGTAGTGTAAATTCTCAAATAAAGAGAACAGTTTGTAATGTCTTTGACGCATTTCTCTGATAGATTTCTGGAGGAATGCCTTTTGATGAGTTGATAATCTTGATAAACCCACTGGGGATGGACAAATTGTATTGAAGAGACTGCCATTTATCGTTTTGAAGGGAATCTTGGTCAAAACGAGTTACTCAAATAAAGAGAGTGCTTGCAGTCTAGATGTAAATTGTTAAGAATGCTCTGATAACACTGTTGGAGAAATATCTGTCTTCGATAGTTGTCCTTAGAAAGAACCTCTTAGGTAGTAAAGTGCAAAATAAATGCACGCTTAATCCATATTTAAGCGTTGGAGATATCCACAATGTGATTGTCAAGGACCGAGGTTCACCTCGGGAAGTAACCGAAGAGAAACTGTCAAGCAAAACTCGACCATTGAGGTGTGAACCCAAATGGGATGTACTAAAGCAACCGTCTTCCACGAGGAACAAACTTCATGGGGAAATAGAAATATTGTGCTTTTTCTACCTAGGGCTAACAACTCTACTTGGAAGGAGAAGGTACACCCAGTCGCTTGGGGATAAACATGGCCAAAGTGACATAACAAACAAACACAAAGATGCAGGATGCATATGCCATGCTATCTATCTACATGCTATGCGTATGCTAACAAAAACCAAAGGGGCCGAAAACAAATGTCCCAACTCGAACCAAATCTCCACAACTTGGTCACCGCCTGAGGAAAATCTTCACCTGTCTTGTACGGGGGAAGGATGAACTCCTGCCTCCGCGGATGAAGTAAACGTCCACGGGCATCCTTTTGTCATTCATATATCAAATAAAACACAAGGTACTTAAAAGATTTATTATTCGGGATTTTGCCATCATAATGAAATATTTAACACGCCACAATTGGGAAAATCTCGTTTATTAAAATGGTAGTCGGCAGAACAACGCGACTTCAATATTGCAAATGTTGGAAAATAGTAATAGTGATTACATCGATGGAATAATGATTTTGTTCCTAAGTCAACTAGAACTTCTTAAGTTCTAAGCAAAATACTTCTTGACATCATCTACGTTCACGGGGCGGGTGATTTCTTCTCCGTCCATTGTGGCTAACATCAGGGCGCCTCCTGAGAAGACCTTCTTTACCACATATGGCCCATCATAGTTCAGAGCCCATTTTCCTCTGGCATCAGTGAGGAAAGACTGAATCTTCTTGAGCACAAGGTCACCTTCTTTGAATTCTCGGGGTCGAACCTTCTCGTCAAATGCCTTCTTCATCCTCTGCCGGTACAATTGCCCATGATATAAGGTCGTCATCCTCTTCTCTTCAATTAGTTTCAACTGATCATATCTGCTCGACCATAATTCGGCTTCCAACAGCTTTGTTTCCATCAATATCCTCATGGAGGGAATCTCGACCTCTATTGGGAGTACAACTTCCATACCGTAGACAAGTGAAAAAGGAGTTGCCCTAGTTGATATGCATACCGAAGTACGATATCCATGTAGAGAGAACGGGAGCATTTCATGCCAATCTTTGTATGTGACTACCATCTTCTGAATTATCTTCTTAATATTCTTGTTGGCGGCTTCAACAGCCCCATTCATTTTCGGACTGTAGGGAGAAGAATTATGATGCTCGATCTTGAATTCTTCGCACAGTTCTTTCATCATACTATTATTCAAGTTGGACCCATTATCTGTAATAATCCTGCTCGGCACACCATATCTGCAGATGAGCTGATTCTTGATAAATTTGACAACTACATGCCGAGTTACGTTAGCGTAAGACGCTGCTTTGACCCACTTAGTGAAGTAGTCAATTGCCACTAAGATGAATCGGTGTCCATTAGATGCCTTTGGTTCTATCATTCCAATCATATCAATTCCCTACATAGAGAATGGCCAAGGAGACGAGATGACATTAAACAACATTGGAGGCACGTGAATCTTGTCGGCGTAAATCTGACACTTGTGACATTTCCTAGCAAACTTGTAGCAGTCGGATTCTATTGTGATCCAATAATAACCGGCTATTAAAAGTTTCTTAGCCATATCATGTCCATTTGTATGAGTACCAAAGGACCCCTCATGAATTTCCGTCATTAACATGTCTGCTTCCCGTCTGTCCACACATCTTAGCAAGACCATGTCAAAATTCCGTTTATATAACACATTATTACTCAGGAGAAAATTACCGGTCAATCTTCTCAACGTTTTCTTATCCTTGTTGGAGGCTCCCAAAGGATACTCGTGCGTTCTGAGAAACATTTCAATATCAAGGTACCAGGGTTTGCCATCTTCAGTATCTTCAATGGCAAAGACGAAGGCGGGTCTGTCAAGACGTCTTACTTCGATTCGAGGACATGCATTCCAAGAATTCACTACAATTATGGAGGCCAAAGTTGCCAATGCATCCGCCATCCTATTCTCATCGCGAGGGATATGGTAAAAATCGACCCTGTCAAAGAAAGGTAACAGTCTTCTTGCATAATCTCTATACGGGACCAAATTATCCTGCCGAGTTACCCACTCTCCTGTGATTTGATAAATGACCACGGCAGAATCACCAAACACATCCAAATTCTTAATTCTTAAGTCCACTGCCTCTTCGAGGCCCATAATACATGCTTCATATTCGGCTTCATTATTGGTACACTTGAATGTTAGCCTAGAGGTAAACGGAATATGAGACCCATGGGGAGTCACGATAATCACGCCTATTCCTCTCCCATGAGCGTTGATGGCTCCATAGAAAATCAGACTCCACTGAGAACCGGGCTCGGGTCCTTCACCTGGAAGAGGTTCTTCGCAATCCTTCCTTTTTAAATACATAACCTCTTCGTCCAGGAAATCATCATTCAAAGGTTGATGATCCAAAATAGGCTGATGTGCCAAATGGTCAGCCAAAATACTTCCTCTAATAGCCTTCTGAGTACGGTATTCGATGTCATACTCTGATAGCAGCATCTGCCGCCTCACAATTCTTCTCGTCAATGCAGGTTTCTCAAAAATATACCTGATGGGATCCATCTTCGAAACTAACCAAGTAGTGTGACTCAACATGTACTATCGCAGACGCTTAGTGGCCCACGCCAAAGCACAACAAGTTTTCTCAAGCATAGTATATCTGGACTCATAGTCGGTAAACTTCTTACTCAAATATTAAGTGACGTGATCCTGTTTTCCGGTCTCATCTCGCTAACCGAGCACATAACCCATCGAATCTTCCAACACAGTCAAATACATGATCAAAGGTCTCCCTTCCACCAACGGTATCAGAATAGGTGGTTCAAGCAAATACTCTTTGATACTATCAAAACCCTTTTGACAATCTTCAGTCCAAACATACCCTTGTTCTTTCCTCAACAGCTTGAAAATAGGTTTACACTTGGCAGTCATATTAGATATAAACCGGGAGATGTAGTTCAAACGTCCCAAAAATCCTCTGACTTGTTTCTCTATAGACGGAGCTGGCATTTCCTGAATAGCCTTCACTTTATTAGGATCCACTTCAATACCTCTCTGGCTGACAATGAAACCCAATAATTTCCCTGATCGTACCCCAAACGTGTACTTGTTGGGATTCAAACGGAGCTTGTATTCTCTCAATCGACCGAACAGTTTCAACAAATGCTTGACATGATCATCTTCAGTTTTTGACTTAGCTATCATATCGTCCACATAAAATTCAATCTCTTTGTGCATCATATCATGGAACAAAGTAGTCATTGCCCTCTGATATGTTGCCCCAGCATTCTTCAATCCAAATGGCATAACTCTATAGCAAAAGGTGCCCTAGGGAGTGATGAACGATGTTTTCTCTCTATCTTTGGGAGCCGTTCTGATCTGATTGTATCCTGAAAATCCATCCATAAAAGAGAAGATTTCATATCTCGCAGTACTGTCAACCAAAATGTCGATGTGAGGCAATGGAAAATCATCTTTCGGACTAGCCTTATTCAGATCCCTGTAATCCATACACATACGGACTTTTCCATCTTTCTTTGGAACGGACACAATGTTGGCTAACCAAAGCGGATACTCGGCAGTGACAAGAAAACCTGCATCAATCTGCTTCCGTACTTCCTCTTTGATTTTCAAGGCCATATCGGGCCGAGTTCTTCTGAGTTTATGTTTAACTGGTGGGCAATCTGATTTCAACGGCAGACGATGTTCAACTATGGCAGTATCCAATCCAGGCATGTCTTGATACGACCACGCGAACACGTCAACAAACTCTTTGAGCAACTCGATCAACTGCTCCTTCACATCTGGCTTGAGCAGAGCTCCAATTTTCACTTCCCTATGGATTTCTTCTGTTCCCAAATTGATTACTTCCACTGGCTCTTGATGAGGTTGGATAGCCTTTTCTTCCTTCTCAAGCAGTCTGGAGATCTCTTCTGGAATATCGTCTTCTTCGTCTTCAGCCTCAAACACAGGGAATTCGAAGTTCGGCGAAGGAAGAGGGTCATTATTCTCGAGATGTAATGGGTGCAGCAATCTGCGCATGTGATATTATTTTATTTAGTTTTATAAAGTGGAAAGTGTGTGTACGCGAGATGCTACTCATTATTATTTTCCAACATAGTAATAATGATAATAAAACAAAAGAATAACATGCAAATGGAAACAAATATTTATTGATGATAGCAAAATCCGAACAAAGAAATGTCCAACAGGGTCAACTTTGCCTTGGGCAGAGCAAATGGAATTATTAAAAGCAAGCCCACACAACACACTTTTGCCTTGGGCAGAGCGAAAAGTTTAAAAACAAATGTTTACTTTGATATAGGAATCACAACAGGGGCTTCAACCACACTCCAATTCCTGACCAGAACTCCCAGAGTCACGAAATCTGGAACATCCTCATCAGAATCTTCTTTAGTAACAGCGTAGACTCCAAAACTATAATCAAAGTCGTCTGAGACATAACCTGGATCTTCCATATAGGGCTCATAATCTTCAAATGGAATGGAGAGACTTGCTGAACCATCTGATATATAACCTTCAGACTCGTCTTCGGGCACGACGTTGATATGAGAAGGGTGGATGACCCCTCCACTGCGAAACACTTTGTTGATTGGCGGGAACTCCTGATGTCTGATGACCTGTTGAGCAGACCCACGGGAAAAGCCAAGACCTTCCTTGTTCTTATTCTCTGGCAAAACAACATTTTGCCTCATCCTGCCTGGGGACCACTGCTCACAACCTGCTGTGCATCCTTGAATGATGACATGGGTACTCTGGGTTTTTGAGCACTGTCACCTATGATAGATAAAGCCTGGAATTGCGTATCAACCTCTTCTTCAGCTTCAACATACAAAAATGATGATAAATGACTCACTACTAGAGCCCTCTCTCCATAAACCGTAACCGTCTTTCCTTCAAAAGCGTACTTCAATTTCTGATGTAGAGTGAAGGTGACTGCTCCAGCCTCATGTATCCATGGCCTCCCTAACAAACATTTGTAGGCGGCGCGAATGTCCATGACTTGGAACGTGATCATGAAAGTATGCAAACCGATTGTCATTGGTAGATCTACTTCACCAATTACTGCCTTTCTAGATCCATCAAAAGCTTTAACAATGACATGACTGGGCCTCATCGGCGGTCCCTAATAAGATAACTTTGATAAAGTAGTTCTAGGCATCACATTCAGAGAGGATCCGGTATCGACCAACACACTGGACAAAGAATCATTCCTACAGTTCATAGAAATATGCAAGGCCATATTATGCTTCTTTCCTTCCTCTGGGAGGTCTTCCTCATTAAAACCCAGATTGTTGCATGCGGTAATATTGCCGATGATATTATCAAATTGCTCCATTGTAACATCTTGCTCCACATATGCTTGCTCCAATATCTTTTGGAGTGCTTCCCTATGTGCCTCAGAACTCATTAGCAACTGCAGGACAAAGATCTTAGACGGGGTTTGCAGAAGCTGATCTGCAACTCTGTATTCGCTTCTCTTGATTACTTTTAGCACTTCGTCCGCCTTGGACAGGTTGGACCCACCAGATTGATCCGCGATTGGGTCCTTTGAACTCAGTTGCTCTACTGAGATTCCTTTGTCTTTCGAAGGCACTGAAGGGTAGACTCGGCCGCTTCTTGTTACTGTGCTGACATCTGCAATGTTAATAATCGAAGGCAAAGTAGATAAGGGTACCTCCCTTCCATTTTCCAACATCATAGCGTTATATCGGTACAGATAGCCTTACTAAAAGTGTAAGGGACAGGTCCTGGTACATTGATTACTAGGGGAGTAACAGTCGGCTTTCTACTATCATACGTGATTTCAATGCGCTCCACTTCCTTGAAGTGAGGCACTATAACATATACTTCTCCAGTATTCTCATCTAGGACTTCCTGGTCATTTCCTCCTGGGTAACCCTGAATCATGTTGACAGAGGGTGAATCGTGCGGTGGTAATGGATTGTCCTGCACATTAGGATTGGAATCCTTAAAGGATAAGATTCCGCACTTAATGAGCCTTTGGACGTCTGCTTTCATACCAAAACAACTCTCAATGTCATGACCTGGAGATCCCTGATGGTAAGGACAAAATTTGTCAGCTCTATATGAAGGAGGGGGATTCTTAGGAATCTCAGGTGGAGCTCTTGTCTGGATATGACCTTTCTGGATTAATGCTGGGAAAAGATCAGCATACTTCGTAGGGATGGGATCAAAATTCATTTTCCTATATACGCGACCCTGATTGTTGAATGGTTGATTCTGTTGAGGAGACTGTGGACTTTGTTGATACTGTGGTTGCAGTTGATAAGCTGGAGCGTTGAATACAGATGATATCGCGACAACCTGGCGTGGTGATGAATATCTCTTTCTGAATTTCCCTTCTTGTACAACATTCACTTCCTTCTCCTTCTTCTTCACAAAACCACTTCCGTACTTCTTAGCATTGCTAGGAGCATTCTCTTCTTTGACCAATCTCCCTTCTCGGACTCCCTCCTCCAAGCGCATTCCCATATTCACCATTTCATTGAAGTCGTTGGGTGCACTCGCGACCATTTTCTCGTAAAAGAAAGGACCAAGGGTCTTTAGAAAAATCTTGGTCATTTCCCTTTCCTCCAATGGCAGTGTTACTTGCGCGGCCAGCTCGCGCCAACGTTGAGCGTATTCCTTGAAGTTCTCTTTATCTTTCTGCATCATGGCCCTCAACTGATCTCTGTCAGGAGCCATGTCTACATTATATTTATACTGCTTGATGAAGGCCTCACCTAGATCGTTAAAAGATCGAATCTTTGCACTATCCAACCCCATATACCATTTGAGCGCAGCGCCTGTCAGACTATCCTGGAAATAATGGACGAGCAATTGATCATTGTCAGTTTGTGCAGACATTTTTCTGGCATACATGATGAGATGACTCTAAGGGCAAGTGTTTCCTTTGTACTTCTCAAAATCAGGAACCTTGAATTTCGGCGGAACCTTGACATTCGGGACCAAACACAAGTCAGAAGCACTCTTTCCAAACAAATCCTTTCCACGAAGGGCCTTTAATTCTGTCTGAATCTTAGAAAATTGGTCTTGAAAACCATCCATCCTCTCTTCAAAACCTACAGTTTCAGTCGGAGACCCATGGAGAATCGGTTCGTCCAGGATACACGGAGTAACATTCACATGTGGCGGTGCAGTGGTCATCACGACAACAGTGGCGAGGATGGTTTGAGCAGCGGTCATGACAGGGACCTCAGGAACAGGTAGGCGATAGCTAGTAGGAGTGAAGTGAGGAGGCATTCCCCAAGGAAAACCTGGCGGCATGCTGTAGGTCACTTCGGCAACAGTAGGCACCACTGGGATCGATGCTGACACAACTTCGGAGACAACAGTCCTTTGAATTTCTTGGTTGCTGAGTGTGGCTTGATTGGACAGAGCTTCAACTAGACCATTCAACCTCTCCAAACTTTCCTTCAGAATTGCAACTTCATCACGGAGCACCTTGTTCTCTTGTTCAAGTTGGTCCATCTTTTGGCATTGACTGGCACGAGTATTGTACTGATGATTCAGCTTGTCTGTGGAGATGAAGCAAGAGTGAGACCCTGGAATACAAACGATGCTATGCTGATGCAAATGATTATGAAACATCAAGAAACTCAAATTGTTTTTTCGGTATTATAACGTTGGATAAAACTTATTTTATTATTGATATTTGAGAAGCAATACAAAGCAAAGTACTCTTTTAAGAGTTTATTACATTGAAACAAAAGCAAAAGAAAACTTAAAGATCTACTCCTTATGCCCTTTCTGCGCACGAAGCTCCTCTACCAGCTGATTGACGCGCTCCTGCAATTCGACCTTCTCACTGATGAGTCGATCTACACATTCTTTCCAAGCCACAGTAGTTGGGGGAAGATCATCCCTGGTGACAGTTCTTGAAGAGGTGTGAGAGGAAAATAAATCCTCTCGCGCCTTCCTTTTTCTTGAAGATTCTATCTCTGGCAGCTTCTGAGACTTCTCTTTCTCTACCTTAAGGGTGAAAAACTTGTTTTTCCAAGCGGCCTTCAGCTTCCGAGCCTCGTCCAAGGCGGCCTTCAATTGATCTACCTCACTCACATCAAACCAATTAGGATCATGAAAAGTTAACACCATAGGTTCGTGAAAAGGGAAAGGCATCTTGAGGTCGAGAGCCCTCTCTCGCGCCCAACGTAGGTAGTCTTCAGAGGCATCACAATTAGGGAATCCTAAAGCAGTCGTTTCCTCCATGTTGGCGTACTTCCATGCATATATTATGGTGGCTTTCAGGTATGGATCCTCTCCTTCCTTGAAAAAGATCCCCTCCATCAAAGTTGGGTCAGGTACTTCGTTCATCGGGTGCCCCAATTGTCGGCGGGCCAAAGCGGGGTTGTAACTGATGCATCCTTCCCTCTCATTAAGAGGTACATTGGGGAATCCTCCGCAGCTGTGGATCATCTTAGCACCTCCATAAGTAGGGTCATACCACACGATATCAGAGTGAGTAAGGGCCATGACTATTTCAGACCAACGGGGTTCTTCTATCTGCTCCCAAACAGATGGATGCCGAGCTAGGCGAGCAATAAACCATGAGTACAACAAGGCGGTACAACAAACAATATGTCTTCCTCCTTCAGCATTCTTCGAATGGATCGAATGGTACATGTCAGCTAACAGGGTAGGAGCTGGGTTCTTGAGGATGAACAGCTTAATTGCATCCATGTCGACAAAATCATCAACCTTTGGGAACCAGAAAATCCCATAGACCAACAAAGCAAAGGTAGCTTCCATTATTGGGACCTTTTTCCTCTCAGCATGATAACAGACTTTCTCGATCAAGAAATCAGCCGGAAATCCAAGGACTCTTTCCTTGGTGGTTAAGTGAGCTTGAATGTATGCTAGACTGAGACGAGTAGCATTGGAGATCTCTTGGTCACTGGGCGTGTCCTCTAATCCAGTAAACACGGTTTGGGTAGTCACAGGTATCCTTCAAAAATTCAGAATACTCCTCCAGGGTTGGCATCAGTTGGTAATCTGGAAAGGTGAAGCAATGGTACAACGGATCATAGAACTGAACAAGGGTCTCCAATAATCCCTCTTTCATCTTGAGCTCGAGAAAGTAAAAGGCTCCTCCATATTCTGTTGCAAAAGCGTGACGGTTCTCGATGAGTTTCGCTAGCTCTTTTAAGCTTTCAATGTTAGGACTCTGAAAAGTGTACTTCAATGCCTCTCTTTTGAAGTCCATAGTTACAATACCTATGAAATGAAATTGAGTTTCTTGAAGTGAACAAAGAAAAGAGAATGCAATGCAGGATGAGTAGGACTTCATGGGATCCCAATTATTTATAAAAATTGCGGTAAAAGAAAATGTTTTATTAATTTTGAAACGGATTACAACTAATTATTCTTTTAAAAGTCCCAAATAAATAGCTAAATAAAAGCTAATGAAAGCCCTAAGGAAGTTTCGAATTCCGCTTCTTGAGCTGCTCTTCCAGCTGGGTCTTCTCACGAATAAGGTTGTCCACAATCATCTTCCAAATAGTACATTGAGGGTCGGAGGAAAATAAATCCTCTAGAACTTTCCTCTTCTTGTAGGGAAGTAATTCTTCATCCTTCAACTGTATCTGTTTCTGAAGTTCATTGTTCTGTTCCTGGATTTCATCATTCCGTTTCCGGAGTTCATCATTCTCTGCAACAACCACTTGATACTTATTCTTACACGCTTCTGACTCATGCTGCGACTTCCTCAAAGCGACTCCTAACTTCTCAACTTCAAACATAAAGACATAAACGGGTTCTTCTCTTGGAGGTATAGGATCTTGACGGAGATAAGGCATCTTCAACTTGATTGCTCTCTCTCTGACCCACTGAAGATATGGTTCCAAGGACACACAATTAAGTTTCCCAAGACTTTCCTTCCCTTTCTTATGCAAATGCCCCCACACATCCACAATCTTCTCTTGAAGCTCTTTGTTATCCTTGAAGAAAATGCTCTCCATTTGAACACTCTTAGGTGGTTCCTTCAACGGATATCCCAATTTTTGACGAGCTAAAACATGACTATAATTAATCCCTCCATCAAAGCCAAGCAAGGGTATGCTAGCAAAATCTCCACAGTCATTAATGATTAGAATCCCATCGTACTCACAGCTATACCAATCGATGTCTGAATGAGTCAAAGCCATAATCTTTTCTGACCAGCGTCCACTATTAAGATTCCAAAAAGAAACATATTTAGGCAAGTGCGAAATAAACCACTTGTACAGTAAGGGCACACAACAGGTGATCATCCCTCCACCATGAAGGTTTCGGAGATGCACAGAATGATAGGTGTTAGCCAATAAGGTGGGAACTGGGTTTTTCTTCATGAAGATCTTGATAGCATTGAGGTCAACGAACCCTTCAAAACTTGGGAATAAAAATACTCCATAAACAAGTAAAGCAAAGATTGTTTCAAACGGAACCCTATTCGTGTAATCATCATAATATCGGGCTTTCTCGATTAAGAAATCTGTAGTCAGACTGAAAGTCCCACCTTTAGTAACCATATTTTCCTTGATATCAGATACTTTTAGGTAGAGGATCTTAGCAATGTCTTGATCCTTAGAGTCGTCTTCTAAGAAAGGGAAAGAAGACTCTTCCAAGATGGGTAGGCCAACCAAATAAGAGTATTCTTCTAGGGTAGGCAATAACTGATAATCCGGGAAAGTAAAACAATGATAAACCGGGTCGTAGAATTGTAGCAAGGCAGAAAGTAGGTTCTCATTCACCCCACGACTCATCAAAGGTAGTAATTTCCCATATTTGCTCTTGAATCCTTCCTGGTCTTCAATCAAAGCTCCCAACTTCCTTAGGTCACCCAATTTAGGACTCTTAAAAGTATATTTCAAAGTATTTCTTCTATTGAATCCATAGTGTCCTACAATATTCATAAACAAAGGTAAATCCCATGAAGTCCAATGCAGTATGATGCTATATGGATGCAACAAACACAAGTAAGCACATAAGGACACAAATATAAACAAACAAAAATGTCCTAGGTTTGCAACGAGCATGGAGCCGAAGGGTCTACCCATTCCCAAAGGACAAGGACTAATGGTGGATTGTACCTACAGAACAAGGTTCTAAAAAGGTCCCCAAAGTCATTAGTCCATCTATCGGATATTATCAATTTCCCGACTAACTCGGTGGTTAATAATATTCTCAAGAGAACTTCTTTTGAGTGTAGCATCGCGTAGCACTATTTCGGGACTACTCCCTCATAGTATTACGTCCTAATAAAGGCCAAAGTGGGGTTAAAGGTAACTACGGTCCTCAATGTCATGGACTCCAATAAAAAATAGTAAAAGTTTTCACGACTATACTCGTTCAACCGAACCATTTTAGAAAGGGTCTCAACTGAGCGGTGATTCTCGAGTCAACTTGGTCGGGACTCACTCCCTATAAGCCTCGTCGAATATATCACCATCCTATCTTAAGTTTACTCAAGTCCGGATGTAGGACTTTGTCTCACCACTCAAAGATCATCCAAAAAGCAATAAACAAATATACAAATAAGCAAATAAGCAAATATATAACAAGCATAATAAACAATTTAGGGAAACCCACTGAAGAGATTTTCCAGTGAAGTCGCTATTTCTGTCGCGGTGAAATTTGGATATCAAGCTATTGATGAGCTTGAATCTTAATTCATTTGCAACCGAACTTTGATTTGTCCAAAGGAAGGGAAAAAGATCGAAATACCCACAATGCAATGCACATGCAAAGGTTTAGAGAGTTTTAGGTTCGGGGGTTGGTTAAACTTAGGGAAGGTGCTAACATCCTAAGTTTCTATAGTACTCTACAGGAACCTCTTGTTTTGTGTTGTTTATTGCTAAGGGTTATCTGCTTAAGGATAAAAAACCTAAGGGTTTATTTCTAAGTATACTCGATAAGATATCACATCTTATGCCTACATATCCTTACGGGAGTGGAATCAGAGTATTTGTAGTTCCCCTAAAGGGTTTGAGGAGTTCTTTGACTATGGTCAAAGTTCCTGCGGGATAAAGGTAGTTGATTAATTGATTTTAGGAGAAAAGATGAGTTGTCATTTTAAGGGAGATTACTTAATTTAACCACCACAACTTTGTAGGAAAATAGTCTTTGCATCGTCTTAAGAGAAAGGCTCAAGTACTCGGATTGTCAACAAGTACGCCTCTATCTCTCTTAAGGCAAAGTCCCTACATATTGATTGAATTGTTATGGGGTAGAAGTTTTGTCTCGCTTAAGATGATTAACATCTTATTCTCTAATGGTTTGAAGAGTTTGAATCGAGTTGAATTGTTTTTCCTATGTTGTAAAGAAAAGGTCCTTCCTATGGGGTAGGATCTATCCTGAAAGATCAACTTGAATGGGATCAAGGATCATAGGGGAATATGATGCAAATGAGATGCATACGCACAATTGTTTAAGTTACGCGTAAGTTCTTCCTTTGGACGCTATGCAATGCGATAAAATAAATTGCGGTAAAGATAAATTGCGGAATAATAAAGGCATACACAGATGCATGAAAGCGCTAAGTGAGTGTGTGAATTGTGAGAGTGAGAATGGATCGGAGACGGAAGCGTGCACGATGTTTGAGTTGGTTAATTTTAGTTGACTGATTAATTCTCGAGAAATTGATTTTAAAGGAGAGTTGAATAGGAAGAGATTGTTTTTATGAGAAATTATATTATTTATTAAATTACAAATTATAAGTGAATTTGATTTAAGGGAAATGTTGAATTAATTTTTAATTATGAACTTAAATTATAAGTTGATTAGTTTTTAATAAAATAAGTTTTAGTTATTTAAATAAATGGTTAATTTAAACAAAAGGTTATTATTATTAATAAAACAAGTTAAAATAGATTATTATGAAAATGAGTTTTTGGATAATATGATTAAGGATCAAAGTTAATAAAGTTATATTAAATAAAATAGTTGTTATTGTTACTAGATAGAAGTTATTTGAATTAAGAAAAGGAGCTTTTTGGTAATATAAAAAAAATGATGATTAAAATTATTATTGATGAAAGTTATTAAATAGATAAAAGATTAATTAGTTAAAATTTATTAATTAGAAAGAATAAAATTAATAAAAAAAAAAGGGTTTATTAGTTCATTAAAAGGATGGCTGATTAGGAGTTAATTAATTGAAATAAAAAAAGGTTGATGATTGTTAATTAAATGGCATATTAGGTTTAATTAATTAAAATTAGTATTTAAGTTATAATTAGGTTGATTAAAGCAGATTAAATTAAATAGTTGATTAAGTTTAGAGAAAAAGGTTAATTAAATAATAGGTTATTAATTTATTTATTTTATAAAAAGGCTGATTATAAAAAGATAATATTAATTTAAATTAATTAAGTTAATGATTATATTAAATGGCAGATTAATTAAAAGGATTATGTTATGATTAAGTGGATTAAGACGCATATTAAATGGTTAATTAGGGTGGGCACATGGTTCAATGTGGCACGCTGGCCTGCAGTTTATGGTGTGGACGCGGGTGAGGGTCGTACGATAGGATCCGTTGGATATCCATTGTGATGTGTGTGAGGGTGTATGGTAACTAGTGTGTGTTATACATGTGATTATTACAGCAATAAAACAAAAAAATTAAAACATGAAGAAAACCTAATCCCCAATTTGATTCCCCCCCTCTCCGTCGGAGCTTCTCTCGCTCCTTCTTTCTTCTTTGCGTTCTACCTTCTCCATCGCCTCTTATGTCTTTCTTCGTTCTTCGATTCCTTCGATTCTTTCTCTAGGATGCCTTCAAGACTTCAACCTGAAAAAACAGAAACATACAAACAAAACCAAACAACGGAACAATACGACGATAGGAGACACCGGATGACAAAACAAGGAGTAACCACAACAATACAAGGGTAGGATCATCACGGGAGGTCCATCCGTATCGACAAAGCAACTTACCTACAATGGCTGCTCACCGGAGAGCGAGGTGCATACGAAAATTCTGGAGACGAATTCGTTAAGATAAGTCACCCTCTCTTGATCCCTTCGCGTTTCCCCTGTTAAGATTTGTGGATTTGTTTCTTTTGTTTTCAAAAAAATCCCTTTTGTGTGATTCTGATGGTCTCTTTTATAGACATACGAGTATGCTTGAAGGCTGTTAATTTGCATTAAGTTTGTGGTTTAATCCTGCAGATTCTGTTGTGTATTTGAGGTTTGCGATTTGATGGCCATTCAAAACTTACCATCCTAGTAATAACTGATTTAATGCCCTGATTTACATGATATTGTGATGAGAATATCTTCGATTGAATTCGTAGGATTGTGTTGGATATTGCCTTGTAAAGAGATAAATGTGGACACCTATTTCCATTTTGGGATTATTCTGTCTTGACACAAATTACTTTGTTATCCTCATATCTGATCATATCGTTAGTGCTGCTCAAATTGCCTGTATTACCGATAGTGAATGCTTAATGATTTTGTTCTTTGTGACTTAAACTCAGATTTCGGGTGATGGATGCTGGATTGCGTGATTCCTTGAAGTCCTCGATATCTGAGTACTCCTTGTGTTGGTCTTGCTATCTCTTCCTTGTCTTAACAAGTTTTGGAACGAGTTGAAACTTACCGAACCAAATGTGCTTATTGCAGGATGATGATGGTTGTCATATGTAAAATTTTGTTCCCAACTCGAGGTACAACTCGCTCTTCTGCATTGGTTAACTCAGAAATTGTGCAGGAGCTTTCTTCAAAACTTGTTTCATGGATGGTTTCGGCGAGACTAGGGTATCGGTGATTATGACTGATTTTGAAGGTATGTCAATTCATTGATGATAAATGTGTTCTCATTTCATTCTGATCTTTTCAATAATCATGTTTTCTCATCTTGATTGTACTCATGCAAACACTGATATAGTCACTTGACAAAAACCGGTTTTCCGTTTTAGTGATAACTAACTCCTGCATTCTACATTCTCAGATGTTTGCAGCAAAATATGGAACATCTCAGGGAGTAAAAGGGTGGGAAAACGGAATATACCAGGTCTAATATGAGGCATTGCAACCCGTCCCCTTTTCATTCAATAATGTTTCCCTGATCTCAAGCTGAGTGATTGACTTCCAAATCATCGTCGGAAAATACGATGTAGACATTGATTTGTGCGTAGCGCTTAGTCCTGGCTAATTTCTAGAGAAGTGTGTGCCTGGTATGAATTCTTTAATGCGTTTCCTGAATTTATTAAGTTGAAGGTAGAAAGGATTATTCTTACGGTAACTTCCAACTTACATTCCAGCCACAGGGTACCGTCAGAGAGAAACTTAGTTTGCATGAATGTGGCCATAGTCTCCATTCTACCAATTTCCACGGAGACATGTGGAACTTTCTTCTCTTATCCAAGCTTTGGTAGTGTCAAGTCCATCAGCGGCGAGAGTCATCCTCCTCTTTGCGTTGATGATAGATCAATTTCGTAGGGTTTACAACCATGATGTTTAATTTATGATATTTTCGTATCCTTGTAACAAAAAAGAATTTGAACACTGATTGTAAGCTTGTGTGGCAGTATTTAAGTTTGTTGTTTGAAAGCATATATCCTTTGTAATAAACACACTGAAAATGTATTTGTGAAATTAATATTTCATGCTTTCTTATTTAGTCTTTGAATGGTCTAAGCTCAGACACGAATTGCGTTCATGATCTAACATAGGACTTGAGATAAACATAGGGCCCTAGATTTGTGGACTTAGATTGGTGAAATTGAGCTGCCTATGAACTTAAAAGTGACAGAACTTCCATACTTCTTGAATTTGAAAAGCTTGAATGATGCTCTGAGTTTGAAAATTGACCTTTGGGACCACCTTTAAATGATATGAATCTCGCAATCCGGATGGTACCTTAAGATCTTGAATTTCTTAAAATGAGGAATGGCGTTGTAGATTCTTGTTCAAATAGAAATGGCATTGTAACTTGCGTATCTTAATCTTATGGTGGAGAACCTTATATACTTTAATCTTAGGAATAGACTTGAATTTACTAATCTCACAATGCTTGAACCTTAGAATACAATTGAAAATTGGGTACTTGAATTAAAAGTTCTCGCATCCACCATTAATAATCAATTCAATCCACATGAAATGCACAAAATGGACTCGAGACGATACGAGCCAAACATGAGCCCGTGGTCTCATCTCTTATATGAATCTTGTCTTGACGAGCCTTTCCTGAGATGCCTTTAAAGCAAAAAGAAACTGCACATACTTGTTAGTCACCCATAAAAGTAAAAAGATAAAACACACAAGGAGGTGGAATCTTAAGGTCAAAAATTTGGGTGTGACAGGTAGCTGTTATTTTGCTCGTGTTGTGAAGAAGCTTGGCAAGGTAACTTTTAGATTTTGTGGGGGTTTCAAGTGACTTGGTTATGCTTTAGGTAATTCTTGACTCATGTTGGCTAAAGTTGGGCCGTGTATTTTTCTCTTTTCTGTTGTCAATTGGTTGTAAGGAGTGAACAATAATGGAATCTTATTTTGTGACATTTTTTAATGACAATTTGCTTGGAATTTTTTATTTTGTACATGGACTTGTGAATTTTGTAACTTGGGCTTTTGAATGAAATTGGACTTTATGGATTCATGGTTTTTCTTTGTATATTTTTTGTAGTGTAGTTATGGACATTTTTGTGGCACTTGAAATGGGCTTATTTTTCTTGTATGCTATTTACACTTTTTGTAATATGGTAATGGTATTGTAAATGGTTAATGAGATGGAATGTGGTTTAATTGGATTTTGTAAAATGGACATTAGAAATGGTATTAAAAATGGATCATGAATGGATGTTAAAAATGGAATTGAAAATGGATATTGAATACATATATATGGACTTGGAAATGGATATCTGGAGATGGATATTGATAAATGGATATGGAATTGCCCTTGAGAAACTATAAATCAATCTCAGCCTCAGAAAATTTGAATCACAAATCAACCCTGATGAACTTCACTATGAATCCTCTTGGACCATGCCTTTAAAATTAGAGGATCAGGATTTGAAATATGAACTCCACTGCATAAAACCCTAATTTGGATCCTGAACTGAATTATGCACGCCCTGACCCTGATCATGACACAAACTCTTATCTGACCAAAATAATACTAAACTTCAATTTGAACTGAAACATCACTGCACACAATTCAAATTCAACCTTGCAACAACTTGGACTAGGACAAGAAGAAAAATGAAAAGAACTACATATTTTTTGGGTCTTTGAATAATGGTTAGTGGATGAAAATACAGGTGAATGTAATATATAGGTAGGACAAATTTGAGGTATGACAGACGGTCTAGATGAGAACTACAAAATATGAGCTAGAAGGAATCTTATAAAAAGGAAATTGGGCCTCAAATCAAGGTACACAACTTTTTTTAAAACTTTATGTCGCGACGCAAAAAAATACTTGAGCGTATCGCACACTCGAAGATACAACAGAGTCACCACATAACTTTATTTATTCCAAAAGGAAAGGGAAAATATCGATAAAACCCAATAGAAAGAGAAACGGGTAAGTGAGTCGGTTATGCGAGGGGAAGGTATTAGCATCTCTCACACCCGTTGTACTCAATGAGAACCATTTTGGTTGTTCATTACACAGATGAATATTATTATCTAAAGGTTACTTGCGAAAGGAGAAAAAATAAGTTTTAAATTAATGTGCTCGCCAAGGATTCGAACCCTTGTGCATGCGTATTCTCATAGTGAGATGAGAAAATTAGAGCTTCGTAGTTCATGGTAGAAAATACGAATGTGTTGGTTGCTTTTAAGAAACAGTTATAATCATATATAAGAAGTGTGTAGACGTTAGCTGATATGATCCTTGTTCCGATGCTCCAAACTTTTAGTCTGACTGCTAAGAAACAAATTATAACAGTTCTTTCATGAAAAAGAAAAGAAAATGTTTTCAAAAGGTTTATGTGATAAAGGAAAAAGAAAGAGTTGCTTGTATTGTAAAGGTGTTGCGAAAGTGTGGTTCGAACCATGATTGTGTTGTTTGGATCCATAGGGTAAGTGTATCTGAATCGGTAATGCAATGTCTAATGTAGGTTTGAGGTATTTTAACCGAAAAACGATGATTAACCATGCATGAGGGTATGTTAACCAATAAATGGTGATTAAACCAGGAATAAAAGTGTGGTATTTTAACCAATAAATGGTGATTAATCAATGTAGAAGATTTCTTGAGTATGAAGCTCACCTGACAATGCATGAAGGTTGCCAGAGCACAGAACTCCACAGGAAATGCATGAAAAAGGAATAAGGGTATTTTAACCATGAGAGGTGAATAACCCAAAGAGAGGGGTATGGTTTAGAGATGAACATTTCAACCAAGAAGGTGATTAACTCACATAGGAGCTGATTAACCTCAATAGTGTATGGATGTCTAAAGGGAATTGTGTTTGTTCCAAAGAGAATAGTATTGTGAACGGTTGATTATTGCAGTGTTGTGTTTGGTCCTAAGACAAGGTCCAATATCAAGTGTAATCAATTGATCAAGCATGGACTTGATCAATTAATTAAGGGTCAAAGATCATGCTAAGGTCCTAATAAGCACATTGATTTATACAAGAAGAAACATGGCATGAAAATAAGAAGTTAATGAAAATTATTCCTAATTCCTAACATGCTAAGAAAATGGAATTAAAATGGCAATTAGTAATTGAAATTAAAATCAAAGATTGATTCTAATGAAAACCTAATCTAAATACTATATTTATTTTAAATATTTTTTCAAGTATTTTAATGTGTTCACATGTGTATTTTCTCATGAATTAAATGTAGAAAAAGTGTGGTAAAAGAGATTAAAAAAAAACAAAAAAAAAAACGAATGAAAATTAGCTAATCCGGCAGGGGGTGGACTTGGTCCAAGGGATATGGCCTGGAAAAGAGGCTATGGGCTTAACAGGAGACCCAAAGTGCATTGTTGGTTGTAGAATGGTTTAGGAGGGGGTGCGTCTGACAGATTAGGTCTGTGTTGTGCAAAGCCTCATGGGAGCTTAGCATTCAACACAATTCCATCGCCAAAACTCTGCTCCACCCGCCGGAGGCGGCGAAGTTGGCTTTCTTGACCAATTACCACCACCAAATTACTACTCTCAACATCCTCTCTCTTAATCTCTCCTCAATTTCTACCAAAGACTAACTAATTCTCTAAATCGAATAAAAAAAGTTCACGAACCCTAAACATGGAAACTAAAATTAAATGATGAGGAGGGGAATCAAGCCACTCCACCTTGGGGCTTTGATTCCCCTCAGTGAGAGCTACATTATGGTATAAAAAATCAATCAAACAAAGGAAGAGGTGGAAAGTGTCACCGACCTGTAAGACGGAGACTTGTCTTGGAAGATGTTGAAGCCTGAAGATGATGAAGATGCAGCAAGAAAACCAGAGAATTCTACAGGTTTGCTTCGAATCTCAAACCGTCCTCTGCCACGAATTCTTCTTCTTCTAGTCTGTAGAATATATTGTTGTTGCTATGTGCTATTGTTGAACGCCTCTGAGTTGGAGAGAGTAGAGTAGAGAGGTAAATTGATGAAGGTAGTCGCAGAGAGATTGAGAGATTTCTAGAATGTGATTGTTGATGAATAATTAAGAGTGATGGTGAGAATATATAGAATAGAATTCCTAATGGAATCGGGCAAGGATTGTGTCACGTTTGTTTTAAGTTAGGGCAGTCGTGACTGTTAATAGATTCCATGGAGAAATTTGTTAGAGAGTTAACAAAGTTAGAAATTCTATTAAAGTTAGTTGTTAGGATGCAATTAAATTGAATTAGAGGTTAGTGAAGTATTAGTTGTGAAAATGGAATGTTAATGAACTTAAACTAAGTTAGTGAAACTAAGAATTAGTTTTTTGGACTTTTGAAGTTAGAATTTGAGTTCAATTAGTTATGCAGTTAGATGATAATTGTTAGTTGAGTGTTTGAATTCAAAATTAGTTATAGTGAAAACTAACAGTTAGGTTGTTAGTGAACTTGATTGTAGTTAGTTATTGTTAAGCGAAGTTAGAATGTTAACTGATACGCTATGCTAGTTGATAGACTAAACTATGAGTATGTTATGCTATTTGTTAGAATAAAAGAAAGCGCGTTAAATGTTGTTAGTTGATTGTGAAGTAGGGATTGTTAAGTTGTGAACAAACTGCTAGTTTAGAATGTTAGGAATTAAAAATATAACCAGTTAGAAAGTTGGTGTAGTTATGTTGGTTCTGACAGTTAGTGAAGTTACAAGCTGAGTTGTTATGATTTTGGAATTGTCAGTTAGTGCATATGTATGGTAGACTATTAACTGACTTGTTAGGATGTCAATTGATTTTGATATTGGTTAAAGGCAGTGACCTGTTAAGAGAACCTCAATTTTAGCTGGATTGTGTTTGGAATTAGCTTAGTAGTACTAAATGATGCTAAGCCTTCTTGTGCTACAATGAATGCTATGACTGAATGAATTTGAACTGTTATGATAGTTAGAAGTCAAATGTTAATGAGTTGAAATGAAAAAAAATATTAGTGAATCCATTTATTTAGTGATTGGTTGATGAATTTGTTGTAACCGAGTTAGTATGGAATGAGAGCTAGCGGCAATGCCGTTAATATGTTAGTGAACTTAGAAATGCATTCTTAGATTAGAGAACTTGGAAATACAGTAAGATTGAATGTTACTATGTATGAGTTAGTTCTAATTTTTGTTATGGAATGCAATGTCGGTGAGTTTACATATGTCAATTGTAATGAATTGGATTGTTAGGGGTTGCTATGTTGTGAATTAGCTATGGTATGTGTCACTAAACCATTAGGCAATGGATTAAATGGAAAGATGGGTTGGTCATGTTGGATATTTTTGTATTATTATATTATGTACAACTATGGTGTATTTGCATTTTGAAATTGGAGACATGTAGCTACTATTTTGAAAAGGTCAATGAGCTGAATTAGAACTATTATAAATGTAGGCCTATTATTGAGTGTTGTTTGAATTGTTATGTAATGCTACCTTATTATGAGGCTTGAGTTATGTTATGTGTTGAATGCGTGCATTGTGTTAATGTGTTTTTGCAGGGCTGGTATGGAAATGCTTGAAATGAGGTTTTGGTCAAGGCATGGATTAAGGAACAAGTTAGGCACATCAACATGGTTTTCCTTTGGAACACATCAAAAGTCGTGAAAAAGTTTAAAGACTTGGAGGCACTAAGATAAGATGGTTTGTAATCTTGATTTTGGGCCTCTTAAAATGGAATGTTGAATATTTTTGTAATGAAATGGCCTTTGAATGGTGTATGTAACTTGCATTTTAAGAAACATGACATTTTCCCTCCAAATCTTGTTTTTGAACATCTAAAGATACGAGCTTGAATGAACTTGAATGAATCCATCTTGATTTATTTACCTTCCGTGTCATAGGGTTTGATTCCTAAGTATGCCATAGAAGAACCCTAGCTCATGGAGCTTTGAAAAGGCATTTTTCATTATCCAAACACTTGTGTCACAAATCATTGAATCAATGATGCTGTCTAATAATGTAATTGTGAATGAATGACTTAAATGAATATGACATGAGCACATAGATGAGTTAAGGATCAAGAGCCACATGAAAAGTGAAAAGGGTAGGACAAAGTGTGACACTTTATACCTCTCATATCTAACATGCTCTAACTTGGCCATATAAGTGTGTGCGGAACCCCCTCTCCAAAGCAACCAAGTGACAAGAAAAATATTGATCTTCAAAATAACTAGAACCTGGCCATTTCGAGAAGAAACTTCCTCATTGAAAGGAAGACCATTATGCATATAACACACCGAGAAGAAACTTCCTCATTGAAAGGAAGACCATTATGCATATAACACACCAGACACATTTGACAAAAGGAAGTTTTCTACCAAAATAATTTTGGGTGTATAAAATGACACACCTTGAACATAATTTAGGATTCTTTTTTGTCCAAGACAATGGACCGCCATGATTGTACAACATTCGACCACTTTTTGACATAAAAATGAGATTTTTAATTTTAAACTTAGAGTTTATCTTTAAGCTTTATTGTTTAGCTTCGTTCAACTTCTTTATTCTCCTTTTCGAGTATCTTTCTTCCTCCAACAACATTCATATCTTCAACCTTCTATTTTGAAAAATAGATTTTTTAATTTATTTAATATTTAATTTTAATTTGTTTTTATTTAAAAAAAAAGTGAAGTCTTATAAAATGACCAACAGATACATTGCATGTCGCTCATCAATAGCCACATATTAAAGAAAATCTACATCAAAACTTTTTTGACAAGAAATGAGGAAGGGGAGCCTAAAATGTTAAAAAGAAATAGGGGTTCTTGATTTTGTGAGCAAATCATACTATGGTGAACGAATTGTAATTTAACATATTTCTTAAATATGTTGGAATGAATATAATAATAATTATACAAACATGCTCAATAACAAATATCTTTAGTGTGAAAATCATATGAAAATATATAAATTAGGATTTATAACATATTAACTTATCAAAGATTGAGATTAGGAATGGATAATCAAATCATTGACACGAAAGTTTTATACTTTCCTAAAATACAAGGTAAAGAGAGACGAATGACGATCACCCGTTGACTTGTGGTTCTTCCTCAACCAGTACTCCTAATTAATGTTTTAAAAATCGGACCGGTCATTGAACCGGTTAGAGTATTGAGTCACTGGTTTATCGGTTGAACCACTAGGTCACTGGTCGAACCGCATGACTAAACCGGATTAAATCGGATAACTCGGTTGAATAGATCTGTCATCATAACAAAATCATATAGGTATAAAACCGGTTGAACTGGATAATTCTGTCTCTAAAAGAATATAGCCAGCACTTAATATTTTTGAAAATATCATATCATAAATTCTCTAGTTCATAATTTAAATTCAAATTTTAAACATAAGTATCAAATACAATAAAATAGTACAAAATTACAAAGTCTAATTGCAAATAAAGTCTAATTGCAAATAAAATCTAATTACAAATAAAGTCTAATTGCAAATAAAGTCTAATTGCAAATAAATATTTGTTAGAGATTTCTTGATTTCACACAATAATCATATATCATTTCTGACTAAATAAAAGAAAACTGACACATTAATCTAGGAACATAAACTTACTCCCACTAAACTTGTAAAATCCACTAATTTTTCATAATAGACATCTCAAAATTAAACGAGACAATTACCTTATGAAATAGTGTGGTATCACTAATGAGACAATTTTATTAACTCAAATGAATTTTATCTATTCGCAAACCGTTAACTTTGTATCTATTCGCAAATAGTGTTGCACCCTATTGTATTTCTTAATGTCACCATTAAGAAACACTAACTTGATATTCATCTTATGAAACTCCAAAATTATAACAAGTAACAAGTGTCACATATATCATAATAGAGTCTTTCAATCATACCGAATAAAATTTCTCTTTTTAGTCTATTCTTTATGACACTTGATGCTCTAGTTCTTGAGGATGTTGAGTTTGATGTTCAAGAATTAATTTCTTAATTTAATTGAGAGAAAGAACAATAATATCCGTATGAGGGTCCATATTTGCTATATAAATAGCAACTATATAAATTGAGTTAGAACCAATTCTTTCCCACTCAATTTTGTTCTTTGACCATATCTCTTTCCCAAACTCAATATTCTCAAGACACATTATAATATTTGTCTCAAAATATTCTTTAACTTGAGAATAAAGTTTATGTTTTTCAAACTTTTCAACAATTTTTGATTGTCACAAGTCATGACTGAATTAAGCATAATAATATTTGAATTTAAAAGACTAATTGAATCCATCATTAAAAATAAAAAACAGTTATCATATTAAATTAAAACTTTATTCATTCACCAAATTGTCTTTTAAATACAAATTTAAACTTATAATGAGAATCTAAAATAATTTTAAAAAATATCAAATTCTTATTATTATTTATTTGCCCTTATCTTTTGAGGTATTTACCGAATAAGCACTATTTTATTTTCTCTTGCTTCAATTTTTTATTGCACACTTTATAAATTTATTCTATTAAAGAATAATTTCCACGTTTAATAGTTATAAATTTAATTGTGCAAAGAAAATATCATATGTTAAATTTTCGATAAAGTCACATAATTGACAAAACTATAGCGCTTTAGCAAGATTAGATAATTTCATAATGTGCTTTTGATATTTTCTTTGCTTAATAATCTTAATAAAAAACCATCCGTCCAATAAGAGTTTGTTCTTCTCTTTGTTGCTTTAGAAGCACTAGAGTTTAAGAAAAAATAATATGACAAAATTTATGTTATCTTAAATAACACCTCTAATGTCTCTCAATTGCAAAACTTTAAGATCATAGACGTGTGTAATTTGGAGTATACACACTTTTTAAACTTGAGTCTCACTTTAAATATACTAAATTGTGAGAGAATTTGAGTTTCTTCATTCATATGTAAGGTCTAGATCCAAGAATATAATATTCGTATTTTATTCTTAAAATTTAAAACTTTTGAGAATCAAAATATAATTTATTTTGCATATACATGAACTATATTCGTTTATAGATAACAAAAAAGATGTACTCACCAAAAATACCAAGTGCATCATTTGTGTCGTTTAGACAACAACATCAATTGTCGGTGGTATTTTGTTACAATGATCAAACATTGAGAATTAATATTGATAAACAATAAATCCTTATAATCGTTACATGTTTACTATCATAGGTGTGAGTGTAATCCATTTAATACTTTCATGAGTTTACATTCACATGACTTTATTAGGCACATCAATAAATTATTATAGAGACATGCAAATATTTAATTGTAAATTATAAGACAAAAACAAGATATCAAACGCACCATTAATAATCTTTGACCGCCAAGAATCAACTGCAAGCGATACGCTCAACGTAATGATCAAACATGGGTAATAAGTCCTGTCAGATAATGTGCGTCTTTGACACCAACCATTCCTTTTGACCGATATAATCACATGTATGTAATTATCTCTTGTCAAATTGTGTCTTCCTTTTGACCGATATAAAGTTAACTGATCTTATAATTTTGAGAGATATTTAAAATATTCAAAATAAAAAATAATAATATTCTAGAATAAATATTCTAGAATCAAGGTTTTTAAATAATAATAATAAATAAAACAAATTTTCGCTTCCTTATAAATAAACCATAAATCTAAAATTGAAATTTCCTAAAATATAAAGAGTAAAACCTCAATTTTAGTACTTACAAAACTAGATCACAATATTTTTAGATTTACTATTAAGTGTTATATAAAGTGTTATATAAACTAACTGATCTTATAATTTTGAGAAATATTTAAAATATTCAAAATAAAAAATTTATAAATAATATATAATAACTAAATATATATTAAACAAATTAGTATTTGTCTTATCTTTTAAAATCCAAATTCATGTGAAAATTTTATGTAAATTAAATTGAAAGATAGAACAATAATTAAAAAAAACAAATAAAAAGATTTGATAATTAAATCTTCTTTCTTTAAATTCAAAACCAAGAATCAAATCACCAAAATAAGATTTAAATTCAATATTTATCTTTCCTAAATAATTGACATGAACATATATTTCTAAATATATTATCTATAGACATAAATAAGCGGTTGAGAATCCAAATTCTTTAAAAGAAAAAATAAATTTTAGGATTCTCAATCAAAAATCATAATCATATATGTATTTCAAATACATTTATAAAAATATATATTAAATAACGTATCTCCTCAAGAAAACCAAAACTTTCACAAACATTTTTCTTCCAAAAATATTTAAATTTTAATTTTCAAACAAATCTTGATCACATAGTTTCTATGTCAAATTCAAAACTTTTCATTATCACAAATATAATTCTAGAAATTATAACTTCAAATGTGATCACCAAAACAAATATTATTTAAATAAATATCATAACCAAATTTATTTTCAAGATTCATACAAAATATGGAAGATCCTAAATCCATATAAATCTTTTGAAAATAAATATTAAAGGTGTGAGAAAAATACAAGGGGGGGGGGGGGGGGGGGGTTGAATTGGGTTTTCATCTTAATAAACTTTTTCGCCTCTTTACTTGTTGCTTTACGTGATTCTAAAAGATGCATTGCGGAAGCATAAATGATAAAGCATAATACAAGTAAAGAACACATGATATATCCTGGTTCACTTGAGCAACTCTCAAGCTACTCCTGTTCACCTTTCCAAGGTGATTTTGCC
Source organism: Lathyrus sativus (assembly GCA_963859935.3). Taxonomy (NCBI): domain Eukaryota; kingdom Viridiplantae; phylum Streptophyta; class Magnoliopsida; order Fabales; family Fabaceae; genus Lathyrus; species Lathyrus sativus. The sequence continues at coordinate 438,798,800 of OZ012740.1, read as the reverse complement.
TTACTCAATCAAGGACTTAATCCACTATAACCAAACTGATTACATATGCACAAGCAAACTGCTGGTGACTAACAATCAGACAATGACACGTTCAGGGATCCTTTTAGATATAACGTTCATTGAGCTAACAAAATCCGATCCCTCAAGATCTCCTGTTAGGATTTTAATCACGACGACAACAACCACTCGTCTTCTCAAGTATTCTGATCTTCACTTGATCACTTGAGGAACCACCAATTCTAAATTGAATTTGTGTTGCCGGAGATTACATGAGTGCTTCTTATCAAGCAGATTACTCCTAATTAAAGTACATGTCAAGTATTGAGCAACAACTCCTTGCTTCTTAATACATAAACTATTTAAAGATAAATCTCAAAGAGATTATTAAAACATTAGTTTCCATATTGCTTAAAAGCTTTCTTATGTGAGCACTGAGGCTTCTTAGCATAAAGCTTTTCTTGTTAATCAACTAGCTTGCTAACATGCTTGTCAACCAGCTACGTTGCTAACATTTGAATGAATTAAATGTTCTTCTTTTATAGTGCATCCAAGAGAGTCGTTGTGAGGGTAGAGATGTCTTTTCAAATTCCAAAGGTCATTTCCCAACGGATAGAATAAGCACGTGTTGGATAGTACAGTGACATGACTTTCTTTGTCCTTTTCTTGTGATGTTAATATATCATTGTGGGAGACAGCTCTTATCCACAAATGATGTGATCTTCATTTATCAGCTTGGACAAATCAGCTTCTGGCTTTGGTTCTTCTTAGGGATGGCAACGGGGCGGGTCGGGGGCGGGTTTAACTATACTCGCACCCGCACCCGCATCCATTTAACAGACCCGCCCCCGCCCCCAAATCCAATCGGGGGTGAAAATTTACCACCCAGACCCGCCCCCAGTAGAAAACGGGTGCACCCGCCCCCACCCGCAAAAAATTATTATTTTTTTAATTATAATAAAAATTAGTAATTTAATTAAAAAATTGATTATTTTAATAAATTAATTAATTATATAATTAAAATTTTAATTAATAAATGAATATTAACTTGATTAATTTTATTATTTTAATTGCAATAAGAATATTAATAACTTAATTAAAAGTATAATTAATAAATAAATGTTAAAATAAATAAAATAAGGAAATCAAAATAAAATATATTATTTGGGGCGGGGCGGGGGCGGGTGCGGGCGGGTCTTAGTGTCTACCCGTACCCGCACCCGCACCCGTAATTAAGAACCGGGTTTCACCCGCACCCGCACCCGCACCCAATTAAATCGGATTTCCCCCGTTAATTTCGGGGCGGGCCCGGGCGGGTGTGGGCGGGCCCGGGTTTGTTTGCCATCCCTAGTTCTTCTGATGATGTATCTGATGAGTAGTTTAGAAACTACTTTGGTATGATAGCATAATAACATCAGAGTTGTTTGACTTTAGCACCTTGTTTATCAGAGTGGATAGCAACAACTTATATGATTAACACGTCTTTGTCTGGGTGAAGCTATATAATCTTCAACTTCAGAATCTAGTCTTCAGAGACTTTCTGCACTTGGTCTTCAGAGCCTTCAGCCTTCAGAGCTTCAAGTCATTAGAGTCTTCCGAGCTTGGTTCTTCAGAGGAGTATATCTCAGATACGTTGTTAGCTTCCAGATTAGATACACATCTCAGAGCAGAATTCATAGGAGCATTCCAACCGCAATATCCAGCATCCTTGGATCTTACTGATCGTGATCAGATACAGAGGCAAACTTGCTTCTTCAATATGCTTTGTTTGCTTTCAGATCAGATGCACTTCTCAGAGCAGAATCCACAGGAGCATTGCAACACCAATATACAACATCCTTGGATCTTTCTGATCGTGATCAGATACAGATGCAAACTTGCTTCTTCAATAAGCGCTATATGACACGTCACACAATAACTCTCATATTGTATTAAATGCACATCTTAATATTGTTTGTTTGATCTGATATCTTTAATTAACGTGATCTGCACACAACAAACATTAGAACATAAAATGGTTCTTTTATAAATACTTAATTGTTATCATCAAAACATAGAGATAACTTGCAGAGACAATTCTTGTTCTTACAAATATAACACATAAATCATAAAGTATATAATAAGTATACAAAAAAAATCATCATTAAAACTTCATGTCTCTTAAAAAAGACACACACACAGACACAAATATATATATATATATATATATATATATATATATATATATATATATATATATATATATATATATATATATATATATATATATATATATATATATATATATATATATATATATATATATATAAACCATGAATTTCAAATATACGTCTCATGATCCAAAATAAATAGTATACGAACATGCTCAATAAAAAAGATTAAAACTATAATTGTACTTAGTACAGAAACCATATGAGCATATATATATATATATATATATATATATATATATATATATATATATATATATATATATATATATATATATATATATATATATATATATATATATATATATATATATATATATATATATATATATATATATATATATATATATATATATATATATATATATATATATATATATATAACATGTTAATTTATCAAGGATTGAGATTAGGAATACTTGGATAATCGTATCATTGACACGAAAACTTTATACTTTCCTGAAATATAAAGTAAAGAGAGAGGAATGACGAGACAATTATACTTTCCTGAAACATAAAGTAAAGAGAGACCAATGACGAGCATCCATTGACTTGTGGTTCTTCCTCAACTGCTACTCCTAATGTCTTGAAAAGATAAATTGATTATGTATATTATATTGGGGACCATAATATATATATATATATATATATATATATATATATATATATATATATATATATATATATATATATATATATATATATATATATATATATATATATATATATATATATATATATATATATATATATATATATATATATATATATATATATATATATATATATATATATATTTTTTTTTTTTTGTGCTAGTCAATTAGAGTTTCTATTATTTTTTGGATAATGCTAACTTGTGCCCAAAAGGGCACAAGTTAAGACATAAATATAGGAAATAATTCTTGAAAATTGTATAATATTGTTTTTTTTTCATACATATTTTTTAATTGTGGGTTTTTTTAATATGTGCCTCAAGGGCACAAGTTAATATTACTCTTATTTTTAAATAGGTCATCCTGACGTTCACTGATATTTAAACACATATCTAATTAAATAATTATTTAATTACTGAATACAAATTTAAATATTTTTTTTAAATTCATTTAAATGAATTTTTTTATTTAATACTGTGATGTTATTTTTAAAAAAATTAATGTTATTTAAATTAATTTTTTTTATTAAAAAAAAAGTTGATAGGCACTTTACTCTATGTTATATAGGTGAATTTTGAAAAATTCTTACAAAAAAAATGTTTGAATTCACCCATTGACATAAAAAAATTCTCCTATTTTACTCTCTTAACAAATTTAATCATCAAAAATAATGAGATGGAGGGTTTTTCAAAATTTGTCAATTTGGCATGATGCAAATTAGGTAAAAATCCTTATAAATTACCATATGAAAATATATTATAAAAAAAGTATTTGTATACCTTACTGTTATGTGTTTAATATATTATTTATTATTTTACTCATTTTAATGTTAAACATATATAATACTTTTGATATATATAATACTATGTATATATTTTTAAAAAAATAAATAATATTGTATCTGTAATTTCATGATATAATATAATATAAATATGTATATATTTGAAAAATTCTTACAAAAAAATGTTTGAATTCACCCATTGACATAAAAAAATTCTCCTATTTTACTCTCTTAACAAATTTAATCATCAAAAATAATGAGATGGAGGGTTTTTCAAAATTTGTCAATTTGGCATGATGCAAATTAGGTAAAAATCCTTATAAATTACCATATGGAAATATATTGTAAAAAAAGTATTTGTATACCTTACTGTTATGTGTTTAATATATTATTTATTATTTTACTCATTTTAATGTTAAACATATATAATACTTTTGATATATATAATACTATGTATATATTTTTAAAAAAATAAATAATATTGTATCTGTAATTTCATGATATAATATAAATATGAATTTAATTGGTAAGTATTAAATGCATATAAAATATTATACTCAAAAGTTTATTAAAAATAGATTTGGATCCTCTTCTTTTTTATGTATTCTGCCATCTCTTATGTTTTTAATTTAATGGTTCAGAATTTATAATAAATAATTAAATAAAAAAAGTTATTTAATAAGAGAAAAAAATAAATAAAAAAAAATCATTTAAATAAAAGAAATCATTTAATTATTAATTATAAATTCTAAACCGTTAAATTAAAAATATGGGAGATGACAAAATATATAAAAAAGTCATTAAAAATATAACACCCAATATCAAAAATTAATTGCTCCAAATTTTAAAAGTTTATGTCTCTTAGCATAAATAACATTTTTTTTATGACTAAATTGGATCCTATGACACTCAAGAAATAAAATATTATTTTGTATTAGATATGTATGACATATTATTTTATTTTAGAATTGCTTTTCTTGTAAAAGTTAAAAATATACTTTTCTTGACTTCTTTAATAGGTAGTTCATTAAACTATTACCAATTAGAATTGTAAATCATATTTCCTTAAATACAATAAAAATTTGTACTCAATTATAAGAATAATAAAAATTAACTAACTCCTTATGTGGCATGAACATATATAAAAATATATTTATTTTACTATATATTTATTATTTATTTGATATTTGACGAGAGTTCTATATAAACCTATGAAGTTCTTTTAACAAGAATGAACCTTATTTTGCTTTTGATATTGAAGCTATTTGAAATGGCTAAGTTTTCTTTCATGTCAATTATCGCCATTGTTTTCTTTTTTTCAGGTATACTCTTTCAAAAAATAAATAGTAGTAGTAGTAATGTTTAATAATGATAACACGGAAATGAATATGTGATATTATTTTACTTTGAATTTATAACTTCTTTTTGAACAAATAGAATTCCTGATTTTAGATGATATCTCATATTCAAATTTCTAACCAAAAAATTTTCACAAAAATATTGTAAGTTTTGAAAATAATATATTCATTTTAGATTTTGATATTTTGATTTTCTTTTTACAGTTATAGCAATGATAAGTGCAAAAGAATGTGTCATATCTCGTGATGGTCAATGCATCCCTTCACCATGCAAAGAATGGTGTTTAAATACATATAAGGGTCATGGAGCATGCGTTGCTACAATTAATCCTCCTACTTATAGATGTGTTTGCACATACTATTGTTCCACCTAAAATAAAAATATCACATTTACTTCTATTTTAATAGAGAACCGTATTTAAATAAAAGGTTAAATCTGGGATAATTACAATTGCAAAATGTTATTAAAGTGTTTTGTTGCGATTGAGAATATAAAAATTAAATTTTGGCTAATTTTTTATTTATTATTATATCTATTTTTTTATATATGAGACAATTCAATAATAATTAATATATTTTATCAGTTTATAGGTTAGATATAATGAATTTAAAAAATAAATTATCTCTTATAAAAAAGAACGGAGGTGGTATAGTAAAAAATTGATTGTTTAATATTTTATAGGTGTTATAATATATCAAAAATAAATCAAGAAGTAAACAAAAACATAATATTTATTGAAAAAAATAAAGAGAAAATGGTAATAAATCACTCATCAATAAAGTAAGAGGGTGTGGTATAGGCTAAACATGAAGTACAATAATAGTTTTTTTTTTAATTAATTATTTGAATAAATTATAATTTTCGTTCCATTTTTAGTCGATTAACAAAATTCATAGTCCTATTTTATTTTTAGGTTGTTATAATTTCGGATTAAAAGGATGATGTGTATTTTTTTTTAATGACATGACAAAGAATACTATAATTGCCATGTGTATTAATGAATTTATATAGTATTACAACAACAATTACAAATGATTAAAAATATAAAATATTATATTAAATTAAACTAGAAAAGAAATAAGTAATTCAATTGGTATATGTGAATTGAATTAAATAAATATAAATGATTGGTCAAATCCCCATCTATAATATTGATTTATATTTATATATTAACTAGCGTTTTGTCTGCTTTTTATAATACTCACGCGTGTAAAATATAAATTATATTAATATTTTTAATTAATTTTTATTTTATTATTTATTATTTATAAAATAATAGTAGTAGATAATGGTATAAAAGATAATAATAAGATTCAAAATAATAATTGAAAAAGGGTACATTTGAAAGGAAAAAAAAGTTACACCAAAATCATGCTTTCCCTTTATATACAGGTATAGATTTTATTATTTATTATTTGTAAAATAATAGTAGTAGATAATGGTATAAAAAATAATAAACCATCACATAACCACCATTTGTTAAAAAGAGAAGTTAAGATTTAAAATAATTGTTAGAACACATATTGGTTCTTAGTTATATCTCTATGTTTTGATGATAACACTTACGAAATTTTGTATTAAGAAATTATATACTCTAAATTTGTTCAAGTATTTTTGCTGCAGATATTAAATTTAATATTCTTCTGAAAGCAAAAATGGATCTGAACGTTGAACTATGCAAGACTCTAAAGCGTCAGAAACATCTCTTAGAAGAATCTGAGCGCTGCCTACAAAAGACTTTGAGTGCTGCCTGCAGAAGGATCTGAAGCAGAAGCTACAGAAGCATCTGAAGTATAAACTGAAGACTTTGTATGAAGAGTTTTAAGCATAGTTTTTCAGAAGACTCTGATAGTACTGTACGCTGCAATTACTGAGGATCTGATCCCTAAACTCTGCTCTAATGAATCTCACGCTAAAGCACACTTGCTGTAACACTCTGATACGGCAAACTCTGAAGACATCAAGACTCTGATTACTCAAGACTCTGATGTTAATTGCTGTGAATTAGAAACTTGTTGAAGAAGATTATTTGAAGATATATCCGTTGGTTATGCCAAACGACTCTTTCCTCTTTTATGCTAGACACAAGAACACAGTCAAAAAGGATTTCTCTAAACGCTCTTCTTCTAGGAAAGGTCAAGTGATGTGAAGACAAAAAGGTTACAGCTACTTTGCAGACACAGTTTTCAAGCTTGCAAACGTCTTGGACTTCTGTGCCTATAAAAGCAAGACTTCAACATCTTTCTCAAGTTGACGAATTATTGAACAATTCTTTTGAAAACTCTCACAAAGCTCTCATACAAATTATTATTCCTTTGCTAAATAGTTTTCATAAGTTCTTAAACTTTAGTGTAAATCACAGTTGTGATACAGCTTACTTAGAAGCAATCAAACACTTGTTTAGTTTTACATTTTGATTGTAAAAGTTCCTTGAGAAGACCAAGTTGTGGTCAGTAGTTCTTGAGAAGACTAAGAACAATTGTTCTTAGTGGTTGCTATTGTAATCAGTTTGATTAATAGTAGATTAAGTCCTTGTAGAGAAAGACAAATCACTCTTGATAGGGTGGACTGAATTAGTTGAGTTCAACGAACCAGGATAAAAATCATTGTGTTTTTATTGCCATAATATTTTCTATATACTTATTCAACCCCCTTCTAAGTATTTTCTCACCTTCAATAATAACTGAAAATAATAACTGAAAAGGGTATATTTGGAAGAGAAAAAAAGCTACACCAAAATCATGTTTTCTCTTTATATATAGGTATAGATGCGTAAATAAATAATTGATATTTATAAGTAAATATTTTTTTAAAAAAATATAAATAATAAAAAAAACTATAAAAATACCTAAATCCTCTTTTCTCTCACTTCTTCAATCTTAAGGATGCAGAATAAAATTTTAAAAGTAAGGTAACATAATCCAAATTCTTCTTGTAGTGGCAAAAAAATCCGCGCTTGAGATATTTGATTGAAAGATTCTCAATTTTTAACTGTTCTTTGCAAAGAAATAAATTCGTTTCCTCTTCATCTTTTTTTAATTTCTTTGCCTGTTTGGTTTATTTTGAGAAAAATACTGATATTTTTATTTGTGTAGTAATATTAGTATTGATGTGTTTGTTAAAAAGTATTTTTAGTAATTTAATTGTTGTAATCGGTTAACACGCGGGGTGTAATCGATTACAACATTGATATTTTTATTTTTTGATTAAAGAACAAGGCAAATTATGGAAGTTGTAATCGGTTAATATCCGAGGTTAAGCGATTATAATTGAAGGTGTTATTATTGTAGTGTCAACTGTAATTGGTTAACCATTTTGTATAATCAGTTACAGGCTCGAGTTTTTGCATTTTCCAATTACATACTTGTATGTTTTAGGTCTCAATTATTTTGTAACACTTGTATAAATGTCTTGGAGTTATTCTCATCTTTGATTAATACAATTATCACATCCACCCTCAATTTTCTCTCTCTCTCTCTCTCTCTCTCTCTCTCTCTCTCTCTCTCTCTCTCTCTCTCTCTCTCTCTCTCTCTCTCTCTCCCCCTCTCTCTCTCTCTCTCACACACACACACACATACACACACACACATATAATTTTCCACTTTCACTCTCCATATTTTAATTTTCTCCATCACTGTTCACTAATCTTGTAGTTCAAAGTTCCAACATTTGACATCAAGGACCTAATTCTGATCCTTAAACACCTAGTGTGTGTTGCACCCCAAAATTTGCCCAACCTTTTCTTTATCTAGCTTATGTTTCATTGCATTTCATATAGCATTAGAACTTGCATATCATTGTTCATTATGCAGGGGATTGAGAGAGGTGTGCCTAGCAAGAGGTTACCAAAGCTTCTAAGCCTAATTAAGAGGTTGTATTCAAGCTATCAAGTGCTTATCACCCTTAGAAGATTGGCAAAGCTCAGTGAAGAAGTAGATGGTTAAGATTGGTGTATCTCCTACCTTGGGGGTCAATTGAAAGTCATCCGAGGATTGTAAGTCCATGATTATGGATGGAGAGCCTTGTATAAGTTCATGGGATGTCTTGAGGATTATTGAGGAGCTTATTCAAGTCATTATATCAAGTGCAAGAAGCCACAGTCAAAGGTGGTGCAGCTAGGGTTTTCATCTGGTCAACCCTAAGTCAACTATTGAATTAAAGGAGATTAAGACTCAATTCCAAGTCTTTGTGATCATGGAATATTATGTTGAGACACCTAAGAGATTATCCCAAGATCAATTCATCAATATTTGAAAATTCTGGCAAGCACACGATGGATGTTATTCCCAAGGTTATAACATCCACTATGACATCTGCTACTTAACAGCTAATACTCAGCAAAAATAAACGCAGTAAATAACACATCAATTGTTTACCCAGTTCAGTGTCAACAACACTTACATCTGGGGGCTACCAAGCCAGAGAGGAAATTCACTATCAGTAGAATCAATTCAGAGTTAAACCTCCAGTTTACACTCCTCACTTAATCTCTACCCAATGACACTTCAACCTAGAGACACTCTAGACCTGAGTATACCCACTCACTCCCCCTCAATCACACAACAGTGATTTCTAATTCACAATTACAATGCAAAACAGTATGAAGAGACACTTCACACACACACTTTGATCTTGCTTCACAGCTTTGATCAAGGAACTCACACACTCTTGCTTCACAGCTTTGAGTGAGACACAACCTAGAATCTACCTAACCAATGCAATCATCAACCAGACAATTGCTTGGATTACAAGTATTCCTAAGCAGAATTCACACGTGAAGACTAGCCTTCTTCACACACAAGGATTCTCTAATTAGTACTCTCTAATCTTCTGTCAAGAGCTTCTCTTCAGACTTGCTCCTTCTGATATTTATAGTCGCTTCAGCCCTTTGGGCCTTGGTGCATAAATTAGGTTTTATCCATAATAAAACCTCTCTTCAGAATTCTGCACGCTTGCCACTTTAATCAGGTATATATTAGTTCCCCTAGGGGCTTCTAAAATGTCTTCTGCATTCCAGCTTGAGCTTCTGATTTGTTTCCTGAGTTCTAGCTACCAGAATAACAAACATGCGCTTGATGTCATACGACCTATGTCATAACATTGAGTATGACATCCAACTTAACTTATAGTTAGCTGAGTTAACTTACCCTGCACAGTCCATATTATGAATGTATCAACATCAGACATGACATTCATACATACACTAATGTTTTGCCATAAAATGCAGCCAATCAAGAGCACTTATAATATTCAAGAGTGTGAGAAGTTACTAAGCTAGGGTTTTCAAGCTTGACAGTGTAAAATCCCCTGTTCAGTGCCTAACTTCAAGACCACATAACTCAAGATACAAGTTCCATCTCATCTTTACACCAACATGAAACTTGTATAGAATGTTTCTAGCTTTTCTTTTGAGTACTAGAAGTCATCCATTGGATTCCTAGAACTCAAGATATGAAGTAGACAAGTTACAGGTCATCAGATGAATATAATTTTGGTCCATGAAAGTCAACCAACTTCCAAGACATTTTTGACCTAAAAGGATGTCTTTCCTCACTCTTATGCCAACATGAAAGTTTTTCCTTATAATCTTAGCTTTCCAAAAAGTCCTAGAAGTCCTTAATTTGAGTTGTAGAGCTCAAGATATGAAGTTTGCAAGGCAGGGGTATTTTGGGAAACTTTGGTTATATGTCACTTTTGATTATAGGTCAATTTCATTAATTTGCACATCTCAAATGAAAATCTTTCCAACTTCAAACTTGCTCCAAATGGGGTCATTTTCTCAACTAAACATCAAGGCATCATTGAATTGGCTTGGATTGGGGAATTGGTGAAGAAATTTCCATGAAAGAAAGCTTTAAAAGGCCTAGAATGGATCAAGCTCATATTGAACTAATTTCATTCATGTTTGTGCATATTTTGAGTCCAAAGAACATTCCAAACATGATGGAAAAGCCATAATTGAGATTTGAGGTCTTTTACCATGCCATTTTCAAGGTTACTTCAAACTTAAGTAACATATCCAATTTATGCCATTAAGATCAAAATAAGGAAGTAATTACATCCATTGGATCCCTTGCATCATAAGCAACTGATATGAAGCAATTTGCAGTAGGGGGAAGCTCTGTTTTCACGATTGGCAAGTTCACCACATCAATAAAATTGGATTTTCAATTGGGCTTATACAGGCTGCCATTGGGCTTTTTCATCATCCATATCCAAAGTATAAGTTGCCAGGATCATTCACAATCATTCAGAACCAAATTTGGAGCCATTTTCAGTTAGAAAACAGTTGAAAAAGTGAGAGAAGAGTTGAAATCTTGTTTTCAGTTTCTTCAAGTTTCAGTCCAAATTGCTCATTCTAACAACTCTAGGAAGGATCAAGGATCGTTTCTGGATCAAATTCATCAAGAATTCATAGCATTTGAAGGCTCAGTGGAAACTCTCCACTAGGTAAATCATCTTTCAACTTTCCTCTCTGATTAGGAAGAATTAGCGTGCCATTTTCATGTATTTAGGATCCTTGCACCTAGTAGATGGATTTAGTATTGATTTGATGCCTGATGGTGATGATTCTTGATTGAGCATGGAAACTTTAGGGATTCGGTTAGGCTTGTTTAGGAGGAATTAGGGAAATAAAATCATAGCATTGTGTTGTGTGAAGCAAGGCGAATTGATTGATGTCGAGAATTTAACGTTTCATGAACTTTTTTTTAGTGCTACAGTGGCCGTCTCAAGGTTGAAGATGACCGGAGTTGCTCTGGCCACCGCCTGCAACTCTCCCTCTCTTTTTTTATTTTTAAAACTCTGATGAGAACGTGGCCTCACCCTGTCCCTTAGATCTAGGTTGAACCATTTGACTTAGACTTGATCTGAGGGCCACGTTTCAATTTCATTTTGTATTAGAAACCTGATGTTCACGTGGCAACATGTCAGCCTTAGGATAGCTTGACTTCATCCCCAACGTGTGGCCAAGATTGGTAATTAGGGATTGAACTCCCTTTTAATGAAACAGTGTGTTTCAGTGGCTTATATCCCAACTGTTTGATGTCATGACTAATATTTAGATGGAACGACTGGGATTCATTTTCATTTTACATTTTGATGATGATGCACGCATGTCATCGTATTAGCCTTTGGATGATTGACTGGTCTTATCATTGGAAGGGTGTGATTGATTCTTGGTTTTAGTTGACTGAGGTCAATTGGACTTGGGCTCCTTTGCTTTTCACACCCCCACGCACTTGAGCCCAACCAGATACACGTTATTGAGTTTCTATTCACACCCATATTTATTCAATTTCCATTTCTTTTTCTTTATTTTCTTTATTAATTCTGTTTTCAATTAAATGCATGAAAAATATGTTAATGCATCAAAAAATCATAAGAAAAATATCTTGGCATACTTTGACATGTAATATAATTTTACCATTTTTTAATTGAATTTTTAATTCATTTTCCAATTTAATTTTGCATTTTTTAAAATATGTTCTTGTAAATAAGAAAATTGTATATCACCACTTCTTGATTTTATTTCTTGATCAAAACATCAAATAAATTCATGAAATCTCTTGAGCATATTGTTGACACATTAATTTACATTGTAGTATTTTTCTCATTAATTTTAGATCCCTTTTGGTTAGGGTTTAGGTAGTTCCCTTAGAACCCTCTCTCTTGGCCTTGTCCATAGAATACCCTAATCTTTTGCCTTTTGTTGGCATATCTAGACTTAGAATTTTCTTCCCAAATTTTGACCCCTGGTTCCTAACACCAGAGGGGTCCTCTAGGATCTTTCTTAGATTTTTTAGGTTCATTTTACTATTTTTGGTAGATTTTACATTCTGGCCTACATTTGTGTGGTTTCAACCTTACCACTTGCCTAGTTTGCATTTTGTGTGAACTCTTTGCAAAGCTTGTGCATCTAACTCTTCCATATTCATATCCTAGACATCTTAAGGCACTTTTGTGTGCATTTTAAATTTAATATCATGCTCCTAACTAGTTCTTAACCTAGGCTTCCTTTAGGGCTTTTCTTTAGCCTTTCCTTGTGGATGCTCTTGAGTGTCTTCCATCTTTGCATGATTCTTCTTCCACACTTTCCTCTTCTAATCCCTCCAAGTACTATGATCTTAGGATCCTTATTGTGAGAGCCTTGTTCTTCCTTTGGTCGAACTAAGGGAATTCCATAAAGAAATTGAGCCATTGAAGGACTCAAGTACTTTGTACACTCCTTCCTTTTTGTCCTTCAATCTTAGGATCCTTCTTGTGAGAGCCCAGTTCTTCCTTTGGTCGAACTAAGTGCATTCCATAAAGAAGTTGAGCCTTTGATGGACTCTTGTGTTGATACACATTGAACATAGCAGGTCCCTTTGGTTCTCATTGTGCTTTTCTTTATTCATTCCTCTCTGTCCTACAATCTTAGGATCCTTCTTGTGAGAGCCTAGTTCCTCCTGTGGAGGAACCAAGTGCATTCCATAAGAAGTTTGAACCTTTGTGGACTCCTGTGTTTTTACACATTGAACTTGATGAGTTTGTTTCTCACTGTGCTTCCCCTTATCTGGTTTATCATCTCCTCTGCATATTAGTTTGATTAGTAGTGCATGTGTAGGCATTCTTTCTCCTAAGTCCTTGTTTGCATTAAAGGTTGAGGTTGCCTCCCTTTGCTTGTGTGTTATTTTCTTTTATGTTTGCCTTGTTTGCAATAAAGGTTGAGGTGTCCTTCCTTGCTTGTATTATTGCATTGCATGTGCATCCATTCACATTTATATTTCATCTGCTTTATGATTTTAGCTTTTGTTTTCTCTTTCCATTGCCATGTTCCCTTAGGAGTATCTCACTTCCTTGTTTAAGGATAGTGATGATAGACATTAGGTTCTTATCCATGTATGCAAATATTAAGTAGACTCCCCTTTCTAACCTCAACTTTAGGGCCATGAAGCATGATAACTTTAGGGTTTTGGATTTATTCCCCTTTAGTTTTTTCTTCTCTCTTCTCATCTCTAAACAATAATAAAAATACTTAATAAAGATTAAGGATTATTGTACGCTACGAGCCTTAAGTACTTGGGGAAATGATAATGGAGCGGTCTCCTCTCAATCATCTAGAGTGTTTAGTGTACGCCCTTTGGGCGATACGCGATGCATTCGCTCCTAGGTCATAGTCTTTAGTGCAATATGAATTACAAACATTCATTCAAAACACTTCTCACAAAAGACTTCAAAAAAAAACAATCAAACTTCATTTTGCCTTCGGGGCTCCCTTAATCAGAAAAATCTTTTTCAGATAAAAAGAGTGTTGTTAACTCTTAGTTCTACCGCATACGGTAACACCCAAGTCTCCAATGGTCGAGCTGCATACAACAAACTGCTGGAACTATTTGTTAACCTTACTCGGGTAAAAAACAGTGGAACAAACCGGTGTTCTTAGTTTACCCGAACTACGTTCGCTCTGATTTCTCATACCAGATAAGGATATGTAGGCACAAGACGCGATGTCTTGGCGAGCAACCTTCCCTCATCTCACTCGTAGTTAGCCGAACTACGTTGACTCTGATTTCTCGTACTAGACGGGAATACATAGGCCCAGAGCGGCGATCCTCTGTCTAGTCCTTTTTATTTTCTTTTGTCCCAGACCTTTAGTTAGATAGTTCAATCACCCTTATAGATAGATAATGCAAGTATGGATCCTGTCGAGTACGACGGACGTGAGGGGTGCTAATACCTTCCCCTTGTGATGACCAATCTTATCCCTTTTCGTTAGGTTTTTTCTGATCGTTTCCTTTCCCTCTTGTTGGGATAAATAACGAACGGTGGTGAATCTTCTATCATTGCCGGCACCTATTTTCGCAGTAGCGACAGCTGGAGACTCTGTTGGGTGTATGTATATATGTGTTGTACTTTATTTACTTCCGCACTTTATTTTCCCGCATTTATTTTCAGCATTATTATCATTATTGCTGTGCTGTGGGGAGGGGGGTTTTGTTGAGTGATAAGCCAGACCCAGGCTTGAGTACAAACATAGCACTAGAAGTGGATTAGTGGTGAACCTTCTTGCTTTGCTCGCACCAGTTCCCATGTAATCCGCGCTCAGACGAGATTCTCTTTGATGATTTCCTTATCGGTCCTTTGGACTTGAGAGGACTTTGGATCTGAGGATTGTCGACTCTGGGGACCGATCATTTGTGGTTCAGCTAAGTGAGGCCTCTTCGGGAGATCATGATGCCAAACCAGAAATAGTGAACGTATCATCGTTTCCTGAAAGTCTGTGACGCTGATGAACGCATAGGATGTCGAATTTTATCAGTGGATAGGTCCATACCTGTGAGAGGGATTGGGTGTGCAGGAAACTTTAACCTCCAGACTACCCGGTTTTCTTCGCGGTGTGAATCAATATTATTGATATTGGTGGTTCCTATTACCAGAGTTGTGTTATGTGGGAGCAAAACTTTGGTCCTTCTCAGTCAACAACACAACAATCTTGATCTCCTGCTTGTATTTTACATTTCTGCATTTTCATCTACATTTCATTAACGTGTGTCTGTGTTGCAGGTGCATATTCCCTCTCCGATTCTAGTGGTCTTGATCTTTATTGCTGATATGGAGCTTTTGAAGAAAATAGTGTCTTACAAACTACCAACACCTGATATCAGACTATTACGGAGTTTGATTTCTCTAGCTGATAAAAAGGTGATGGAAGACTTCAGACAAAGCTATGGGAGACTTCTGAGTATTGTGTGTAAACCTTCTACATACGAGTTGAATGACCTGTATGCTCTTCTGCAGTTTTATGATCCGCAGCTCAGATGCTTTGCTTTTCCAGATTATGTCCTAGCTCCGACCTTAGAAGAATATTCTGACTTGCTGGGGGTACCTTTGTTAAACCGGATGCCTTACTACCGTGTTGATGCTAAACCTGACTTGGTTAAGTTGGCTGCTGCACTTCATTTAGATGCTTCGGAGCTAAGAGGGAAGTTGGTTAAGAGAATTGAAATTTCTGGTTTCACTTTGCCTTTCTTGGTGGAGAAAGCCCAGAAGTTTGCCAAGGATGGTTGTTGGGTTGTATTCAGTTCCATCTTAGCCCTATGCATATATGGTATCGTGCTATTCCCTAATCTCCCGGATTTCGTAGATACAAATGCCTTTTACATATTTGCTTCTGGGAATCCGGTGCCCACTCTTCTCGGAGACGTTTATCATTCAGTTCACAGCAAGAATGAGAACAAAAGGGGGAAGAATGTGTCTTGTTGTGCTCCTTTACTGTACAAGTGGTTTGCCAGCCATCTTCCTAAAACGGGTCCAATTATTGACACTGCTGAGACTTCAGAATGGTCTGCACGTTTGATGGGTCTATCTGCTAACAACATCACTTGGTTCGACAGAGACATGCTAGGCGCAAAAATTGTGTATAGTTGCGGTGGATTTCCTAACGTCCCTTTGGTCAGAAGGAAAGGGTGCATCAACTATAACTCATCCTTGCTGGTAAGACAATTTGGATATGCGCCGAGAGGTCCTTCTATTGAAGAGGAGATACAGGAATCTCTTTATCTCACGAGGTTGCTAGAAGGTGACACTTTGGCTAAAGTGGAGAAAGCTTGGAGTAACATTCGTAGAAAGGGAAAAGTTTTGCTGGGGAAAAGCAACAACAGAGCCTTTGACCCATATCTGGTTTGGATTCGTGAGAGAGCTGCTAAGTTTCTGATGTCGTTTCCTTCAGTTGAGCCGTTGTATTCCCTCGTGATTGAAGAGCCAACCACGGTGAATATTCAGAAATATAATCAGTTATGGGCTGAGAAAGAAGAGCTACGGAAAGCCAACGAGGAGTTGGAAGGAGAGATTATTCAGCTCCGAGGAGAAAAGAATGATGTTGTGTACGCCTTCAAAAAGTAAGCTGAACTCGTGAACCGTTTAGGTACAGATTTGACTAAGCAGATTGATGCTCGCGAATGTTTGGATTTGGATTTAAAAGCTGTCAACAGTGTTCTTACCACCAAGAAACAGGATTTGGACAAAGCTTATTCGGAGATTTCCAAATTCAATACTCTGTGGAACGCTACGCTCACCAATAACAAAGAACGTGAAGACAAGTTGAAGCTGCAGATCGACAAATTGAAGACTCAGTTGAAGGCTAAAGACGAGAAGATTTCAGAGGAATAATCACTCAGGCGCGACACTAAAAACAAGTTGAATCAAGCTATTGCAAACTTGAGAGATTGCAGGTTGAGAGCTGACTCCAAGAGATGCAAGCTTGAAAATTGTTTTGGGAACGGAGCCTGTGAGGATTACGCTAGGGACCTACAGCGTGCTGTTAGCCAGTGAGAGTTGCTTATTCAAGGATTACTCACCAGACCTGATCATCCCGAGATTCAGAAGTTGCTAGAAGACTTCCGATCTCGCCATCCAGCTTGATGACTTTTCTGTATATCTGTTGTTGCTCATGCTTTGTGTATGGACCATCACCAGGCTTGTTGGTTGAGGTCTTTTTCTGATTGTATTCCGTTGATGTGATTGTACTCTGCCTGCGTGGCTTTTTCATCTATATATGAGGAGTTTTCTGATATTGCTTGTCTATGGGGTTTTCTATTGTAGTGTTTTCTCCCGAAACTAGAATTGAGGGGGGGAATTTCCCTAATGAACAGACACATGTTTGCATTTGCATATCATTATTGCATAGAAGGTACCATGCAACTATTTATCTGACCCCCTATGTTTATTCCACTAGTTGTGTTACAGGATAGACAACCAGGCTATTCACCGGTACACTACTCGAGGAAACCAGAGAAGAGTAATGGAACATATCCAATCTGAGATGCAGGAAATGAGGGACCGTCTGACTCAGTTCATGGAACTCATGCAAGGTGTTGCCAACGGACAAGAACAACTCCGTACTCTAGTGCAACCCTTGATTGCACGCGTGGATAATAACAGAGTGTTGCATGGAGGAAACGCTGCAAATCCTCCTCTTGTTGAGACCCTTCATGCTGACAATTCCGCACCTGTTGTGAATATCGCTATTACTAGAGGGATTGGAAGTGGTAATGGTATTGGTACTGCTAATGTTGGAGTTAATGTGCATGCGGCTGGAATGGGCAACGGTAATTTTGAAACCACAGGCAATGTTGGTGGAGCCCATGACATTATTGGTGGGGATACTGACAATGTTGGTGGAATGGCTAATGCTAGAAATGTTGGCGCTGGTAATATGTACGGTAATGATGTTGCCGGGGTTGTTCATGGTAACGTGCATCAGCCTTGGAATGAGGATCGTCAAGAGGATCTTTTCTCGGTGAGAGACATCGGGGCTGAAATGACGTCTGAGGCTAGCAGAAGGTTTAAGCTGCTAGAAGTTAGAATCAAAAGCTTTGAAAATCAGAACACCATGGGCCTTGACATGGCTAACTTGGGACTCATCCATGACTTGAAAGCGCCTCCAAAATTCAAAGTCCCCGACTTTGACAAATATAAGGGCACCGCATGCCCTAGGGTCCACTTGTGCTCGTACTACAGGAAGATGTTCGCGTATTCGGACGATGAGAAATTACTGATGCATTTCTTTCAGGACAGCCTGTCCGGGCCGTCTCTCAAATGGTACATGGGGCTGGAGCCCATCCATATCCGAAGCTGGAGAGACTTGGCTGAAGCTTTTATAAAGCATTACCAATATAATATTGACCTTGCTCCAAACAGGGTCTAGCTGCAATATCTTTCCCAAAAAATAATGAGTGCTTCAAAGAATATGCGCAAAGGTGGCGTGAACTCGCGGCGAGGGTGCAGCCTCCAATGGTGGAGCGCGAGTTAATAGATTTGTTTGTTGCCACTCTGCCTAGTGTCTATTACGGCAAGCTCGTCAGTAGTATGTCAGGCAGTTTCTCGGATCTGATAATCACGGGAGAAAGAGTGGAGAACGAGATAAAACTTGGGAAGATTCAAGTAGGAGAGTTGCCCTCAGTTGGAGGAGGAAAGAAAGTATTTGGCGGTAAAAAACGGGAAGGTGAGACCAGCTCAGTATCTAGTGCTCGTGGTAAAGGAGGGGGTCAACGTCAGTATCGACAACAGCAGGTTGCAAGCGTCACAATTCCAGTACAACCGCAACAACTACAGCAGCAGAATCAAAATCAAAATCAGAATCAGAATCACGCCCATCGACGGTATCATAATAAAGGTCCAGCAGCGAACAGAGTGTTTGATGTGCTGCCAATGTCGTATTCACAGTTACTCCAGACCTTATTGCAATTTCAGCCCATCCACAAGAGGACGATGGATCCTTTGACCAGGCCACCTCCACCTGGGTATGACGTGAACGCCCGCTGCGAGTTCCATTCAGGTGCCCCGAGGCACAACATTGATAATTGCAAGGCTTTCAAGCATAAAGTACAAGACTTGATTGACAGCAAAGCGATTAATTTCTCCAATGAGGTTCCCAATGTTATACAAAATCTTATGCCAAACCACGGATAAGCCGGAGTCAGCGCAATAATCGAAGATGATGGGTTGGATTTGGTGGTAAATGTCAGTGAGCTGAAGACGCCATTGGGCTTCGTGAAAGAGAAATTGCTGAAAAAGGGTGTGTTCCCAGGATACGGGGAGTTCTGTGCTGAATGTGCCTGCCATCTGGATGGTTGTGATCAGTTAAGAATCGATATTTAGAGTTTGATGGACGAAGAGGTTCTACAGTTTGATCGGGCTGTTGAAAGCAGATCCAGAGAAATAATTACTAAGAAGAGGGGTGATATTGCCACGATCTCTATCCCATACAAGACCATTACCATTTCTGCTCTGAGACCACCAACAATAACCATTACAAAAGATGGTCCCATACCTTTTGAGGATACCAAGGTTGTTCCATGGAATTATGGAGCCGAGGTGTATGATAACGGACATAAGCTGGATTTGAAGAGTCCACCTGTGGGGTCAGTGGAGAATCTGGTGGGTGCAGGGGGGATTACCCGAAGCGGTCGTGTCTTTTCACCACCCGAAGTGGTGGCTGATAAAACAGACAAGGGAAAAGGTAAAGTGGTTGTAAAGGAGACCTCTCAGGCTAGAGAGAGAGAAATGTTGGCCAAAGATGTGGAAGAGTTTATGCGGTTGATCCGTAAGAGCGACTATAAGATAGTCGATCACCTGCAGCAAACTCCCTCTAAGATCTCCATATTATCACTGTTGCTTTGCTCAGAAGCACATCGCAATGCGCTGCTAAGAATCTTGAACAATGCGTATGTGCCCCAAGAAATTTCAGTTAACCAACTCAAAGGGGTTGTTGCTCACGTTAACGTAGGAAACGGTCTTGGGTTCACTGACTTGGATTCGACGCCAAAGCGCCGCAATCATAACAGTGCATTACATATTTCGATTGAGTGTCGAGGGGATGTCATGTCCCATGTATTGGTGGAAACCGGGTCTTCTTTAAAAGTGCTTCCAAAGAAAGCCCTAATGAAGCTGGACATGCAAGGGTTGATTTGCACGCCAAGTGATTTGGTGGTGCGCGCCTTCGACGGTACCAGAAGATCCGTGTTTGGGGAAGTGACATTGCCCATTCAGGTGGGACCTGCAGTGTTCGATGCATTGTTCTACATTATGGACATCCAGCCAGCCTATAGTTGTCTATTGGGCCGGCCATGGATTCATTCGATAGGAGCTGTGACTTCTACATTGCATCAGAAGCTCAAGTACATGGTAGGTGGCAGCATTGTCACGGTGTACGGGGAAGAAGATATAATGGTCAGTCATTTATCTTCGTTTAAGTATGTTGAAGTGGATGGGGAGATCCATGAAACCCTCTGTCAAGCCTTTGAAGCATTCAAGGTTGAAGACAAGTCCCTGATTATGAGCAAAGCGCCAGAAGTGGCCCTATCGTCTTTTAAGGAAGCCCAAGCGGCAGTGCAAACTGGGACAGTGCAGGGATGGGGCCAAGTGATAGACATTCCCTATAAGCAGGACAAGTTCGGGCTGGGGTACCACCCATCGTCTTCATCATCCTCTCAGAGCATGCCACGATACAAGGGGTCGGTACCGTTCACCAAAGGAGCGGTTATCTTCGAGCGCGTCAACGCTATTTCCGACAGTGAAGAAGGAGATAGCGATTGTGATATGGATGCCTGGATTACGCCGAGCACGCCAAGACAACGCCTCAACAACTGGACTATCTAGGAGGTCATTCAAGTGACGCACGAAGAGTAATTCTTTGTTTTCTCGATTATTGTACAACCCTATGTTCTACCCGGAACATAGCGGTTTTATCTTCAGGGCCTTGTTGTTTATATTTGAACATTTTATTAATAAATCAAAGGGAAGTTTTTCATATTCAAATTTTGTGATCCTTGTTATTCTTGTTTTGTTTTTCGTTTAAACAACAAAATGGCAATGTGGTTTGTGCTGATTTGCATATCATTTTAAGCATGTAACCATTGTTATTGCAGGACTCACATAATTGCAGATGAGACTGATTCAAAACTCCCTATGACTCGCTTCGACTTTGATCATCTGATATATCAAGCTGAAGAAGAGATTGACGAAGATGAGGGTCTGCCGGAAGAGCTAGCTAGGATCCTGAAACAAGAAGAAAAGGTTATTCTGCCTCATCAAAAGGACATCGAGATTATTAACTTGGGTTCCGAGGACGCCAAGAGAGAAGTTCGGAAAGGGGCTGCATTATAGAGTGACGTCAAGCAGAGATTGGTCAAGATGCTTCGAGCGTATAGTGACATGTTTGCTTGGTTCTATGAAGACATGCCCGGGCTCGATACTGATATCGTGGTTCATCACCTACCGTTGCGTGAAGAATGTTCGCTGGTCAAACAAAAGCTTAGAAGGACGAGGCCAGATATGGCTGTAAAAATCAAGAAGTCCAGAAACAATTGGACGTTGGGTTTTTAGCTGTAACAACTTACCCTCCATGGGTTGCCAACATAGTGCCCGTACCAAAGAAAGATGGCAAGGTACGAATGTGCATAGACTACAGGGATCTTAACAAGGCGAGCCCTAAAGATGACTTCCCGCTCCCTCACATTGACGTGTTGGTCGATAACACTGCTCAATTCTCTGTATTTTCCTTCATGGACGGCTTTTCTGGTTATAACCAGATCAAGATGGCACCGAAAGATATGGAGAAAACAAAGTTTATCACGCCGTGGGGGACATTAAAGTAATGCCTTTTGGATTGAAAAATGCAGGGGAAACTTACCATCGGGCGATGGTCACTTTGTTTCATGATATGATTCATCACAAGATTGAAGTTTATGTTGATGATATGATAGCAAAGTCGCAAACGGAGGAAGAACACCTGGTCAATTTGCAGAAACTGTTTGAGAGGCTCAGGAAGTTTAGGCTGAGGTTGAATCCGAATAAATGTACCTTTGGGGTTCGGTCTGGAAAGCTATTGGGGTTTATTGTTAGCGAAAGAGGAATCGAGGTTGATCCTGCCAAAATAAAAGCTATATAGGATATGCCAGCGCCAAAAATAGAAAAAGAAGTTCATGGTTTCTTAGGGAGGTTGAACTATATTGCTCGGTTCATTTCTCACCTGACAGCCACATGTGAACCAATGTTCAGGCTGTTGAAAAAAGATCAGGCGGTCGTCTGGAATGATAATTGCCAAAGGGCATTTGACAGAATCAAAGAATATCTGTAGGAACCTCCAATGTTGATACCTCCAGTAGCTGGAAGACCTTTAATCATGTACTTAACGGTTCTTGAGAATAGCATGTGTTGCGTTCTCGGTCAACACGACGAGACCGGAAGAAAAGAACATGCCATATACTATCTGAGTAAAAATTTCACAGATTGTGAGTCCCGTTACTCGATGCTTGAAAAAACGTGTTGCGCACTCGCGTGGGATGCCATACGTTTAAGACAGTATATGCTTAATCATACAACCATGCTGATTTCGAAGATGGATCCGATCAAGTATGTCTTTGAAAAGCAAGCGCTTTCAAGAAGAATTTCCAGGTGGCAAATGGTACTGACAGAGTACGACATTCAGTATGTTTCTCAGAAGGCCATCAAAGGAAGTGTTCTATCAGAATACCTTGCCGAACAGCCTATCAAAGACTATCAACCGATGAAGTTTGAGTTTCCTGATGAAGACATCATGTTTCTCAAGATGAAAGATTATGATGAACCGTTGCCAGGCAAAGGGCCAGAGAGGAGTTCCCAGTGGCAATTGATATTTAACGGTGCTATTAACTCGTACGGGAGTGGGATTGGGGCTATCATTACGACTCCCCATGGGTCTCATATCCCATTCACTACCAGGTTGACATTTCCGGTCACTAACAACGAAGCAGAATATGAAGCGTGCATCATGGGTTTAGAAGAAGCCATCGATCTAAGGATCAAGAATCTTGATGTGTATGGTGATTCAGCGCTTGTTGTTAATCAAATCAAAGGAGAGTGGGAGACGAGGCAACCCAATCTGATTCCCTATATGAACTATGCAAGAAGGCTGTTGCCATTTTTTGATTATGTGGAATTCCACCATGTACCGAGAGCAGAAAACCAGATGGCGGATGTGCTAGCAACATTATCCTCAATGTATAAGGTGAATTTTTGGAATGAGGCTCCAAGAATCGTCATTTCGCGTCTTGATAAGCCTGCATTTGTATTTGCAATTGAGGAAGCCTCCGATGGCAAGCCGTGGTTTTACGACATCCAAAACTTTCTTAAGAAGCAGAAGTATCCGCCAGGGGCGTCGACCCAGGATAAGAAGACTCTTAGAAGGTTGTCTGACAACATTTACTTGAATCAGGATGAGGTTCTCTACAAGAGGAACTATGATTTGGTGTTACTCCGATGTGTGGACGAGAAAGAAGCAAGCTTGCTTATGGAGGAAATCCATGAGGGTACTTTTGGTACACATGTCGGCGGGCATGCCATGTCTCCAAAGTTGCTTCGAGTAGGATATTATTGGCTGATGATGGAATCTGATTGTTTCAAATTTGCAAAGAAATGCCATAAATGCCAAATTTATGCAGACAAGATTCATGTACCGCCGAGTCCGTTGAATGTTATGGCATCCCCGTGGCCGTTCTCCATGTGGGGCATTGATGTGATTGGTAAGATTGAGCCAACCACATCTAATGGACATCGCTTCATTTTGGTTGCCATTGATTACTTCACCAAATAGGTTGAAGCAGCCTCGTATGTGAACGTTACGAAGCAAGTGGTAGCCTGATTCATAAATAGGGACATCATTTGTAGATACGGAGTGCCCGAGCTAATCATTATTGACAATGGTTCGAACCTGAACAATAAGATGATGAAGGAGTTATACCAGAACTTCAAAATTGAACATCACAACTCATCGCCCTATCGGCCGAAGATGAATGGCGCTGTCGAAGCGGCCAACAAAAATATAAAGAAGTTAGTGCAAAAGATGGTTGTTACCTACAAAGATTGGCATGAGATATTGCCCTTTGCCTTGCACGGTTATCGTATGACGGTACGCACATCAACCAGGGTAACACCTTTCTCGCTAGTATACGACATGGAAGTTGTCCTGCTATTGGAGGTCGAGATTCCTTCCTTAAGAGTTCTGGTCGACGTCAAGCTCGATGAGGCAGAATGGATAAAGAATAGACTGAATCAGCTTAGCCTGCTGGATGAGAAGAGGCTAGCGTCTATTGCATACGGCTGGTTGTATCAGAGCTGCATGAAAAAAGCTTTCGACAAGAAGGTACGTCCTCGAAGCTTTCAGACGGGTGATCTTGTGCTGAAAAAGATTCTCCCACCACAATTAGATCACAGGGGCAAATGGAATTCCAACTATGAGGGTCCATAGGTCATGCGAAAGGTCTTCTCCGGAGGAGCCTTGCTGTTGTCCACTATGGATGGCGAGGATTTTACATCTCCTGTGAATGCAGACGCAGTTAAAAAATACTTTGCTTAAAATGACCCGCTGGACGAAAAAAAAGAAATTCAAAGCAAAAATGGGGCATCCCGGCGAACCATAAAAAAAAAGGTTCGGGAAAAAGTTAGGGATATAAATGAAAAGATGTACACCCGCAAAGTCGAAAACCCGGAAGGGCAGCTTTGGCAAAAATGGGTATCCGGTGAATTGAAAACCCGAAAGGGCGATTCAGGCAAAAGTTAGGGATTGAAAAAGCAAATGACTGCGATCTATGTACGATACTTCATTGCTTAATGGTTTGGGAAGACCTGGGGGCCATTCATCCAAATCAATCTCTTCTGAAGACGGAGCATCGGAAAGACATCGAAGTCAGGTGAGTCATAGGGGGATCAACTCATGATGTTCATCTACACCACGTTGTCGACATGTTTGTACACTTTTGTATATTTCTGTACATATATGTATATTTTGCGCAGCTTCCTCTTTTCAGGGGTTGCATCTGTTGTAAAACTTTTCCTATTTACATGCCATTTATCAATAAAACATATACTATTCAGTATCTTGTTTGTTTTGTTTTAACTTTTATTGTTTTGTTTATGAGAGACGCCCGATGTTTTTGATAAAATGCAATTGCATAAACTTGCAGGCCTTGGCCAATAATCGTTAAAACTTTGAATTATGCAAACAATGTCACTGATGACGACTGAGATATTCCCTTTGTGTAGGGTGTCTGGTCTGGTTTGTTCATTTTTCCAGGGGCATCGCCCTTGGGGCATTTTTCGAATGTGTCCTCAGCACGAGCATTACCTCCTCGGTAGAGCATATGCAAAGTATAGGGCCCACTTCCCAGCAAGTCAGGATTGGATTTCTGTCCACCAAGCAGAAGTGGAGTCCCCTCAGCAGGTTCAGTTGTATTTCCCCACAGAATCTGAACGTTGGACTGTGAGCATTGATTTGTCTCCCCAAGCAGAGATAAATTCTTCCCAGCCAGAATCCATTCCCTAGTAAGTAGAGTTTGCATCTCTATCCCCAGTAGAGGTGTATGCAGGCTGACAAGAGTAGGTAAGTGTATATTCTTGTCCCCGGCAGTCGGTCGGTATACGTCTGATCCCCACAGATTGCGGGTATGTGCTTACTCTCCCAGCGAGCCGAGATCAGGTTTCTTTCCACCAGGCAGGTGTAGTATCTTCCCCAGCAGCGGGTTAGCATGCGGTTTTCTCCAGCAAATTGTCTGTAAATTTTCAGCTTTCAGTAGTTCAGACCAAGGTTTCCAGCAGAGTTGATTTCCCCGCAGAGTTGTATTCTTCCTGGCAGGTAAGATTGGTTCCAACATCTGGTTGCCTATCCTCGTCCGAATCTACAGTTCCCCAAGAGGGTCGTATCCTGGAAGGCCAGTCGTGGCATTGTTTCTCTTCAGTAGGTGAGGGTGGCTGTTTAGCAAGTTGTTTTGTCCCCTCAGCGGAGTTGGCTTTGTTTCCCTAACATTTATTTTGTTGGGGCGGTTCCTTTGCATTTTTCATGGTGCATAGCATCCCCAAATGCGTAGCATTTTCATCTCATATGGAGCATTACGCCACTTCCAAACATCTGCATTCTGAAACATAATCCAGGTCGTTACCTCTCTGCTTTCAGGTATATCTCCCACAGGTGATCGTTATCCTTGCCCGTGTGGTTTTCAGTCCTGGCAGACTTGATGCGTTTATTTCACGCTCGGTTTATGTTATTCCCCAGCGGCATCGTCGGACTTCAGTTCGTGATACTCCATTCTCCGAGTTCGTATGGATGTTCAGACTAAGATATAAGAATTATGGTAGATATGTATATCTCATCATATGCTTCCCCAACAGAGTTGCTTGTTTAAGTTCCTCTTTGTTCCTCAGCAGAGTAGCCTAACCAGGTTTTCATGCACTTCTGAAACGGAGTTACTTGTTCCCCAGTAGAGTGTCCTTGCTATCATTATCCTCGGATGGTTACAACTTCACATGGATCCGGTGTTCGGGTTCGTTGTTCGCTTTTATTTAGTGGATCTCTGACGACAATGTCGGATGTTTATCAACTTCGGCAGTTTTCTGGCGGCAATGCCGAATCTTTGTGGTTTTCTGACGACAATGTTAGATATTTCCTGGTTGTCTGGCGGCAAGGTCAGAGGTTTGCAGGTGTTTACGGAAGTTTACAGATGGTTGCAGATGATTTGGTTTTCTGACGACAATGTCAGATCTGTGTGTTCCTTCTGGCAGCAACGTCAGATGATTTAGTTTTCTGGCGGTAATGTCGGGTATTTACAGGTTTTCTGGCGGCAATGTCAGGTGATTGGTTTATCTAGCGACAATGTTAGAGGTCTTCGTGTTTTTCTGGCGGCAATGTCAGATGTTTGTTGATCTTATGGCGGCAATGTCAGATGTTGTATTTGTTTGGCGGCAATGTCAAACGTTCCCTCAACCCCGGGTTATCTAGCGGCAATGTTAGACGTTCGTGTTTTTCTGGCGGCAATGTCGGATGTTTCTCAACGTGGTGGTTGTTTGGCAGCAATGTCAAGCGTTCTCTCAACCTTGGTTGTCTAGCGGCAATGTTAGATGTTTTGGTTGGTCTGGCGGCAATGTTAGATGATGTGGTGGTTTGGCGGTAATGTCAAACATTCATCAGTTTTCACCTTCGGCCTATCTAGCGGCAATGTTAGATATTTTGGTTTTCTGGCGGCAATGTCGGGTGTTAGCAGAGATTTGTGTTTCTAGCGGCAATGTTAGATGTTTCGGTTTTCTAGCGGCAATGTTGGATGTACCGTTTATTCTGGCGGCAATGTCAGGTGTTTGAGCTTTCTCTGACAGCGTGGTCAGATGTCGATTAGTTTCACGGTCATTTGGCGGCAATGTCAAACGTTCATCATCTCCAATAAGTAGCCTGGCGGCAATGTCAGACACTTATCAACTTTACAGATACCTGGCGACAATGTTAGAGGGTGTTGTTTCTGTGAATGCTTGACGACAAT
This sequence comes from Lathyrus sativus, assembly GCA_963859935.3. Classification (NCBI taxonomy): domain Eukaryota; kingdom Viridiplantae; phylum Streptophyta; class Magnoliopsida; order Fabales; family Fabaceae; genus Lathyrus; species Lathyrus sativus. Next base: position 438,770,977 of record OZ012740.1, on the reverse strand, counting down.
GTTAGGCGATTATCAGTTTCTTACCTATCCAGTTTTGGGTTTGTTACTCGCTTTTATTTAGCAAAGGCCTGGCGGCAATGTCAGATATTCCTATCTTCGGATCCAGTGTTTGTTTGTTTCTCCTGCAGATTCCTGACGGTAATGTCAGAGTCTTTTACCAACTTCGTAGCAATAATTCGACGGCGATGTTAGGGGCTTTTTATCAGTTTTTTTGTTTGTCTGATGGCAATGTCAGATATTTATCAGCTCTATGGTGTCTTGGCGGCAATATCAGGTGTTCTATTAACCTTGTGGTTATCTGGCGGCAATGTTGGATGTCTACCAGACTTTGTGGTGGTCTGGTGGTGATGTCAGGGGTTCATCATGTTTGTGGTTATCTGACGACAAGGTCAGAAAGTTTTATCCCCCGCGAGTGCCTGGCGACAATGTCAGATACTGTGTAGTTCTTTGTGAATCCAATTCTTGGAGTTGTTACCTGTTTGTATTTAACAAGGGCCCGACGGCGAGGTCAGAGGTTCTGTCAACCGAGTGTGGATGCCTGACGGCAATGTCAGATATTCTATTTCATGATTTTGTATTCGTTCCGACTTAGCATCGTTGTCTGTGTGTTAGTAGATGTTTATTCCAACCTGGGGTCGAGGCTATTGATTGTTAATCATTCAGCTGGTTGCGGTGCAACTGTCAATTCACATTTTCCGGAGATTGTTATCACCTTTTCAGTTTTGCAGTTCATTTCTGCCGTTGGCAAATTTCCGGGTTCGTTGGTATTCAACCATCTTTTACCTTGATTGGTTGAAAGCCGCTCGCTTTTCATCCTGTCAGGTCCAATCCATTTAAATAGGTGCAGTTGTTGCACCCTAAAATTTGCCCAACCTTTTCTTTATATAGCTTATGTTTCATTGCATTTCATATAGCATTAGCACTTGCATATCATTGTTCATTGTGCAGGGGATTGAGAGAGGTGTGCCTAGCAAGAGGTTACCAAAGCTTCTAAGCCTAATCAAGAGGTTGTATTCAAGCTATCAAGTGCTTATCACCCTTAGAAGATTGGCAAAGCTCAGTGAAAAAGTAGATGGTTAAGACTGGTGTATCTCCTACCTTAGTATCGCTACTGTGAAAATCGGCGCCGGGTAAACAGAAGAGTCGCCACCGTGCGTTATTTATCCCAACGGAGGGAAAGGAAACGCTCGAAGTAAAACTAATGCAAAGACGGGAAATGAATGGTCGTCGCCACCAAATCCTGGATTCGGGAGTCGGTTACGCAAGGGGAAGGTATTAGCACCCCTCACGTCCGTCATACTCGACGGGATCCACGCTTGTTTTCTAGCACAGATTGTTATTCTATCTACACTAAAGGGTTAAGGGTTAAAAGAAAATAAAATGACTTGGCAAAGTATCGCACTTTATGCCTACGTATTCCCGTCTGGAACGAGAAATCAGAGTCAGCGTAGTTCGCCTACCTACGGGAAAGGAGGGGAAGGTTGCTCGCTAGGATACGACATCCTATGCCTACGTACTTTCATACAGCATGAAAGATCAGAGCAAACGTAGTTCGGGCCACAAAAGACACAAATTTGTCTGACTGTTTTTTATCTTTCTGAAAAGGTTTTCTCCTGATTACGGGTCCAAGCGGACAAAAATGACACCTTGATGTTTGTTTTTAGTCTTTTACGCAAGAACTATTTTTTATGATGTTCGCCATCTCTAAAGCACTAAAGACTATGATTTGAGGGCGACTACGTCCTATGTCACCCTAAGGGTAACACACTAAGTAATCAGATTACTGAAGAGTGACCCTCCAACAATCCTCTCTCAAATAACTTAAGGCTCGTAGCGTACGACATCGATTATCCTTATTACTGTGTTTTGAATTGTTCTGAGATAGAAGAGAAAGAAGCTCTAAAAACCTAGGGTTTGAAAAGGGAATCAAAACTACCCTAATGTTGTCATGCATGGGTTAACACCTAATGTGCATCATAACTCCCTCCTGCACAGAGGAAATCATAGATCCTAGGGGATAACCGGAAAAGAAACAGCATACATACAGTAAACAGTAAAATGCATGAGATGCAGCAATACAAGCGAGGCAAAGGGAGTCCCACTCAACCTCGAACCTGGGAAAACAATAGGCAAAGTGAAACAGCTTCACTTCAAACCTACGGGGCAAGCTGAACAAGCCAACAAACAATACAGAAAAAGAAAATAAAACCCAACACCAGCTCTGACAGCAACATCAGCTCTTACAGTAACAGCTCAAACAGCAACAGCTCTGACAACTACAGTTGATCAACAACAACAAGGTTGACAGTAACAACTTCTCCCAGCAAGACCCTATTTTCACTCTTCAAGGATCCCCAAGCTTTAGATAATCTCTTGTCTTCAAAGGTCTCCAAGCTCTGGCAAGCACTGAACCCCAACAAACAAACAACTTCAAACAGCAGCAACACTCTAATTCTCACAGTTAACCAGCTTTGACAGGCATAAGCTTCATCTTCACCAGTCTTCAATGAACTTCATTCTCCAATAGGCATCCACCCTCAATGCAACCACTCCAGAAGAAAATCAATCAATGATATATGGAGTTGAAATGTTAAGAGGCTCAGTGACAACCCAGGGAAATCACTAAGATCTTCGCATAGCAAGTGAAGGGTATCCTCAAGGTTCTACCCAACCAAAGCTTGCTCTACATCCCTCCTAAGGAGAGATGGAACTTCTTTGGGGGACCTTGTGTCATAGGATGGAATAGAGGCACAAGAAGCTCTCTATGTTTGAAAGAAGAAATCAGTCTAATCTAAAGCTCTCCCTATATCTCCTATCTCCTAAGTCTTCAAAAGCAACCTTCAAGGATGAGAATCTTCATGCTTCAAGCTCCATCCTTTGTCTCCAATCATCTCCAAGGTCTTCATTAGCTCCATCAGGCAAAACTCAAGCCCAACACCCAATTGAAATGCCCAAAATCCAACAAACAAAACAACATCCCAAGAGGGAAACACACCAATATCACCCAATTTGCAAAAACCAAATAAAATGGGAATACTCATCATAAAATCCTAGATTAATTTCTAAGGGAACCTAACTATGTACCATATACCCCATATAAACCCCAAGACCTAAATCAAGCCTTAAGTCTCCAAACTATGCCCTAAACTACACCTAAGTGTTGTAAAACCCTAACCCTAGCACTCTAAAGTTCATTACTCAAAACTAACCTAAATTTTATCATAAAAATATGAGAAAAATCTATAAGGGAGAATGTGCCTCTAATCTAATCAGTCCAACAAGAATCAACTCAAAAACACTCACTAAGCTCTCATACTAAATTCATCAAAATAAGGTATCAAACAAATGCAAAATAAAATCAATAGAATTGTAAAATGTACCAAAAAATATAAAATGCATGAAATAATGTTTTTATTGTTTTATTAAATTCTAGAAACCCTAAGGAAAACAAGGAAAAAATCCTCACCCTAAAATGATCTTTTTTCAATTAGTTATGGATTTTTCAATTAACCTAAAATAATATGAAAAAATAAAAAAAAAATAGAAGAAAATGAAAAGAAGGCATGACAAATAGCAATCAGAACCAGTTCACTTCATCAATTGGGCCCAGAGGGGGGTGCGTATAGGAAGCACGCTAGGCCCATCATACAATCAGAAAATAAAATGAAAAAAACAAAGAAAAATGGAAAAAGTTTGGTACGAATAGCAAGTAAATCACGTGTGAATCTCCATTGGGCCTCAGAAAGGGGTGTTGGTAGCAAAATATGACTTAAGCCCAATTAACTCAGAGTTAATGAAACGGGGCGTTTCATGCTCTCAGACTCCTTCACAAAATTTCAATCAATCCTGGCCATTGGATCAGGCTTTGGTCAAAGTCTCACCTAGGATCTAAGGGTCCTCCCATCGTCTTCTTCATTTGAATCTTGGAGGGAGAAAAGCCATGGCTGATCAGAGCTTCAAGCTTCATCTTCTCCAAACACAACTTTCTTAATCCTCATCAAAACCCTAACATAAACACATCATCTTGCTCGTTTTTTCACAAGGAATTCAACCATACTATCCATTGGCATTGAATCATCTTCTTCCTAAAAACACGAAGACATGTTCAGAAATGGCTCAAACAAGAATCATCACCAAATTCAAAATTGAATAGCTTAACATCAACTACACCTCACACTGAGTAAAATCCACCATTAAACTAGGTTTAAACCTCCAAGAATTGCAAGATACGATCATGAACAGAAATGGTGTCATCCACAAAATTGTCTCCAATCCTTGAATTTCTTTACCAGAAAGTTCATAGCAATGATCTACATCTCATCCAACCATCTAAACCCTAACAATTATACCTATATCAAGCCATAGGATAAGATTTACATACCTGCAAAAATCGAGTGAACAGACCAAGCAATCCTTCAAATTAAGCTCCAAGCTTTTCCAGATACCTTCAATGATGTATGATCAAGCTTCTGTATGCAACCAATTGGATTGAAACCTCTTGAATCCTTGAATCCGATTTTGACTTGCAGGATGAAAACTCAAAGTGCTATCTCACAATTTTGCACCAATCTTGCCTTGAATTGTATCTGGAATCACTCACCAACACCAAAGGAAGCTATTGAACACAAAAGAATGGATTGAAATGGATCAAATGGTTGTAACCGATTCTGTTATGCAAACTGAAAACTCAATGTTCAATCTCTCCAATCTCTCTCAATCTGCACCAACCAATGCTTTGAACTAACTCTAATACTTATATAGAACATGAATGAAAGCTCTAGAAACTTCTAGATTGATCCAATGAGAAGTTTCACATCTCTTGCATTTGAAAATGTCATGAGAAATTCACATATGGCAGATGAGTTTCAAGCTTGTATTTGCACCTCATTCTGATCCAAATTCTCACCACATGACATATTGAATGTGTTAGGATTCATTAGAGCCTTGGTTATGCCTTGAAGAATGGTTTTACAAAGGAAGTCATTGAATTAACCCTCAACTCAAAAATGTGGCAATGTCAATGTTTTTAAAATATGTTTTCCAATCAATTTGGTATGTCATATGGCTTGGTTTGGACTTATAGATCAAAAATCCCAATTTTCATCCTTGGTTCATTTAAAATTCACCCTTATTTTAGGCCATTTTTGCAATTTTGTGATACAAGCCCTTCCAATCACCCAAGACCTCTTACCTAGCCTAAAAAAACCATTCTAAACACATCTCATGTTGAACATTTTTCCATTTGAGGAGTGGAAGATGGAGATCTTGACCTATGTTGAAAAATGACCTGTAATCATCAATACCCAAAATACCCCTGGATTGCCAAGACCATAACTTGAATTCCACAAATCTTTTTTAGGATTTATAGTACTCAAATTAAAGCTAAGGTCAATCCCTACAATTCTTATGTTGGCCAAGAATCCATTTGAAAACTCCTTGATGGGCAAAAGTTGCTTGGAAGTCAAGTGACTTTCACAGATAAATTTCAGTATCCTCTGGTGACCCATAACTTGCAAGAACCATAACTTGAGTTATACAAATATTCTTGAAGACTTCTAGTACTCAAATTAAAGCTATTGAGAATATCTACAAGTTTCATTTAGTCCAAGAATCCATTTGAAACTTGCATTTTGACTTATCTGGCTTGGAGGTTAGGCCTAAATTAGGGGATTTTACACTGAAACCCTAATTTGGCAACTCCTCCTACTCTTGATTCTTTTTGATCTATCCTTGGCACAACACCACACATGTATCAACACATAAATTCATGAATCCCACATCCTCCAATTAAGCCTTGATGCTCTTCAATCACTCAGTTGACCTAGAGTTGACCTAGGGTTGACCCAGATGAAACCCTAGTTGACTGCACTTCAACTGTGGCTCTTGTACTTGAATCAATGACTTGTCTCATCTGCAACATATCTCTCTAGGCATTTCATAAGATTTGTACACATTCCATACCCTCAATTCATAGCTCATACCCCCATTGATGACCCTCAATACACCTCAAATTAGGAGATAAGTCCACTGGTTGACCCTCAAACTTCTCAAAGCTTCAAACATGACTTGATGACTTGGATGGTCTTAAAAACCCTTGATGCTTCTTCAGATAATAATGGCACTTGATCCCTTGTTGGATGCCTTTCTATGATGTGCTATGAAAATGATTAGGTTATGTACATGATTCAATATGCAAATGATAATGCAATTAAAACATAAATCAGGTGAAATAGGTTGAGCAAATTTTAGGGTGCAACAGCTGCCCCTATTCAAATGGCTTGGACCCGACTGGGCGAAGAGCGAACGACCTTCAAACAATCGAGGTACGATACGGTTGAATACTAAGAACCCGGAAATTTGCCAACCGCAGAAATAAACTGCACAACTGCTTGGAAAACAACATCCGCTGGCTGGACCCGGTTGTTACAGCAACAAACTAATCAATCAGCGACCGTGCTAGGGAAGATTTTCATCATCCCGAAAAACGATTATGTCATCCCGGGGATAGAACTTTATCCACATTAGGACGCTATATTCTGTCAACACAGCAACATCCCAACGACTTCGCTGGGGAAACGATTCTGTCTGAACATTCATCCGCCTGCTTCATACGGGAAACATCATCTGAATACTGTTTCTCTGCCTACCTTTGCAGTGGCTACCTTCGTTAGTCCCAACCCACAAACGAATCGCGGAGGACTCTACTGGACATTAACACGAGGAAATCACGACGACTTCCTTGGGGAACATACTTTTGTCAAATATCGGAACACAACTCACATACCCTGTCTATCACGGGATCATCATCTATCTGGATACCGGAAAATTCATCCGCCTGCTTCATACGGGAAACTCCATTTTCTTGATTCATACCGAAAAACACATCTGCCTGATTCATACAGGAAAGTTTATCCGCCTGTTTCTTACGAGAAAATAATAACACATCTGCCTGATACATACAGGAAAGTTCTTCCGCCTGATGCTTACGGGAAAATCATAACACATCTGCCTGATACATACAGGAAAGTTCTTCCGCCTGATTCTTACGGGAAAAGATAACACATCTGCCTGATACATACAGGAAAGTTCTTCCGCCTGATTCTTATGGGAAAATATAACACATCTTCCTGATACATACAGGAAAGTTCTTCCACCTGATTCTTACGGGAAAATCATAACACATCTGCCTGATACATACAGGAAAGTTCTTCCGCCTGATTCTTACGGGAAAACATAACCTTGGATATAACTTAGGGGTCAATTGAAAGTCATCAGAGGATTGTAAGTCCATGATTATGGATGGAGAGCCTTGTATAGGTTCATGGTATGTCTTGAGGATCATTGAGGAGCTTATTCAAGTCATTATATCAAGTGCAAGAAGCCACAATCAAAGGTGGTGCAGTTAGGGTTTTCATCTGGTCAACCCTAAGTCAACTGTTGAATTAAAGGAGATTAAGACTCAATTCCAAGTTTTTGTGATCATGGAATGTTGTGTTGAGACACCTAAGAGATTATCCCAAGATCAATTCATCAATATTTAAGAGTGTGAGAAGTTACTAAGCTAGGGTTTTCAAGCTTGACAGTGTAAAATCCCTTGTTCAGTGCCTAACTTCAAGACCACATAACTTAATATACAAGTTCCATCTCATCTTGACACTAACATGAAACTTGTAGAGCATGTTTCTAGACTTATTTTGATTATTAGAACTCATCCATTAGATTCCAATAACTCAAGATATGAAGCAGACAAGTTACAGGTCATCAGATGAATGTAATTTTGGTCCATGAAAGTCAACCAACTTCCAAGACATCTTTGACCTAAAAGGATGTCTCTACTTACTCTTATGCAAACATGAAAGTTTTTCCTTATGATCTTAGCTTTTCAAAAAGTCCTAGAACTCCTTCATCTGAGTTGTAGAGCTCAAGATATGAAGCTTGCAAGGCAGGGGTATTTTGGGAAACTTTGGTTATAGGTCCCTTTTGATTATAGGTCAATTTCACCACTTTGCACATCTCAAATGAAAATCTTTCTAACTTCAAACTTGCTCTACATGGGGTCATTTACTCAACCAAACATCAAGACATCATTGAATTGGCTTAGATTGGGGAGTTGGTTAAGAAATTTCCATGAAAGAAAGCTTTAAAAGGCCTAGAATGGATCAAGCTCATATTGAACCAATTTCATTCATGTTTGTGCATATTTTGAGTCCAAAGAACATTCCAAACATGATGGCAAAGCCAAAATTGAGATTTGAGGTCTTTTACCATGCCATTTTCAAGGTTACTTCAAACTTAAGTAACATATCCAATTTATGCCATTAAGATCAAAATAAGGAAGTAATTACATCCATTAGATCCCTTGTATCATAAGCAACTGATATGAAGCAATTTGCAGCAGGGGGAAGCTCTGTTTTCACGATTGGCAAGTTCACCACATCAATAAAATTGGATTTTCAATTGGGCTTATACAGGCTTCCATTGGGCTTTTTCATCATCCATATCCAAAGTATAATTTTCCAGGATCATTCACAATCATTCAGAACCGAATTTGGAGCCATTTTCAGTTAGAAAACAGTTGAAAAAGTGAGAGAAGAGTTGAAATCGTGTTTTCAGTTTCTTCAAGTTTCAGTCCAAATTGCTCATTCTAACAACTCTAGGAAGGATCAAGGATCGTTTCTGGATCAAATTCATCAAGAATTCATAGTATTGGAAGGCTCAATGGAAGCTCTCCACTAGGTAAATCATCTTTCAACTTTCCTCTCTGATTAGGAAGAATTAGCGTGCCATTTTCATGTATTTAGGATCCTTGCACCTAGTAGATGGATTTAGGATTGATTTGATGCCTGATGGTGATGATTCTTGATTGAGCATGGAAACTTTAGGGATTCGGTTAGGCTTGTTTAGGAGCAATTAGGGCAAGAAAATCATAGCATTATGTTGTGTGAAGCAAGGTGAATTGATTGATGTCAAGAATTTAACGTTTCATGAACCTTTTTTTAGTGCTACAGTGGCCGTCTCAAGGTTGAAAATAACCAGAGTTGCTCCGTCCACCGCCTGCAACTCTCACTCTCTTTTTTATTTTTAAAACTCTGATGAGAACGTGGCCTCACCCTGTCCCTTAGATCTAGGCTGAACCATTTGACTTAGACTTGATCTGAGGGCCACGTTTCAATTTCATTTTGTATTAGAAACCTGATGTTCGCGTGGCAACATGTCAGCCTTAGGATAGCTTGACTTCATCCCCAACATGTGGCCAAGATTGGTAATCAGGGATTGAAATCCCTTTTAATGAAACGGTGCGTTTCAGTGGCTTATATCCCAACCGTTTGATGGCATGACCAGTGCCCCTATTCAAACGGCTTGGACCCGGCTGGGTGAAGAGCGAACGGCCTTCAAACAATCGAGGTACGAGACAGTTGAATACCCAGAACCCGGAAATTTGCCAACTGCAGAAATAAACTGCAAAACTGGTTGGGAACAATAACCAGAGAACTGAATCGGGTTATTACGGCAACAACCGATCAGTCATCCAATATCAAAATCTGATTCAACGTCAACCGCCTGTGTAGCGCCACAGGCTGTGAACTCCCTCTTGTCGAAAACACCCCGTCTTTTGTCCACGTTAAACTCTGCCGTCTGTTAATATGGAGAAAACAAATTAGCGCCCATGCTGGTTATCATTTTCATCAACCCGAAAAAAGATTCTATCATCGTGGGGATAGAACTTTGTCCATGTTAGGACTCTACATTCCGTCAACACAGAAAAATCCTGACGACTTCGCTGGGGGAACATTTCTGCCTAGTCACAGGAGACCCTGCTTATCTCTGCATTAGCTAAATCCGTTGGGCCCAACCCACAAACGACTTCGAGGAGGACTCCACTGGGAACAGGAATAGTTCGTCAACACGAGGAAATCACGACGACTTCCATGGGGAAAATACTTTCGTCAAATATCGGAACGCAACTCACATACTCTGTCGATCACGAGAGAATCATCTATCTGGATACCGGAAAGTTCATTCGTCTGCTTGATACGGGAAAATCCCTCTGCCTGACTACAGGAAAATCCATCTGCCTGATTCATACAGGAAAGGTCCATCTGCCTAAACACATGAAAGTTCATCCGCCTGCTTCATACGGGAAAACACATCTGCCTGATTCTTACAGGAATGATTCATCCGCCTGCTTCATACGGGAAAACACATCTGCCTGATTCTTACAGGAATAATTCATCCGCCTGTTTCATACGGGAAAACACATCTGCCTGATTCTTACAGGAATAATTCATCCGCCTGCTTCATACGGGAAAACACATCTGTCTGATTCTTACAGGAATAATTCATCCGCCTGCTTCATACGGGAAAACACATCTGCCTGATTCTTACAGGAATAATTCATCCGCCTGCTTCATACGGGAAAACACATCTGCCTGATTCTTACAGGAATAATTCATCCGCCTGCTTCATACGGGAAAGCACATCTGCCTGATTCTTACAGGAATAATCCATCCGCCTGCTTTATACGAGAAAGTTAACTTGGATATAGCTTCTTTGCCTATTCTTTGCAGTAGCTAACTCTACTGGGGATATTCTGAAAATAACTGCCCGACACCCGTTTCGACAACAAGTGACCACTTCTGAAATCTTGATTCATGAAACCCTGCAATGCCGCCGCGACAGCAAACTTGAAGAAAAACACTTCGCTGGTCGGATAAGAGAAACTTCAGCCAGTAACTCTGTGAGGACTAATAACAAGGACTGCGTCATCACATGTCTCACGGCGAGACCTCGATCGTCTGGTAATAGATCTGAGTTGTAACTTCATACTCCTGCTGAGAAACACACCTGAAAGCAAAAGGTTAACCAACCTGATTTATGTTTCAAAATGCGTATGTTTGGCAATGGCGCAATGCTCCATACGTCATGGAAATGCTACATGTTTTTTTTTGGGTAGATGCAAATATGATACTATATGCAAGTGCACATGCAGGTTCAGGCTGCTGGGGAAGGCTCTGATAAGCTTGCTTCATCCCCACGACTGCTGAGGACAAATACAACTCTGTTGGGGATGAACGAATATCATAAAGTATTCTGGCAAAATAAATGCCGGAAATACAACCAACTCTGCTGGGAAGAGATTACACATCGATTTCCACTGGGAGGAAAGAACAACATCTCTGTTGGGGAGAGAAAATCAGCTGGGGAAAAGGTGACCCTTTCTGGGAGACAACTGTCTGGGTACAGTTTACAAGCTCGGAGTTACCACTCCGCTGGGGATAATCATCCTGACGAAAGCTAACGACCTGTGGGGAGAAAGAAAACCATCCTCGTTGGGGATAATCCTTCTGAACCTACTATCTTGGTTACGCACCGCGGAAATCCTCCCAGCTGGGGATTGAACATGCACCTACTCGACTCTCTGAGGAGTATAACCTCTGCATGGGACACTGATCTTGTCTTGCGGGGATATCCTGTGGACAACTTCCATGAGGATACTCTGCTGGGGAAAATAATCCCTCCTTCGGTCAAGGATAACATCATCTCAACCTCTGGGGATGAGGTACGACCTGCTGGGAAATAGCGTCAGGTAAAGTCAAGTTCTTTATTCAAAGCCTCTGGCTGGGGGATACAATTTTCTGACTGTCTGCTCCAAGGGTGAGAACCCTGCAAAACACAAACGAGACAAAACAAATCTATACAACCGAATCTATTTGGATTAATGTCCACGACATCTCCTCATTCAATTCGAAGTTTTATCAATCATTGGCAAGGGCCAACAAGATTATGCAAGTGCAAGTTTATCAAAAGCATCGGCGTCTTTCACAAACAAAATAGTAAAGCACAAACATCGAATACTGAATAACATGTTTTATTGATTGAGCTTGTAAATAGGCGAAGCTTTGTACATCGGATGCAACTCCTGAAAAGAGGAAGTTGTGCACAAACAAATATACAGACATGCACAATAATCATTAATACAAATCACATTTATACACATGTTGGCAACGTGGTGCAGACAAACATCATGAGCTGATCCTCCTATGACTCGCCTGACTCTGGCGCTTGCCCGATATTCAATTTTCGGAAGAGATTGTGTTGGATAAACGAATCCTCGGGTACTCCCCAAACCACTACGCAGTGTAGTATCAAATTCGGACTGCAGTCGTTTGCTTTTTCAATCCCTAACTTTTGCGTGAACCGCCCTTTGCGGGTTTTCAATTCACCGGGATACCCCTTTTTTGCCGAAGTCGCCTTTTGCAGGTTTTCGACTTCGCGGGTGTACATCTTTTCAATTTTATCCCTAACTTTTGCCCGTGTTGCACCCCAAAATTTGACCAACTACTTATCGCAATTTGGCTCATGTTTCGACTCATTTTATTTCGCATTTGCATACCGCGTACATTGCATTTTTTCCAGTCAGATTGGTTTATCGGGATCACAGCCCTCTGATAGCATTTCAGACCAATACGAGGACGTATTTGGAAAATTGGTGCTCGTCCCGGTGTTTTCAGCTCTCGCTGTTGTTTTGGAGGACCTCTCGGTGTCCGAGTTTTTACCGTTTATTTTGATATAGTTCGCTAATCGATTTAATCGGCTTCCTCGGTAGTTTTTAGATTTTTCCTTACTTTCTAGAATTTTTAATAGGTTTAATTCATTTTTCTAGGTATTTTAAATAGCTTTAATCATTTTAAATAGGTTTAAATCTTTTCTTTAGATATTAAATAGAATTTTTAATGTGATAATTTCTTTTATTAGGATTTTTAAATGGAAATTAATGGAGTTTTTCTTTTATTTTTAATAGATATTAATAGATAATAGATTTAGGAATAAATCGTTTTTTTAGATATTGAATATAGTTTTAATAAATAGTTAAATAGATTTCTTAGAATAAATCATTTCATTTTTTAGATATTAAGTAGAGTTTTTTAATATGATTTTCTTTTAATAGTGTTTTCATTAAATAGAAGTTATTAGAGTTTTTTTTCTATTAATTTAGACATTAATTAGAATTAGTAGAAGTTAATAGTTTTTAGAGTTTAATTAGGGTAATTAGAGTCTTAATTAGGGTCCTATTAGAGTTTGTTAGAATTAATTAGAATTAGATTAGTTTAATTTTCATTTAGCATTTAATTGTAGTTTTAATTTTCGTTTAAGTCTTAATTTTCGTTTAAGTCTTGGTTAATATGTTAATCAGTATTAATTAGGCAGGTTTAAGTGATAATTTGTGTCATTAGTCCATTCCATTGTTCAGATCCATTAATGGGCCGTGTGGCAGTTTGGGGGCCCAAATCCAGTCCATGTGTCAGCTATAAAGGAGGCCACGCGTCTCATTCAGGAGGCCCCACTCAAGTTTTTTCCACGTTTCACTCCAGAATTCATTCACATTTCCACTTCAGACTCTCCCGTTTCGCCACGTTTTTCACTTCAGCACCGCCACGTTTCACTACCACCCTCACACTTGGCTTCTTCACACGCCTCCACCGTTGCCACTTGGCTCTCATGCAAGTCTCACCTCACCCACGTGTCTCTACCTCCACCTCCATCTGCATGCAACTCGCCACTTGGCTCCCTCTCATCACTCACTGGAAACTCCACCGGCCGGCAAGCAAGTGCCGGCGGCCACCTTAACCGACCACCGCAACCACCTTCCAACGGCCTCCGACCACCGTAACAAACTCGCCGGAACTACATTTTTGCCCAGAATTCTCCAATCTTCATCCAACTCCTCCGTTCTTCATCAATTTTTTCCAGATTACCGAAGAACATCTTCATGTTCTTCACCAATGTTTCACCGTCCGTCAGAGATCTGTTGGTAGATTCGTTTGATTCATTATTCATCAACAACGTTCAGCAACATCATCATCAATCTTCAAACTTTTTTCCAGAAAGCTACCGCCGGAAACTTCAACCGATGTTCTACATCTTCAAATCAAGTCTCAGATTCACCATTCGTCAACATGCAAGAATCGTCCTCAGAATCCCAGAGATCTTCATACTTCGCCAGAAACTTTCAAGATCATCATCAGAACATCAGGTACGTCCAAGCTTCGAGACATCAAAATCGTCAAGATTTAATGTGGATCTTCAACATGCATTTGTCATCAATGCATCCTCTATTCATCTTCATCAAAAAAAAAAAGAATAGTTCTCCAGATCAAGAACCTTCATCATCATCTTCGCGAGTTCATCAACTGTCCAGAAATCTTCCAGATAAGAGTTGTATGCATCATCAGATCTCCAGGCTCCGTTGATTATCTTCGTTAACATTTTCCTCAGCGAGTAATCTTCATACATCTCCGCCTTCGCTCATCACATCACCAAGAACTTCAGTCTTCAAACATCGTCATCCATGTCTTCAAAGCGCAACATCGTCATTTCCAGATAAATAAAGTGAAAGATTTTGTGAGAGTGGAGAGATTGAAGAAAGAGCTGATGAGGTTGAAATGTTTGGTGAAGAGATTGGACGAAAGATTGAGAGTGAGACTGAGAAAGGCTGAGAGGTGAGACGAGAGAATCGGAGAGCGGCGCTAGGGTTGGAAAGGAATGAACAGTGAAGGAGGAAAGTAGGAGAGGTTTAGGTTTTGTTGCTGAGAAACGAATTGGATCTGTGGTTGATTTGGGGTTGGGCTTCTCTAAGCCCACGAGCTCTTTTGTGGATACACCTCCCCTGATTCCGTATTTCCCCTCTGTTTACTTCTTTGGTGTGGACGTGGGCTGGGCCCAACAATATTTCTGTTCTGCACCCCCCGGTTCACTTCCTGCACCCCCTTCCCGTTTCTGAATATTTTTGCTGGGCTGGGCCCAGTTCTGCCTGGATTTTTGCTGCCATACCCCTGGCTGGGCTGTCTGCACCCCCTTGTGTTCTTTTCTTGTTTTTTCTTCATTTTCTTGTTATATTCTTTTGTTTAGATATTTTAAAAAAGAAAAAGAGTTAAAGAAAAAGCATGTAATAGAAAAAAGAAAAGAATATATAGTGATATAAAATAATGATAGTTTTTTATATTTTCTTTTAGGATATATTTTCTTTTCTTAGGATATATTTTCTTTTAGAGTTGATTTTATATTTTTAGAGATAGAATTAGATGTCCATTTGTTAGGGGACTTTTTACATTTCTAGAAGTAGATTTAAATGTCCACTTGTTAGGGGACTATTTTTCATTAGATTTTCCATGATAGATGGATAGGATTTCTTAGGGGTTTATTTTCCTGTACTCATTCATTGTAATTTCCTTCAGAATATTAATAAAACGAGATTGATGCTGTGGTCTCCGTTCTACCCGTAGTTAAGCCGAACTACAGCTGCTCTGATTTCTTGTACCAGACAAGAATATGTAGGCATAGGATGCGATATCCTAGCGAGCACACTAACAACTAACTTTTGGTTCTCTCGCTGCTGTGCGATCGAGACTTTCCCGCTGACGACTGATGTTATCTTTCTCTCTTGCCCGAGTGCATTTGAGACCAGACCGTAGTTCTAGTTCCCGCAGGTTCCCATACCTCGAAACCCGACATACTACGTCCGTTCTACCGCAAACAGGTACGCCTAAGTCTCCAATGGTCGAGCAGCGTCCACCTAACTGCTAGAATGTGTACGCTAGTATCGTCAATCCTTTCCCTCACCCTCGTGTGGCCGAGAACACCCCTGTCTAGTCGTAGTTAGCTTGAACTACGTCATGCTCTGATTTCTCTGAAGAGAATACGTAGGCCCAAGACGTGACGTCTTGCCGAGCAACTAACCCGTAGTTTCCCGAACTACGCAGACTCTGATTTCTCTTTCTCTGATGAGAATACGTAGGCATAGAGTGCGACGCTCTATCGAGTCAATTTCTTCCCGTTTAAATTTAGCAGCCGTAGATAGATTGTTTTTCACCCGTTCAAGTAAACCCAAGCAAGCGTGGATCCCGTTGAGTACGACGGACGTGAGGGGTGCTAATACCTTCCCCTTGCGTAACCGGCTCCCGAACCCAGACAATGGTTGCGATGACCTTGTCTTACCCTCTTTCGTCAGGTTTTTCCGATCGTTTCCTTTCCCGCTCTGAGGGATAAATAACGAAAGGTGGCGACTCTTCTGTCATGCCGGCACCTTATTTTCGCAGTAGCGACTGCTGGCGACTCTGCTGGGGACTCCAACGGTTCCCTGTGCGAGTCAATCCTAGCGCTTGTTTGTTTACTTGTTGGGTTGCGTTTATTTATCGCATTTTACTTCTCGCACTTTATTTCCCGCATTTTATATTCAGTATAATATGATTATTTGTGCTGTTGTGGGATGGGAGTTCTGATGAGCGAGAAGCCAGACCCAGGCTTGAGTGCACTATAGAGTTAGAGTGGAGATTAGTGGGCGCGTGCTTGCTTTGTACGCACTAGTGTCTCATGAAATCCACGCTCAGACGAGGTTCATCCGGTTGGCTTCTCTTTCAACCCTTTGGGTTGAGACGGTTGCTGGTTTGGTGGATTGTCGACTCTGGGGACCGATCATTTGTGATTCAGCTAAGTGAGGCCGCTTCATGAGCTGGTGATGCCACACCTTCTGGGTATCGTATCACCCCTCTTGAAAGTCTGTGACGCTGATGAACGCATAGGATGTCGTACCTTGAGTCAATTTAGGTTCATACCCGTGAGTGGGAGGGTTTTTGCAGGAAACTTGACTTCCAGCCTACCCGATATCTTGGTTTTCTCTCGTCAGAGCAGACTTATTCCGTCAGCAGCGCAGCAGTAATCAGAGCTTTATGGGGGCTGTGATCCCGTGTTTGCTGCATCTTGCATTGCATTTGCATGAACATTCCTGCATCATATTGCATGTCGTTCGCTAGCTAGTCAGAGCTCTTATCCAGCTGTTATTTTGATTCTGAAGGTGAGTGTTGAAGACGACCAAGGGGTTGGAGCAGATTTGATCAGAATCAAGCAGTGAAGTCAGTTGATAGTTGTTGGTAGCTATGTCCGAGAGCAGCTTCCAGTTTGGTGATACCTTGTCAGGTTTCACTGTGACGTCCAATCCTCTGTATGGATCTACGCATGACGAAGACTTTCCGCAAGTGAACAACCTTACTGCAGCTCAACCTGTACAGCCTTCTGTTGAAGACCGAGGTTTACGTGAGCAGTTTGTTATCCGAGGTGAACGTTCTCCTTCTGTTGATATCTCAGACTACCAGGGTTTTGCCTTCCCCGTGCCAAAGTCCCGAAGAAAGGTCCCAATAGCAAACACAGAAGACACATTAGCTCCCGTGTATGCTGAAAGGTTTCGTGCATTGGATGAAAGATTCAAAGCCTTGAAAGGCAAAGACGCTATTACCCCTAGTGCTGCAGACATGTGTCTGGTTCCTGGCCTAGTGTTACCTCCGAAGTTCAGAATGCCGAGGTTTGAAAGGTACAAAGGAGATAGTTGCCCGAAGCAACATTTGGTGATGTTCTGCCGAAGAATGACTTCATTCGTGCACAACGACAAGCTGATGATTCATTGCTTTCAAGATAGTCTGACTGGGGCATCTCTGAGTTGGTATATGCAGTTAGAGAGTGATCAGATCCGATCATGGATGGACTTAGCCAATGCTTTCCTGAAGCAGTATGACTACAATCTTGACGAAGCTCCTAGTCGCATGCAGCTGCAAGAATTGTCTCAAGGGAACAATGAACCTTTCAGGAAGTATGTTCAGAGATGGAGAGAATTTGCTGCTAGAGTGCAACCACCGCTTCTAGACCAAGAGTTGAAAGGCATGTTCGTAAACTTCTTGCAGAGCCCGTACTTCGAAAGAATGTTTGAAACCGTACCAAATTTCTCTGAATTGGTAAGGACAGGAGAGCGCATCGAGTATGGTGTAAAGACTGGAAGAATCCCGAATGTTTCAAGCGGTCAGGCCAGTGAAACTGAATCTCTCTATAGCTCTCAATCTGAAGATGAAACTATGGTCAATGCGGTCCTGACAGATGTTGGGTACCCTCAAGATGAATCGGTGAAATCTGTTGATTCTCCGTCTTCTCAGCGGTCAGTATCTTCTGTGTCTCGTTACTCTGGACAGACAAGTATGCCTGGGGCACCCCATCGGGAACCTTATGTCGCTCCTCTTGCAAATCTATGAGCCCGTGGCCGAGGTTATCAGAATCAGTGTCAGAACCAGAACCGACCTCGTAACAACTTGGAACGAAGGAATGCTCCTTTCCATCCAGTGCCTGTGCCGTATAGCCAGATTCTTCCACATTTGATTCAGAATTCTTTGGTGGAACCTAAAGCTCTCAAGCTCGTTCCAGAACCTTACCCTCCAGGGTACAATCCCCATGCTCAGTGTGGTTACCATGGTGGATCTCCAGGGCATTCAACCGAAGATTGCAAAGCTTTCCAGGAAAAAGTGCAGCAGTTAATCGACAAAGGGTGCATTTCCTTTCCAGATGGAGTTTTGGTTGTGCATGACAACCTCTCAGCTGTCTGAGCTCGCAGATTCAGAAGGGTTATTTGCAAGAAGCCAGTGGTCCAGACAGGCAGACGTCCTCAGCATTGGCAGTCCTCGGACTTTTTATCATTTGTATTTGTAGTTTCTTTTCTGTTAGTTACTACTTGCTGTTAAACATTGTATGTTTCGAATGGTAATGTTAATAAAGTGACTATGCATTTTTTCTGAATTAATCATGTCGTTGTCACTCATTTACTGCATCGCACTGACACTCGCATTTTATTCACTCCACTTTATCACTATGATTAGCAAAGATTGGAGGGAGGATGATGAAACTGAATACTCATAACCGATGATCGTATGCTTTCAGATAAAACCTTGCCGATGACGTACAAGGCATTGTTTCAAATCCCCTAAACACCGGAGAGATAAGGAAGAGAATCCCTTATTAACCACTTCGAGTCGAGAAGTATGAGTTTCTTCCGGACTTTTGAACCCTCACATCTTAACCCGGGGCAGGGTAGTTGTCAGTTAGCTTGATCGAGCGTTCAAGTCTTATAGAGGAGTGTTGCCTTTCGAGGACCAATCACATCGTATTCCTCCCCAGAGGTCGTACCTCATCAACCAGAATGGTTAAACCTCACCAATCAGGAGTGAAACAGTTATAAGCCTCTCGGATAAATCCAGACAGCCAGTGTCGCACGACTTGTTTCGAAAGAAAAAAAGAATAAGAAAGCCCGCTAAGTAAAAAAGAAAAAGTTGGAAAGCAAATACTTAGGCAAAAAATCAGGGCATCCCGCTGGACTTCAAAAGAAAAAACGAAAAGAACTCTGAAGAGTCCGTCCAGGCAAAAATTAGGGAATCAAAAGAAAAATAAAGGATATAAAAAGAAAAAATCCTCAAACAAGGACAAAGTCGTATGGATACTGACACCGAAACGAAGAAGGAGTAACTGTCACTCCGAAAACCTTGTGAATTCTTTAACCAGTTGTTCCCAGTATTCAATATACCTCTCGAAGAGGCGAGCGCTCGAGCCAAGTTAACTGAACTTTAGGATCGGAGATCATCACGTAGAAGGGGTGGGTACAAATCATAATTTGAGCCGAATATCCTTTGTTTCACGAACCGTGAACCCGACCATGATACAACCCTTAAAAGACCTAATTGAGGCTGGGTTTATTCTGAAAGCGCATTGCAATAAGGTTGAGTAATCTGACTCCTGCATGATTTGCTAATCATATCCTTGTTGTATTTTTTTCACTGATCGAATCAGCACTACGTTTGAACTCTTTGGTTCACCCGTCACTCACTAGCATGACACGTAAATGAGTGACAACACAGCATTTTTTCAAAATCTGCATGAACACTGCATTAAAATTACCATTCGTGAAGAAACAATTTTAATTGCAGGTCAGTAGTTGATACGAAGAAACTCCAACAGGGAATAGTCAATCAGGACTGAATCGTAGTAGTCTGGATCAGCATGGTATACCGTGAAACCCTGTGAATCTGGGGCATTGACTTCCAGTGAGTTTGGAATCAGTTTGTCTGAGGACAAGTCTCGTGGTATCGGTTGATTATGGGGCAAATTATTCAAGAAGCCGTTGGTCAGAAGTTGACCTTCTCGAGACCCAATCAGGGGCAGTTATCCAGAACTCTTGTGATTTGAGGGCAGATCCCTCCAGTGTTCAATCAGGGCATGTTGAGTCGCTCGTCGCTCGTTCAGGGGCAAGCTACTTCAGAAGTATATTGAAACCGGCCATGCTGAGAGTTGGTTAGTTGAGGATGAATCCTTCCGTTGTACAGATGCTGGGGCAAGCCATCTGAAGATTGTCTTGTTGCCAGCTGTTTTCTATTCAGAATGAATTTTCCCAAGAGTCGGATTAGGGCAAGTTGAATTGCACTGGGGCAAGTTGTTCAACTGAGTTTGTTCGCCCTAGCAAGAGTTGAGTGTCGGGGAATCGTGTCATTACCCTACCAAAACCTGAGCCTTCTGAAGAAGCCTTGCTGTCATTGGATTGTTATCCTACAGCCTAACCCGTTACTTGGCTGAACCTAGTAACCAAATCGTCTTAAAGTCCAGCTCTCGTCTGGCAAGCCGGAGATCAGTCCTCGTCTGAAATCCAAACCAGGAACCAGTCCTGTCTGGTCACCTTTTCTGTAACCTATTGTTCAACCAGTTCTCATCTGGCCAACACAATTTAGAGCCCAGTTCTCGTCTGGCAAACCAGAAATCAATTCTCGTCTGACATCCAAAACCCGTAAGCCCAGTTCTCGTCTGGCAAATTCCCGTCTGGTAGTCTACCCTTGAATGCTAGTTCTCTTCTAGTATTTCCCTTTCAAATCCACTTTTGTTGGTAACCAGAAATGGGTCCCTATTACCATAAACCTATCCCTAAACCAGAAAAAGCCTAATTGTACCTGGCCCGATGATTCCTAGTAACTCGTTTGTTGTCACATTACCCGACACAAGGCTCGAGTGATCACAGTTCCAGGATTGGTATTCTGTATTCCCTGTGTTGATGTAGTTGAGTCAGGATTGTGTTCTCAGCAGAGGCGTACAGTTTGAGATTGTTTCCCCTGAGCAGTTTGACACTGCAGCAAGTTGAGATGGCATTCATCCCTCATCAGAGTAGGATCAAGATTATCCTCAGTGGGGCGAGATTGATATCCCCGGCAGAGTATGGCCATCCCAAGCAGTAAACGTTGATTAGCCTGATGTGCTACTTTTCCAAGTGGGTTGAGACTGAAGCTTTCCCTTGACCGGCAAATTTGGAGTTTATTTCCCCAGCAGTGGGACTGATGCAATGTTGTATCCCCCACAGAGTCCGAGTTTGACTCCCTTTCCCTTCGAGTCCAGGTCATTGACTCATTCCTCAAGCAGAGGTCGACGTTGACTCCCTCCTTGAGTAATCTCCAGACGAGTAGATTCTGATGTCAGCCAGAGAAGAGTTATTTCTCAGCAGATTGCCTCGTACCCTATAAGGACTTAGGGTGTTCAAAAGGGACCATGCAGGGTTGTTTTCCTCAATGAAGTGAGATCCAATTTCAGCGATCGATTGTTATCTTCTGCAGACGCCAGAGGTGTTTCATTGATAGGATCAGTGCGTCTCCAGCAGAGTTGTACAATGAGTAGCTAAGGATTGATATCCCCAGCAGTGTTGATATGCAGGTATTCCTCATCAGACTTGATAGTTCAGCAGGTGCTACCCAGAAGGGTCAGTCTCCGTAAGATTATCTTCAGCAGATCAAGATTGATATCCCCGATAAGAGTTCAGCAGCCTCTCCCCGCGGAGTCTGAATGCGGGACCAGGAGCATTGATATGTATCCCCAAGCAGAGAAGATTCTCTCCCCCAACCAGAGGTATCCTGAAGGATCACCATCGCCTCAGCTGAGTCAAGCGCCGAAGCTCACCTTCCCCAGCACCGGGTCACAAGTGCAGGTTTCATAGAAATATTCGGGTGCCGAAGCTCGTGTTTTCCCCAGTAAAGTCGCCGAAGCTCGTATTCTCCCCCAGCACCGGGTCACAAGTGCAGGTTTCGTAGGAGACTGTTCATACGCCGAAGTATGCAGCAACTGATGGTGTCAGACTGAAGTCTCTAGCGGAATTGAGATTCCTCACCAGAGTCATATTCTCTCCCGAAGTCGGATGATTCCCTCTTCCCCAGTAGAATGTTGGAACAACTGATGCTGTATTCCCCTGCAGAGTTGTACTCTCCTCCGAAGTCGGATGATTCCTTCTTCCCCAGCGGAATTGAAATTCCTCATCAGAGTTGTACTCTCCAGTGAAGTAGAATGATTTCTCTCTCCCCGGCTGAGTCCGCAGGTCTCCAAGAGAGCCGAATCCTTGGAAGCTGCTCAAGCCATGATTGGTTTGTCCCCGGCAAGAGTTGCCCAGGATGATTCCTGGAATCCCCAACAGAATGTTTGCTCATAATGGTTATCAGTTCAAGATGATTCCTGAGGTCCCCGATGGAGTTATTTGTTCAAGACAATTCTTGAAGTCCTCAGCAGAGTTGATTCATCCAGAATGATTTCTGGACCCTCGGAGCGGAGTTACTTGATAGTTCTCCAGATTCCCCAGCGGCGAAGCATCCTCCCCAACAGGTTTCCGACGACAAAGTTGAAATCTACCTTGAAGACTCCATGATTGAAGTCTGACCGTGTTAATGAAGCGGTTTTCTCAGTTTCTCTGAATGCCTGATGGTATGATCGACTACGTATTACCGGTTACCGTGTGACCCATTCCCCAATGAAGTTTCTTCATCCTGACGGCGATGTCAGCTCCTTTGTAGTTCTTCAGCGGCGATGTTGGAGGTTTGTTTGTTTTGACGGCGAGGTCAGGTTATGTTTGTTTCCGGCGGCGATGTTGGATGTTTGTTTTGACGGCAAGGTCAGATTACGTTTGTTTCCGGCGGCGATGTTGGATGTTTGTTTTGACGGCGAGGTCAGATTACGTTTGTTTCCGGCGGCGATGTTGGATGTTTGTTTTGACGGCGAGGTCAGATTATGTTTGTTTCCGGCGGCGATGTTGGATGTTTGTTTTGACGGCGAGGTCAGATTATGTTTGTTTCCAGCGGCAATGTTGGATGTTTGTCAGGAGATTATGTCTGACGGCGATGCCAGACTCTTTAACTCCCCAGCAGAGATTATGTTGAGTACTCGACGGCGATGTCGGGTGTTTCCCAGATTATGCTAGTTTTCCAGCGGCGAGGTTGGATGTTTTTTTGATGGCGAGGTCGAATGTCTCTCAGAGTTATGTTTGCTTAGGACGGCGACGTCAGGGGATTTAGTTCTCCAGCAGCGATGTTGGGCGTTTTGATTGTGCGACGGCGATGTCGAGTGATTCAGTTTTCCAGCAGCGATGTTGGGTGTTCTTGTTTCTGGCAGCGATGTCAGGTGATTTAGTCTTCCAGCGGCGATGTTGGGTGTTTTGGGTGTCTGATGGCGATATCAGAAGAATTTAATGTGGATAACTGACGACGTTGTCAGATCAGTATGTCTCCAGCTAGTTGTCGTGCAGCTATGATTTCAGCTTCCGAAGATTTGTTCTCACCAGAGTACCGTGTACTCGTGTAGTTGGCAAATTTCAGGGTTCTTTGGTATTCAACCGTCTTCTACCTTTGAATGATTGAAAGTCGTTCGCTCTCAACCCTTCAGGTCCAAGCCGTTTGAATAGGGGCAGCTGTTGCACCCCAAAATTTGACCAACTACTTATCGCAATTTGGCTCATGTTTCGACTCATTTCATTTCGCATTTGCATACCGCGTACATTGCATTTTTTCCAGTCAGATTGGTTTATCGGGATCACAGCCCTCTGATAGCATTTCAGACCAATACGAGGACGTATTTGAGGAATCGGTGCTCGTCCCGGTGTTTTCAGCTCTCGCTGTTGTTTTGGAGGACCTCTCGGTGTCCGAGTTTTTACCGTTTATTTCGATATAGTTCGCTAATCGATTTAATTGGCTTCCTCGGTAGTTTTTAGATTTTTCCTTACTTTCTAGAATTTTTAATAGGTTTAATTCATTTTTCTAGGTATTTTAAATAGCTTTAATCATTTTAAATAGGTTTAAATCTTTTCTTTAGATATTAAATAGAATTTTTAATGTGATAATTTCTTTTATTAGGATTTTTAAATGGAAATTAATGGAGTTTTTCTTTTATTTTTAATAGATATTAATAGATAATAGATTTAGGAATAAATCATTTTTTTAGATATTAAATATAGTTTTAATAAATAGTTAAATAGATTTCTTAGAATAAATCATTTCATTTTTTAGATATTAAGTAGAGTTTTTTAATATGATTTTCTTTTAATAGAGTTTTCATTAAATAGAAGTTATTAGAGTTTTTTTTTCTATTAGTTTAGACATTAATTAGAATTAGTAGAAGTTAATAGTTTTTAGAGTTTAATTAGGGTAATTAGAGTCTTAATTATGGTCCTATTAGAGTTTGTTAGAATTAATTAGAATTAGATTATTTTAATTTTCATTTAGCATTTAATTGTAGTTTTAATTTTCGTTTAAGTCTTAATTTTCGTTTAAGTCTTGGTTAATATGTTAATCAGTATTAATTAGGCAGATTTAAGTGATAATTTGTGTCATTAGTCCATTCCATTGTTCAGATCCATTAATGGGCCGTGTGGCAGTTTGGGGGCCCAAATCCAGTCCATGTGTCAGCTATAAAGGAGGCCACACGTCTCATTCAGGAGGCCCCACTCAAGTTTTTTCCACGTTTCACTCCAGAATTCATTCACGTTTCCACTTCAGACTCTCCCGTTTCGCCACGTTTTTCACTTCAGCACCTCCACGTTTCACTACCACCCTCACACTTGGCTTCTTCACACGCCTCCACCGTTGCCACCTGGCTCTCATGCAAGTCTCACCTCACCCACGTGTCTCTACCTCCACCTCCATCTGCATGCAACTCGCCACTTGGCTCCCTCTCATCACTCACCGGAAACTCCACCGGCCGGCAAGCAAGTGCCGGCGGCCACCTTAACCGACCACCGCAACCACCTTCCAACGGCCTCCGACCACCGTAACAAACTCGCCGGAAATACATTTTTGCCCAGAATTCTCCAATCTTCATCCAACTCCTCCGTTCTTCATCAATTTTTTCCAGATTACCGAAGAATATCTTCATGTTCTTCACCAATGTTTCACCGTCCGTCAGAGATCTATTGGTAGATTCGTTTGATTCATTATTCATCAACAACGTTCAGCAACATCATCATCAATCTTCAAACTTTTTTCCAGAAAGCTACCGCCGGAAACTTCAACCGATGTTCTACATCTTCAAATCAAGTCTCAGATTCACCGTTCGTCAACATGCAAGAATCGTCCTCAGAATCCCAGAGATCTTCATACTTCGCCAGAAACTTTCAAGATCCTCATCAGAACATCAGGTACGTCCAAGCTTCGAGATATCAAAATCGTCAAGATTTAATGTGGATCTTCAACATGCATCTGTCATCAATGCATCCTCTATTCATCTTCATCACAAAAAAAGAACAATTCTCCAGATCAAGAACCTTCATCATCATCTTCGCGAGTTCATCAACTGTCCAGAAATCTTCCAGATAAGAGCTGTATGCATCATCAGATCTCCAGGCTCCGTTGATTATCTTCGTTAACATTTTCCTCAGCGAGTAATCTTCATACATCTCCGCCTTCGCTCATCACATCATCAAGAACTTCAGTCTTCAAACATCGTCATCCATGTCTTCAAAGCGCAACATCGTCATTTCCAGATAAATAAAGTGAAAGATTTTGTGAGAGTGGAGAGATTGAAGAAAGAGCTGATGAGGTTGAAATGTTTGGTGAAGAGATTGGACGAAGGATTGAGAGTGAGACTGAGAAAGGTTGAGAGGTGAGACGAGAGAATCGGAGAGCGACGCTAGGGTTGGAAAGGAATGAACAGTGAAGGAGGAAAGTAGGAGAGGTTTAGGTTTTGTTGCTGAGAAACGAATTGGATCTGTGGTTGATTTGGGGTTGGGCTTCTCTAAGCCCACGAGCTCTTTTGTGGATACACCTCCCCTGATTCCGTATTTCCCCTCTGTTTACTTCTTTGGTGTGGACGTGGGTTGGGCCCAACAGCATTTCTGTTCTGCACCCCCCGGTTCACTTCTTGCACCCCCTTCCCGTTTCTGAATATTTTTGCTGGGCTGGGCCCAGTTCTGCCTGGATTTTTGCTGCCATACCCCTGGCTGGGCTGTCAGTACCCCCTTGTGTTCTTTTCTTGTTTTTTCTTCATTTTATTGTTATATTCTTTTGTTTAGAGATTTTAAAAAAGAAAAAGAGTTAAAGAAAAAGCATGTAATAGAAAAAAGAAAAGAATATATAGTGATATAAAATAATGATAGTTTTTTATATTTTCTTTTAGGATATATTTTCTTTTCTTAGGATATATTTTCTTTTAGAGTTGATTTTATATTTTTAGAGATAGAATTAGATGTCCATTTGTTAGGGGACTTTTTACATTTCTAGAAGTAGATTTAAATGTCCACTTGTTAGGGGACTATTTTCCATTAGATTTTCCATGATAGATGGATAGGATTTCTTAGGGGTTTATTTTCCTGTACTCATTCATTGTAATTTCCTTCAGAATATTAATAAAACGAGATTGATGCTGTGGTCTCCGTTCTACCCGTAGTTAAGCCGAACTACAGCTGCTCTGATTTCTTGTACCAGACAAGAATATGTAGGCATAGGATGCGATATCCTAGCAAGCACACTAACAACTAACTTTTGGTTCTCTCGCTGCTGTGCGATCGAGACTTTCCCGCTGACGACTGATGTTATCTTTCTCTTTTGCCCGAGTGCATTTGAGACCAGACCGTAGTTCTAGTTCCCGCAGGTTCCCATACCTCTAAACCCGACATACTACGTCCGTTCTACCGCAAACAGGTACGCCTAAGTCTCCAATGGTCGAGCAGCGTCCACCTAACTGCTAGAATGCGTACGCTAGTATCGTCAATCCTTTCCCTCACCCTCGTGTGGCCGAGAACACCCCTGTCTAGCCGTAGTTAGCCTGAACTACGTCATGCTCTGATTTCTCTGAAGAGAATACGTAGGCCCAAGACGCGACGTCTTGCCGAGCAACTAACCCGTAGTTTCCCGAACTACGCAGACTCTGATTTCTCTTTCTCTGATGAGAATACGTAGGCATAGAGTGCGACGCTCTATCGAGTCAATTTCTTCCCGTTTAAATTTAGCAGCCGTAGATAGATTGTTTTTCACCCGTTCAAGTAAACCCAAGCAAGCGTGGATCCCGTCGAGTACGACGGACGTGAGGGATGCTAATACCTTCCCCTTGCGTAACCGGCTCCCGAACCCAGACAATGGTTGCGATGACCTTGTCTTACCCTCTTTCGTCAGGTTTTTCCGATCGTTTCCTTTCCCGTTCTGAGGGATAAATAACGAAAGGTGGCGACTCTTCTGTCATGCCGGCACCTTATTTTCACAGTAGCGACAGCCCGAACCTTTTATTCATTTTTCTTTGGTTCGCCAGGATGCCCCATTTTTGCCTGGACTCTCTTTTTTCTGTCCAGCGGGTCAATTTCAAGCAAAGTATTTTTTAACTGCGTCTGAATTCACAGGCGACGTAAAGTCTTCACCGTCCATGGTGGACAACAACAAAGCTCCTCCGGAGAAGAATTTTCTAACAACGTACGGACCTTCGTAGTTCGGCGTCCATTTGCCCCTGTGATCTGTTTGTGGCGGGAGAATCCTTTTCAGCACAAGGTCGCCCGTCTGAAAGCTTCGCGGACATATCTTTTTATCGTACGCTTTCTTCATCCGGCTCTGATACAACCGACCGTATGCGAGAGAAGCTAGCCTCTTCTCATCCATTAAACTGAGCTGATTCAGTCTATCTTTAACCCATTCTGCCTCGTCGAGTTGGACATCACGTAAAACCCTCAGGGAAGGAATCTCGACTTCTAACGGTAACACTGCCTCCATTCCGTATACCAATGAAAAAAGGGTTGCCCCGGTTGATGTGCGTACCGTCGTACGATAACTGTGCAAAGCGAAAGGTAGCATCTCGTGCCAGTCTTTACGTCACAACCATCTTTTGGACAATCTTCTTTATGTTCTTATTGGCCGCTTCAACAGCGCCATTCATCTTGGGTCGGTAAGGAGAAGAGTTGTGATGTTCAATCTTAAAATTCTGACACAGCTCTTTCATCATCTTGTTATTCAAATTCGAACCGTTGTTGGTGATAATTCGCTCAGGGATTCCATATCTGCAGATAATATCTCATTTGATAAATCTGGCGACCACTTGTTTGGTGACATTGGCATATGATGCTGCCTCCACCCATTTGGTGAAGTAATCGATTTCCACCAAGATGAACCGGTGTCCATTGGATGCCGTAGGCTCAATCTTACCAATCATATCAATTCCCCACATCGAGAATGGCCACGGTGATGACATCACATTCAGAGGACTTGGAGGCACATGGAATTTGTCCGCATGAATTTAGCATTTATGACACCTCTTTGCAAACTTGAAACAGTCTGTTTCCATAGTTAGCCAATAATAACCTGCCCGCAGCAGTTTTCTCGTCATAGCATGCCCACCATCATGTATACCAAATGTACCCTCATGTATCTCTTCCGTGAGCAACTTCGCCTCTTTCTCGTCTACACAGCGTAGCAACACCAAGTCGTGGTTTCTTTTGTATAGGACACCGTCAGGATTCAGATAGAAATTGCCAGCCAATCTCTTGAGAGTCTTCTGATCTCGACTGGATGCCCCAGCCTGATACTCCTTGTTCTTCAGGAAATTCTAGATGTCAAAGTACTAGGGTTGACCATCGGGAGCCTCGTCGATGGAAAATATGAAGGCGGGCCTGTCAAGTCGAGAGATAACAATCCGGGGAGCCTCGTTCCAGAAGTTAACTTTATACATTGAAGACAATGTCGCCAGGGCGTCAGCCATTTGATTTTCTGCTCGCGGCACATGATGCAATTCCACATTGTCAAAGAAAGGCAACAACCTCCTTGCATAATTCATATAGGGTATCAAATTGGGCTGACATGTCTCCCATTCTCCTTTAATCTGATTCACCACTAGAGCTGAGTCTCCGTACACATCTAGATGTTTGATTCGCAAATCAATAGCTTCTTCCAGACCCATGATGCAAGCCTCATATTCAGCCTCATTATTGGTAACTGGAAAATTCAATCGAGCGGTAAAGGGGATGTGAGACCCCTGAGGAGTAGTGATAATTGCGCCTATTCCGCTACCATAGGAATTTACAGCTCCGTCAAATATTAACTGCCACTTGGAACCCAACTCTGGTCCTTCATCCGGCAATGGTTCTTCACAATCTTTCATCTTCAGGTACATGATATCCTCGTCAGGAAAATCAAACCTCATCGATTGGTAGTCCTCAACAGGCTGCTCCGCAAGGTACTCTGACAGGACGCTACCTTTAATAGCCTTTTGCGAGACATATTGGATATCGTATTCGGTTAACACCATCTGCCATCGGGAAATTCTTCCGGAGAGTGCTTGCTTTTCAAACACGTATTTGATTGGATCCATCTTTGAAATTAGCATGGTTGTATGATTCAACATGTATTGCCTCAAACATTTGGCGGCCCAGGCTAGCGCACAACACGTTTTCTCGAGCATTGAGTATCTGGACTCACAGTCAGTAAACTTCTTACTCAAATAGTAGATCGCATGCTCTTTACGTCCGGTCTCGTCGTGTTGACCGAGAACACAACCCATACTATCCTCAAGAACCGTCAAATACATAATCAGAGGTCTCCCGACCACTGGGGGTATCAAAACAGGAGGTTCCTGCAAGTATTCTTTTATCTTGTCGAACGCCTTTTGACAATTTTCATTCCAGGTCACCACCTGATCCTTTTTCAACAACTTGAATAATGGCTCGCATGTCGCAGTTAGGTGAGATATGAACCGGGCGATATAGTTCAATCTCCCTAAAAATCCACGCACTTCTTTTTCTGTTTTAGGCGTCGGCATTTCTTGTATCGCTTTTATCTTCCCAGGATCGACCTCTATTCCTTTTTCGCTCACGATAAACCCCAGTAGTTTACCCGATCTCACCCCGAAGGTGCACTTATTAGGGTTCAGTCTCAACTTAAACTTCCTGAGCCTCTTGAACAATTTCAGCAAATTAACCAAATGCTCCTCCTCTGTCTGGGATTTGGAAATCATATCATCAATATAAACCTCGATCTCTTTATGCATCATGTCATGAAAGAGAGTCACCATAGCACGCTGATATGTTGCTCCAGCGTTCTTCAATCCGAAGGGCATCACTTTGTAGCAAAATGTTCCACAGGGAGTAATGAAGGTAGTCTTCTCCATGTCTTCTGGCGCCATTTTGATCTGATTGTAACTCGAGAAGCTATCCATGAAGGAGAACACGGAGAACTGAGTCGTGTTATCAACCAGCACATTAATGTGAGGCAGTGGAAAGTCGTCTTTCGGGCTCGCTTTGTTCAAATCACGGTAGTCTACACACATTCGCACTTTACCGTCTTTCTTCGGCACTGACACAATATTAGCGACCCATGAGGGATATTTTGTAACAGCTAGGAAACCAGCATCCCACTGTTTCTGCACTTCCTCCTTGATTTTCACAGCCATGTCCAGTCTGGTTCTTCTGAGCTTTTGTTTAACAGGTGGACATTCCTCTCTTAAAGGCAGACGATGCACAACCATATCCGTATCCAACCCAGGCATATCCTCCTACGACCAAGCAAATATATCACTGTACTCCTTGAGCATCTCAATCAACCTTTGCTTGATGTCGCTCTGCAGCGCAGCCCCTATACGGATGTTTCTCACGACCTCTTCCGACCCCAAATTGATAATCTCAATGACTTCCTCGTGAGGCAGAATGATTCTTTCTTCTTGTTTCAATAACCAGGTCAACTCTTCGGGCACGTCGCCATCTTCGACAACCTCTTCCTCAGCCTGAAATACCGGATGCTCAAAGTCGAAGTGAGTCATAGTTGGTTCATAGATGTCATCTGAAATAGTAATCCTGCAAAGGGAATGGTTAAATGCTTCAAAACACAGACAAAGCAAATAACCACATTGCCATTTTATTGTTAAAACAAAAACAGGAAAAAACAGGGGTCACAATATTTGTATATGAAAAACGCCTTTATTTCATGATTAAACAATGTAATGTACATAACCAAATGGCCCTAAGCAAAATCACTATGCCCCGGGTAGGACACAGGATTATTCAACAATTAAGAAAACAAATCATTACTGTTTAGTTGTCACATGAACAGTTTCCCGGATAGACCAATTGCAGAGACTTTGTCCTGGCACGCTTGGCTTGATCCACGCGTCCATATCACAATCGCTATCTCCGTCTTCAGCATCGGAAACAGCATTGATAGTCTCATGGCATACTCCATTTGGTATAATTGTTATCGGCCCTCTGAACTTGGGCGTTCCTGAAGAGGATGCTGATGGCAAAGGATGATATCCAAGCCCGAATCTATCCATTTTTATCGGAATCTCCAACACCTGACCCCAGCCTTTAGTTTTGCCTGCCTGCACTAGAGCTTGAGCCTATTTGTAGGATGACATTACCACATCTGATATTTTACTTGGCACTGGAACTTTGCCTTTAATTCGCAACCCCTCGAAGGCTTGACAGGGTGTTTCGTGTATTTCGCCGTCGACCTCGACATATTTGAACGAAGACAAATGGCTAACCAGAATATCTTCCTCTCCACAAATAGTGACGACACTATCCCCAACCATATACTTCAGCTTTTGGTGCAAAGTGGATGTGACAGCCCCGGCAGCATGAATCCATGGGCGCCCAAGAAGGCAACTATACGCTGGCTGGATGTCCATTATATAGAATTCAGTTTCAAATATTTCAGGCCCCACCTGCAATGGTAATGTTATTGATCCGAAAACCGACCTCCTCGTTTCGTCAAACGCTCTCACCACTAAATCACTGGGCGTGCAGATAATCCCCCTGATATCCAACTTCATCATGGCTTTCTTCGGTAGCACATTCAGGGAAGATCCAGTGTCCACTAAAACATGGGACATGACCGTGCCCCGACATTCTACTGACACATGCAATGCCATATTGTGTTCTTGCCCTCTCGGAGTCAAATCAAAGTATGTGAAGCCCAAACTGTGCCCCGCATTGACATGCGCCATCACCCCTTCTAACTGATTAACGGAAACTTCTTGAGGAACGAACGACGTGTCTAGAATCTTCAGCAAAGCGTTCCGATGGGCCTCGGAACATAATAGCAATGATAAGATGGAAATTTTTGATGGCGTTTGCTGGAGGTGCTCAACGATTTTGTAATCACTTTTACGAATGAGCCTCATAAACTCCTCCACATCTTTAAGTGACGTTTCCTTTTCATTCGACTGAGAAGGACCACCCTCGGTTACCTTGGCTTTACCCTTGGCTAATCTTTCTGCCTCTACCTCGGGCGACGTGAAGATTCTTCCGCTTCTGGTCATACCCCCTGTTCCGACAACATTATCTACAACCCCAGCTAGCTGTCCATTGACTTCAATTTTCTCACCGTCACAATATACCTCCAACCCGTAAGTCCACGGCACTGCCTTAGTACTCTCAAAAGGAACTGGTCCTGCTTTGGTAATGGTGATCGTCGGCCGCCTGGCGGGCGCCGTTATCGTTATTGTTTTCCTCGGAATCGTCATCGTCGCAACATCGTTCTGCTCATCACACAACGCCTTTACAGGATTTTCAACCGCGGTTCGATCAAATTGCAAGGTACCTTCATCCATCATAGCCTGAATGCCCTGCTTCAACTCATTACAACCCTCTGGCTGGGTCCAACAATCCAAGCAAAATTCATCACATCCCAGGAATACACCCCCTTTTAACAACTTGCTCTTAATCTCACCCAACGGTGTCTTCATCTCATTGACATCCATCACTAGATTCAAATTCTCTTCTGTCAAGATGGCATTTGCCCCATGATTAGTCATAGACTATTGTACTATATTTGGACCCACCTGTCCAAAGTTGATAGCTTTGTTGTCCAGCAAATCCTTAACTTTGTGTTTAAATGCCTGACAAGCTTCTACATCATGCCCGGGTGCCCCGGAATGGAATTCACAATGCTTGCTAGCATCATACCCGTAAGGAAGTACCGACCCCGTAGGCGGTGCCAAAGTCCTCTTTTCAACCAAGTTCAACCCTAGCAGGGTCTAGAGGAGTTCTGCATACGTGGAAGGAGGTGCGTCGAACACTCTTTTCGGTCTCGCATTTTGTACCCTTCTCTGGCCGGGATTCTGTCCTTGTTGTTACTGTGGTTGTTGTCGTTGTTGCTGAGGCTGCCCTTGCTGAGGAAAAGGGATAGTGACACTAGCTATCTGTTGAGGCTGAACATACTGATTTCTTCCTCTGCCCCTGCCCCTGCCACCAAACACGGCACTAGTATCGCCCTGTCGTCTACCACCAAATGCTTTTCTTGTACCTCCTGCTGAAGTAGATTCACCTGCTTGGAATCTTCCAACCTTAATCCCGTTCTCGATCATCTCCCCCATAAGAATCAAATATGAGAAACTGCTCAACGATACACTAAACAGTTTTTCATAGAACATCCCCGTAAATGTCCCAATGAACATATCATTCATCTCCCTTTCAATTAAAGGAGGATGCACCCCCGCTGCCATATCGCGCCACCTTTGCGCATACTCTTTAAAACTTTCACCGTTCTTCTGTGACAAACCCTGCAATTGGACCCGGTTTGGCGCCTGATCGCTGTTATATTTGTAATGTGTCACGAAAGCATCAGCCAACTGCTTCCAGGTTTTGATCTGCGTGGGCTCCAGCCTCATATACCATTCAAGTGAAGGTCCTGACAAGCTATCCTGAAAGAAATGCATGAGCATCCTTTCATCCTCTGAATACACGAACATCCTCCTGTAATAAGAGCGGACATGGACTTTAGGGCAGGTGTCCCCTTTGTACTTGTCAAAAGTGGGAGCCTTGATTTTCAACGGCACCCTCAGCCCTGGTACCAAGCCCATTGTAGTCATATCCAAACCTGTGGAGTTCTGATTCACTACCCCCTTCATCTGTTCTTCAAGCATTCTGATCATCTGCACAGGATCAACAGGTCCTTCAAATCCTACGCCTCTTCTAGAAAAGGCGTCCTCCTGGCGGTCTTCGCCCCAATTCACATTTTCATTTCCATATCCGTCGTAACCAGTGTTGCGACCAAACCCTTGCTGATTGATCATGGGACCTCGTCCCCCGTTACCGAAACCCTGGTTGACCCTAACAGGTCCAAACCCAGTGTTGACAGGAATCACCCCAGCACCATTCATATTGCACAATCCACCATACCCCTGGTTAGTGTTGCCAAAACCGTCGTAACCGAAACCCTGAGTGTTGAAGCCGAATTTCCCGTCCTGATTGACGTAATCAAATCCATGATCATTGTAGCCGAAACCATTGTTTCCAAAACCATTACCGCCATTGTTGTTACCACCGCCTTGGTTGGCGTCCCCAAGTCCAACATTGTTAACAACAGTCTCATTTCCATTCCCTGTATTGCCATTGCCAGCGCCATCGTTTACAACCACAACAGGTGGGGTCACTACAGGTGGAACCACAGGCGTAGGGGGCCCATCCTCCGGAATAGTTTCAACGTGCGCAGAATTGTGGTCATTGTTGCCATTCCCATTAGTCTGCGTCAGCAGCGGCTGTACCAAAGTCTGGAGGCTCTCCTGGCCCTTAGCAATGTTCTCCATTGCTTGCATGAACAGATTCAGCTTCTCGCGAATTTCCTGCATCTCAACCTGGACTTGATCCATGATTCTCTTGCAGTTGTTTCGGGTTGAGTAGCGGTGGACTCTTTGTTCGTCAATCCTGAAAAACCTGAAGATGCAGGAAATAAGATATAGATTCAAGAATACTGGTCATGCAATATGAATGCAGATGCAATTGTGTAAATATATATTCCCCCCCGATTCTAGTTTCGGAGAGACGACCATCACGACAATGGAGTCCCTATCAAGCAAGCAAGGAATTAGAAAACCCTCATATATAAACAAATGTCAAGAGGCTAAGTACAAGAGTACAACTGAATACAACTGAAGAGACCTCAGCCAACAAGTCTGGCGATGGTCAAAATACAAGTACAGACAACAAAAGCGAGGCAAAGATAACTCAGGCCAAGTGGCGCTCTCTGACGTCTTCCAATATCCCCAGCGTCTCTGAACGACCCAGTCTGGAGATTAGCTCTTGTATCAGCAAGGCATGCCGCTCGACAGTGGATCTCAGCTTTTTGGTGTCGTCCTGGCAGGTTCTT
This sequence comes from Lathyrus sativus, assembly GCA_963859935.3. Classification (NCBI taxonomy): domain Eukaryota; kingdom Viridiplantae; phylum Streptophyta; class Magnoliopsida; order Fabales; family Fabaceae; genus Lathyrus; species Lathyrus sativus. Next base: position 438,735,767 of record OZ012740.1, on the reverse strand, counting down.
TCGCCAGAACCCTCGTCGAGTCTGCATCTCTTGGAGCAGGCCTTCACTTCATAACCTCTCAGCTTCTCGTCAAGGTCACTGATTCTAAGCTCAACAGTGCTCCTAAGTGATGTCTCTTCAGCAATTTTTGCGTCTTGGGCTCTAATCTGTGCCTCTAGCGTGGCAATCTGTAGCTTCAGCTCATCTTCACGCTCCTTCTGCTTGGTAAGCGTGGTATTCCATAATGCTTCCCACTTGCTGAGGCGGGAATAAGCTTTGCTTAAAAGTTCCTTCTTGGAAGTAAGCACCTTGCTAACACCGTTTAAGGCTATTCCTACTTTTTCTTTCTTGTTGGTCTCTTCCGTCAACTCCGAACCCAACCTATTAATCAATTCAGTTTGTTCCCTCACAGTGAAGGTAGCTTCATTCTTCTCATGACGCAACTGGAAGATCTCTTTCTCTAACTCATCATTGGCTTTCTTCAATTCTTCGTTTTTGGCCAACAATTTGTTATACTTTTCAAGCTCTATCGAAGTAGGTGCCTCAATCACCGGAAGATACAGAGGTTCCACAGCAGGATAAGGCATCAAGGAAATACTAGCTCTCTCGCGGATCCAAGCCAAATAAGGATCATAAGCTTTGTTGTTGCTCTTACCAAGCAAAACTTTCCCCTTCCTATGGATGTTAGCCCATGCGTGTCTCAATCTGATCAAAACAGCCGCGTCTAATAAGCCCGTGAGATACAGAGATTCCTGTATCTCCTTCTCAACAGGAGCGTCCCTCAAAGCATAACCAAACTGTCTCACCAGCAGCGAAGGGTTATAGTTAATACAGCCTTTCCGTCCAATCAAGGGGACATTCGGAAAGCCACTGCAACTATATATAATGTCAGTGCCAAGCATGCTCCGATCAAACCAAATGATGTTCTCAGCAGACAGCCCCATCAACCGGGAAGACCAATCCAAAGTATCAACAGCATCAACAAAAGGCCCTGTCTTCGGAAGATGTCCCTGGAACCACCTGTACAAAAGAGGAAGACAGCAGGAAACATTCTTGCCCCGACGCTTCTCATTCTTGTAGTGAATGGAATGATAAACATCACCCAATAGAGTAGGAACAGGATTCTTCGAGGCAAGAATCAAGAAGGCATCTGAGTCGGCAAAATCTGGCACATTAGGAAACAAGACAGTCACATAGACGCAGACAGCTAGAATGGCACTGAAGGCAACCCAACATCCACTCTTCGCACACTGCGTAGCCTTCTCAACCAGGACAGACATGTGAAAACCATAGGCTCCGTTTAGCTTGACCAATCCTCCAGGAAATTCAGAAGCGTCCAAACTGACAATCTCAGCAAGTGTAGCCAACTCAGGCTCAGCGTCAACATGTATAAAGGGCATCTGATCTAACACAGGAACTCCCATCATAGCAGAATACTCCTCCAAAGTGGGTGCCAGAATATAGTCGAGAAATAAGAAACATCTCAGCTGCGGCTCATAAAACTGCATCAAAGTATACACCCCAGTCGTCTCAAATGCTGAAGGCCTGTACAACAAACTAAGCAATCTCCCATAAGATACTCTGAACTCAGCCCTCACTCTCTCATCTGCTAGAGCAACCAATCCCAGCAAGGGACTGATATCAGGCGAATGCAACCGGTAAGCAACTGTCCTCTTTGTGGACTCCATGTCTGGCCAGAAGATACACTAGAATCAGAGGGGAATGAACACACCTGCGACATAAATACACGTTAATGATATGCGAAATTAGTATGCAACAATGCAATATGCGAAATAATGCAACAGGGATCAAGTGATATATTGCTGAGGAGATCCATCCATAATATCTGTCTTCATAGGCCCAAGATACTACTCAAACCTGGTCTCGACCCGTAACAATGCTCCAGCCTGGTCTCAACAGACCCATAACAAAGCTCTGATGAAGAAACCCAGGTAACCATACATACTGATCCAATATCAAGAAAACTGGGTGATCCGAAGGTCAAGTTTCCTGCATGCCCCAATCCCTCTCACAGGTAAGTGTCCTATCAACTGACACAAGGTATGGCATCCTATGCGGTCGTCGGTGTCACAGACTTTCAAGACTGATGATACGATACCCAGAAGGTGTGGCATCATTATGTCCTGAAGATGACCCTCCTCAGCCAACTTCCAATTGATCGGTCCCCAGAGTCGACAATCCTCGGGTCAGACAACTTGTCGAGCTCTAAGGGCCAGGCAAGAAGCGTCAAAGAGAATCTCGTCCGAGCGCAGATTTCGCGGCTAGCTGGTGCGAGCTAAGCAAGCAGGCTAACCACTACTCTCTACTTCTAAGTCTATGTGTACCCTTAAGCCCAGGTCCGACTTATCTCTCAACAGATCACCCCTCCCCACAACAGCAATAACAATATAAAGCTGACAATAAGATGCGGAAAGTAAAGACAGAAATGTAAATCCATACAACACCCACGACGGGAAAACAAGCGCTAGGATTGACTCGCGTAGGGAACCACTGGAGTCCCCAGCAGAGTCGCCAGCTGTCGCTACTGCGAAAATCGGCGCCGGCTAAACAGAAAAGTCGCCACCGTGCGTTATTTATCCCAAAGGAGGGAAAGGAAACGCTCGAAGTAAACCTACCGCGAAGACGAGAAAGGAATGGTCATCGCAACCAAATCCTGGATTCGGGAGTCGGTTACGCAAGGGGAAGGTATTAGCACCCCTCACGTCCGTCGTACTCGACGGGATCCACGCTTGTTTTCTAGTACGGATTGTTATTCTATCTACTCTAAAGGTATGGGGTTAAAAGAAAATAAAATGACTCGGCAAAGTATCGCACTTTATGCCTACGTATTCCCGTCTGGAACGAGAAATCAGAGTCGACGTAGTTCGCCTACCTACGGAAAGGAGGGAAGGTTGCTCGCTAGGATATGGCATCCTATGCCTACGTACTTTCATACAACATGAAAGATCAGAGCAAATGTAGTTCGGGCTACGGAAGACACAGATTTGTCTGACTGTTTTTTAGATCCTTCTGAAAAGGTTTTCTTCTGATTAGGAGTCCACGCAGACAAAAATGACACTTTTATGTTTGTTTTGAATCTTTTACGAAAGAAGTGTTTTTTAGTGCGTTCACAATCTCTGACGCACTAGAGACTATGATTTGAGAGTGACTACGCCGTATGTCACCCTAAGGGTAACACACTAAGCAATCAGATTACTGAAGAGTGACCCTCCAGTAACCTTCTCTCAAATAGCTTAAGGCTCGTAATGTACGACATCGATTATCCTTATTACTGTGTTTTGAATTGTTTTGAGATAGAAGAGAAAGAAGCTCTAAAAAAACCTAGGGTAAAAAGGGGGATCAAAACTACCCTAAAGTTGTCATGCATGGATAAAAACCTATTGTCTGTCATATTTCTCTCTTGCACAGAGGGAAACAGAGATCCTAGGGGATAAACAGCAAAAGAAACAGATATATACAGTAAGCAGTAAACATGTATGCAATGCAGCAGTACAAGCGAGGCAAGGGAGTCCCACTCAACCTCGAACCTGGGAAAACAATAGGAAAAGTGAAACAGTATTCACTTCAAACCTTGGGGGCAAGTTGAACAGGCCAACAAACAATACAGAAAAAGAAAACAACACCAGCACCAGCTCTGATAGCAACAAACAAACTCCTACAGTAAGCAGCACAAGCATCAGCAGTTCTGACAGCTACAGTTGATCCAACAGCAAAGGGTTGACAGTAACAACTTCTCTAAGTAAGACCCCATCATCAATCTTCAACACTCTTCAAGCTTTAGATAAGCTCCTATCTTCAAAAAAAACATCCCAGCTTTAGCAAGCATGAACCTCAAACAGTAAACAGCTTCAACAGTCAACCAGCTTTGACAGGCACAAGCTTCATCTTCACCAATCTTCAATGAACTTCATCTTCAATAGGTTTCCATCTTCAATGCAATCACTCCATAAGAGAATCAATCAATAGATGAAGTTGAAATGTTAAGAGGCTTAATGACAACCCAAGGAAATCACTAAGATCTTAACATGGCAAATGAAATGTACCCTCAAGATTCTACCCAATCAAAGCATGCTCTACATCCCTCCTAAGGAGAGATGGAACTTCTTTGGGGGACCTTGTGTCATGGGATGGAATAGAGGCACAAGAAGCTCTCTATGTTTGAAAGAAGAAACAAGACTATTCTAATGCTCTCCCTATGTAACCTAACTCCTAAGCCTCTGACAAGCACTCCAACAAATGAGAAATCTTCAACTCCAAGCTTCTTCAAGCCATCCAAAGCAACTTCATTTGATATTCAAGTCATCCAACCAAAGTCCCCACTAAAAGCACTCCAAAATAGCCCCACACAAGCATAACCAAACCAAATATCCAATGGAGAAACCCACAATCACCACACAAGTTGCAAAAATCAAATAAAATGCTAAAGCTCATCAAAAAAAACCTGGGTAAATTTCTAAGGGAACCTAACCCTATACCCAATACCCCATAGGAATCCCAAACCCTAGATCACTCCTTAAGTCCTCAAACTATGCACAAAACTACAACTATTTGTCATGAAACCCTAATTCTAACACCTCTCCTATTCACCTCTCAAACTAACCTAAATTTATTCACAAAAATGTGATAAAATTTCTAAGGGTACATGCTTCCCTAATCTAATCAATCCAGCAAGAATCAACTTAAAATCATTCACCAATTGGTCACAAGAAAATCAGCAAGAACATATAGCAAATATACAAAAATTAAAGAAAAGAATAAAATGAAGAAAAAAAATCAAATTAAATTGAAAAATGGGTGAAATGAGATTTATTAATTTCATAAAATCACAAATAAATCCAAGATCATGGAGGTATTTTTAAAATATTTTTTGGATCAATATTGGATTTATTATGAATTTTTGAAATCAAATGGATTAAAAATAAAAGAAAATCAAATAAAAGAAATTAAAATGCTGAATTAAATGGGAGCCATTGGATGAATTGACTGGTAAGTGTGACCGGTAAATTAGCAAGTGTACTAATTGTACCGATGTAGTAATAAGGGGAAATTCCCCGAATATCGATCTCGCAGACTGCGTATGAACATAAGTTCTAAAATAATACAATTGAACAAAAAGTCATTGGGGTTTTGGTTTGTTTCTTACAATTTTAAAGGCCAAAAGGAAAAAACAGTAAAATAAAGGTTTAGACAGTTATGAGAAGCATGCTAGAGTATGGTGTGTGAAAAAACCTTGTAATAACCTTAATCCTTATTTTTCAGAAATCACTGCTCAATTCAATCGTTACCGGTTTTAAAGATTAGTTGACTCTAATTCCTTAGTAGAAAACCCTTTGGTATTCTTCCTATGCCCCAATTCCTTGGCGGTATAGGAACAATCCCAAGCAACATATTTTATCTAAAACATTACGGTTACTATAGGGTATCCCCATTCCTAGGCAATATCTACTATAGTATTATCGTATAAACGCGTTAACGATCGTTTTTCCAAACCTAAGGTTAACCGTAAAATAAATCCTTATTTGTCAAATATGAAAAGCCATAAGAAAATTATACAATAACAACGATGATTAGAAAGTAGTGAAATCCATTATTCAAAGGAAACAAGGTTATTACAGAGTCAATTCAGGGACACCCCCTAGCATTGGGGGGTTTAGCTACTCATAATAATAAAGATAAAATCAACAATAAAATTTAATATTACAAGAGAATTGGTTGCTTTGATCTTCAATCGCTTCCGCTCATGAGGATCTTCCGTTCCCAAATCCTTGACCGCTTCAATCTTTATCGTCAAAATCTCTTTTCCGTTCAAAAGTCCAATCCTTATTCTTTCTCCAAACACATATCAAATAGTCTCAATTCAAACTAATCACTAGGGAAATACCCACAATACCCTCGGGGATCACAAGAGTCAAAAATACAAGAAAAATAGGGAAAAAAGTGCTTCCTGCAACACGGGCCGTGTCAGGCAACACGGGCGCCCGTGTTGGCTTCCGGAAAGATTTTTCGCGTGAAATTTGTAAGTCCCAGGTGTCACAACATGGGCCGTGTCACACAACATGGGCACCCGTGTTGTGTCACTGTTTTTTCTGTAAAAATCGCCTTTTCTGAGCAAATCCTGCAACACGGGTCGTGTCACACAACATGGGCACCCGTGTTGCACCCCTGTTTTGAATCTGACTTCGACTCCAACACGAAAGTCGTAGCTCTCTCTCTTAGCTTTCCGGCGGTTTTTAGAATGCCTCAAACGGATTCCCGGAACTCCAGTTATGATCGTTTTCGTGCAGACTGCTAAAGATTTCACAACAAAACTCTTCCGAAATCTTGCCATTTTTTCCCAGTTTTCGCTCTGCTTCTCCTTTATTGTATACCTGAACCTAGAAACAGTAAAAATACCAAATCGACGCGTAAAATGTGATAAAAACAACTAAAAAGTGACAAGATAAAACAAATGATTAACTGAAATAAACTGTAAAATAACGTGTAAAAACCATCGATCAAACTCCCCTAAACTTAAACCATTGCTTGACCTCAAGCAAAAAACTTGGATAAATAATTTTCAAGTCAAACAGTACATCAAGTGAAGGGTTCAGGGTGTAAGGCGTGTCGATACTCATACGTGAGTCTTAGTTCCGATCGACTCAAATCAGCTTTTTCGGTAATCATCCGTTAACGAAGGCATTACATAAACACATACCGCAGTAAACTTACGGACCTAAATCTCCCTTTCAGCCACCTCTCCAACTATGCTTTGGGCTTAAGTCTTTTCTTCGATTTTCTACCCCTTTCATTCGGATAATCAGATTAAGGCATGCACATTTGCTCGAGATTTTTTTCTGTGGCACCTTTATTCTTTTTCTCGCTCACAGGCGTTTATTAGTCCACTTTGGGACGACTATAGAGATTCAACCGCCGTTAGGCTAAATAACCGGGTGAGGGTTACCCAACTTAGAAGGACAGGTTGTCTTTACCGTCATTATTCAACTTTTTTTTTTGTTGCCAACACATCCTTCTCAAAACAATTTTTTTATTATTATGCAGGACTATCACAATGAACTAATCGGGGTATACTTTTCAAATCCAAGTACTATGGCACAAATCTACACGTTGGACTCATTTCCTTACTCTGGGGAACCTAGGGTGTTCAAGTTATACCTCAATTTCCAAACTTTCCCAAGTTGCTTAGTTCAAACTCCACTTCCCTTGAACTCTAAATACTTTCTTGACTACCTTACACACCTACTAATCACAAGAAAAAAATTTATGATCTCCATATGGGCGAATTCGATGTGATTTTTACCGAACTTAAAAATAAAAAGGTGTTTAAATAGACAATTCAAAACGGTAAAACCTCCCCCAAACTTGAACTAAACATTGTCTCAATGTTCATGAATCAAGAGAAGAAGAGGTGTACTCACAGAGGGGTCGACAGGTAATGCAGTACCTCTTTGCTGCTTCCACGTTTTCCCTTGTAAAATCTCGTTTATTCCTGCAAAAACAATAACAACAAAAGAAACAACATCAATTCATAAAACCGTGGGTTGCCTTCCACGCAGCGCTTCGTTTAACGTCGCATGGCTCGACGATCGACTCCCCATTATTATAGGGGGTACTTCAACTTCCAAACTCTATTGCTCGACTTCTTCGCAACAGAATATTGTGCCGGTTCAGAGATAAGAGCAACTTGAAATGGTTTTGATCATTCTCCCTTCTTAGTTGTGTTAATCTTCCCAATTGAAGGTTTGACATCTTTCTCCTTACCTTTCTTTCGACCCTCTTGAGTTTTTAAAGTGATTTCCTCATCAAAAAATTTCAAAGTGAGCGTACCTTTTTCCACATCAATATTGCACCGACTAGTAAGCAAGAACGGCCGGCCAAGTATGATCGAAGTTTCTTCATCCTCGGGTATATCCATGATTTGAAAATCAACTGGGTAAGTGAAGTTATCGATTCTCACTAAAACATCCTCTGTTAGCCCATATGCCATCTTAGTTGTGTGGTCAGCAAACTTCAAGCTTGTTCCCGTATCGCTCACTTTTCCAATATCCAGCTTTTTGAAAATTGATAACGGCATGAGACTCACACTAGCACCTGAATCGATCAGGACTTTCTTAAAAGTTTGATCCTTTATAGTACATGAAATTACAATTGGTCCAGGATCCTTCATCTTGATTGGTATTTTCCTTTCTTGTGCTATTTCCTTGCATTGCTCAGTTGTGGTCTTCGATTCTTCACCCATTGGTCTCTTTTTACCTATAACCTCTTTCATGAACTTCTTGTACAAAGGCATTTGCTCAAGTGCTTCAAAGAAGGGCATGTTGATTTCCAATTTGTTGAACATTGCACTGAACTTTCCGAAGTCTTTCTCGTTTTGATCCTTCTTTGTAACTCTTTGAGGGAATGGTAATTTGATTTTCGGTTTGACCTCCTCTTTCTTTTTCTCTCCAGTTGACTTTTCAGTTAGTACAACTTCTTCTGGTTCTTTAATTTTTTTTCTTACCTCAAGTTCCACCTCTATACATTCTTCCCCCTTTGTTTTCTCCTCTTCTATCGCTTTCTGATTTCTTGTTTTGACAGCATTAATACTCTCTTGATTTTTCGGATTCTGTACTGTCGCGCTCGAGAGGGTTCCTTGAGCGTGTGTTGAGAGGTGTTGGGTTATCTGTCCCATCTGCGACTCAAGGTTTTTTATGGAAGCTGTGATGTTCCTTTGAATGTTTCGGGTTTCTTCTTGGAATTGCATACTTTGAGCTGCCATTCTTTCAATAGCTAACTCCCATTCTGCTTTTTGAGGGGCCTGTTGTTGTTGTTGTTGTTGATATGGAGGTTGGTTTTGGTCTTTCCATGAAAAATTAGGATGATTCTTCCATCCTGGATTATAGGTCTGAGAATACGGATTGTTCTGCCTCAAAACTTTTATCTCTTCAACTTGTTGAGTAGTCGCAAGACAATGCACAGTATAATGGGGACCATTACAAATCTCACAACTAATAACTTTGACAGGTTGAACTTGAGCTACAGTTTCAGTACTCACCTTCATCCCTTTAAGCCTTCTTTCCACTTCAGCCTTGATTCGATCTTCCATTTTCACAACTTGTGCGGCCAACTTCAAGTCAACTGTTTCTTCCGGATTACTCACACTCCGGTCATATAATTCCAGATGTTCATTTGCAGCGATAGCTTCAATAATTTTTCTGATTCTAGTGGTTGTTGTAAAGTTGGATGAACCACCGGCTGCTGTATCGATTAGCTGCTTAGTCTTCATCTTAAGACTATTCACAAACATCTGCATCTGTTCAGTTTGATCTAGATTGTGAGTAAGACATGCAACCAATAACCGTTTGAACCTTTTATACGAGTCCCCGAGTGATTCTCCCTCCCTCTGTTTAAAATTCATAATATCATATCGTTTGCGAATATACACAGAGGCAGGAAAATACTCATTCAGAAAGGCTTTTTCCATTTCTTCCCACGTAGTAATACTTCCGGCTGGTAAGGAGTAAAACCATTCTTCAGCTTCTTCAGATAAAGTGAACGGGAACATTCTTAACCTTTTAGCTTCATCTGTGTGTCCTTCAATCTTTAGAGTAGTGCTCATCGTCAGAAATCTCCGTAGATGCTTATTTGCGTCTTCGCTAACCTTTCCGGTGAAAGGTCTCCTCTCAAGGTGAGTGATTGTGCTCGGATGCAGCTGGAACTTTGCGACATTCACTGGTTGATTCACAATGGTCATCCGGTTTGGTTGAGCATTTTCCCCTCCATTGTCTCCCACCGTCGCAGAGCACTTACCATTCAAGATCAAAACATCTTTAATAAGAGGATAAAGTTCTCTTTATATTGAACTAAAGAGAGAGGATTGAGTGTAGACTTCTTCCTCTCCGAGTGTCAGGATACTCACTGTAGAGTGTGTGATCTTGATACTCGTCTTTCAATACAAAGACGTGATTGTATTCGCCACACTTTTTCACAATAAACCTTTTGAGATAAAGAATTGGATACTACCCGCAAGAGGTTACTATCCGAGGACCTATTTCACCATTAAAAACAACTTCCACAAACCAAACGTCACATCTTTCCTCGAAGGCGAAAACTCTCTTTTCAAAAGGATATGCTACGTCCGTTCTACCGCAAACAGGTAACGCCTAAGACTCTACGAGCGAGCTACAATACACCTAACTGCTAGAATGTGCAACGTTAGCATCATCCACAAAATAGCAGTTTCCCGAACTATGTTCGCTCTGATTTCTCATACCAGATGAGAATACGTAGGCACAAGACGACAATGTCTTTCCGAGCACCCCTTTTTCCTTTATCCGTAATTACCCGAACTATGTTCGCTCTGATTTCTCATACCAGATGAGGATACGTAGGCACAAGATAGTGATGTCTTGGCGAGCAACCTTCCCTCCATCATCCGTAGTTCCCCGAACTACGTTAACTCTGACTTTTTCATATCTGTTGAGAATACGTAGGCCTAGGACCGCGAAGTCCTACCGAGTCTTTTCTCCCCCTTTGTCTCTCCTTTCCCTGTCTCTAACCTTTCTCTTTATCCCTTGGAACACTCTTTGTAATGATAACCTTTAGCAGATACCTTTACACGTAGACAAACAAATGGTTCCCATCGAGCACGATGGATGCGAGGGGTGTTAATACCTTCCCTTTGCATAACCGGCTTCCGAACCCATTCTTTGGTCGCGAGACCATCTTATCCGTTTCTTTCTTATGGTTTTCTCGATGTTTTCCCTTCCCCTCACGAGATAAATAAAGTTCGATGGCGACTCTTCTATCTTTCATTTCGCCTCTCCGTCGTTTCATTTTTCGAGTAGCGACACTCCTGTCTCCCACATTCTTCGTATTTCCGTTATGGCAGCTGGCATTGATACTGACATTTGACCCTCCAACATTCAACCATTGAGCCTATATAAAGGAGTCACTACTTCATTTCAAATACAACAAACAACAAACAACATTGGAAGAGTGAAAAAGCAAAGTCTCAAAATTCTATTAAGAGAGTATTCTCAAACACAGAGAGTTGTTGCTCATATATGTGTGTTGTTCTTAATTTTGTTTCATCCTCTTATTAGAAGCACTATTGTAAACACTTCCAATTGTAATCTTTTTGATATTATTTTTCCTTAAGCGACTAAGTGTTAGTCTGTATACTTGATAGGGCTAAGGTGTTTTCTAACACTTAGACGAACTTTTGTAATCTTTCAAGATTAGTGGATTAAGTCCTTATTGAAGGCAAAATCACCTTGGCGGGTGGATAAGACGTAGCCTCGTTATAAGCGAACTTGTATAAACCAAATGTGTCGCTCGCTTTCTTAGTTTGCATATCTTGCTTGTGTGTGTAAAGCATTTCCATCGAAAAAGTTTTGAAAACCCGGTTCAAACCCCATTTCTTGTGTTTTTCTCTACCTTCAATTGATATCAGAGCTTTGGCTTTGTTATTGATTTGTAAATCAGACATTTAACTTTGTAGAGAGATCAAGTGTGAGAAAAACACTTTATGGTTGCTGCTAACACAAACAAGAGAGATAGTTACAATGCTAAGCCTCCTATATAGGGAGGTAAAGGGATATCCATGGGGACGGATACTATGATATTTATATCCTCTTCGTTAGATAAATATAATATCCATATCCACCCCATATTCGTGCAGATATCCGTTAAGTGGGTAATCTGTGAATTTTACGATATCTACGGATATTTACAGATATCCATGGATAATGTTTTTTTCATAAAAATAAAAAATTTGAAAAAAATATTTTTTAACTTCCTTTAAAGACTCAAAAAATTATTATCACATAACATCCATACAATTCACTCTTAATTTAATAAAAAAATCTCATCACATTAATTTTCTTCTTATTCACCAAAACATAATTAGATCCAAACATAATATCTATACATTCATTTTTAACCAAACAAATAAAAGATATTGTGATTGTGAATTATGATGGAAGATCGAACGATAGAGGAGTAGGAAGGGAGACACTTGTCCGTTAGAGGAATGACGATATTAGTTAGTTGGACCGTGAAATTGATGAAGTGAGGTATGAATTATTGAAGAGTTTAAATATGAAATGGCTAATAAAATTTGAATGAAAAGTAAAAGATTTTCTTCAAAGAAAATTTCAAAAAAAGAAAATAAATAAGTATAAGAAGATTAATTGTTTTTCAGAAGATGAAAAGATAAAGTATAATAAACTAATGATATTTAAGTAATTTTTATAATTTATAAGCAGATATAGATATCCGCGGGTATGAATATTATTAAACCTATATCCATATCCATTAACAAACGGGTATTTAAATATCCATTTATTTTATCCGTGGATATCCATTAAGCTATTTGCCCCATATCCGTGACGGATTTTATTCACGAATATCTGTGGGTATAGATTTTTTTGCCATCCTTCCTATCTTTGACGGAGAGAAATTTGACTAATGGAAAGATAGAATAAAAAGTTTATTTCTAGGCTATGATGCAGATCTTTGAGACATTGCCAAAAATGACTATGAAATATTTGTATCTACTATTGGTATCCCCATTCTCAGAAACTTAATGAATGATGAACAAAAGCGTGAGTTCAACAATCACCACAATGTCAGAACTATTCTTCTCAACACTATCTCTTATAATGAATATGAAAAGATTACTAACAAAGGTACAAACAAAGGATATTTTGGCTCATTGAGAACGACACGTGAAGGAAATACTCAAGTCAAGGAAACTAAGACTCTGGCCTTAATTCAGAAATATGAGGCCTTCAAGATGTTGGCTCGAGTTGCATACTGGTGTCGAGGAATCAACTTGATTTACTGGAGAGGAAGGAAAGAAAAATGAGTCTCTGCTGTTGAAATGAAATGCAAGATGCACAACTGATGCAATGCAATGAAATCATATGTGTGCGGGATGCAATGCAAGATGCAAGATCCAGGATCACAAGATCACAGGTTCAAACAGTTCTGAGGTTGGTGACATCAATGAGAGATAACCATAATCTCTGGTCAAAGAAACCTTATAGGTAGACCCTATACGTGAAGATATAGATTCTTTACCCAAGAACCTACTCACATGATGGTTTCTACATTGACGAATATGGTTCCCAGGATCACGAACACTAATCACATCAACATCACGCAACAGGATAGCTGCATTACAACGATAATGACGACAAGGTCTCCTCTGAGCGGGGTCCTCATGCTAGCACACAAAGAGCGACTCTTTGGAGACTAACACTACACCGCCATTAATATATAACAGGTGCTAAAAGGGTTCCCAAAATCACGGACCTTTCATGAATCAAGTCGTGCAACAGGCTAGCTGCGTTACAACAAGATCTACAAATAGATCTCCTCTATGGGAGCTTTCATGCTAGGCGCATAAGAAGCGCGTCCTTGGGGACTAACACTACTCGACTACCAATTCAAAACTAGGTGTTCTCTCTGCTTTTACCAAAGCTCGACGTAGAGCTTTACTCATGATATCATCCCAAGACCCAACAGGCAAGGATAATAACAAACATATAAAAGAGAAAGCAATAAAAGAACAAATACGTAAATGAGAAGAAAACAAGAAAATGAATATAACGCTCTTTGCAAAACCCTAATTTAGGCTCGACTTTCTCTTGCATGGAGAAATAATCCCCAGCAGAGTTGTCAGCTGTCTCACCTCAAAAAATTATCGAGAACAACACGACCCTCGCGCCAAAGGCGCAGAAATGCGGTTCGACAGAGTCGCCACCGAACTTTATTTATCCCAAAATGATGGGAAAGGAAAATATCGAGAAAACCTTTAAGAGAAAGATAAGAACATGGCCGTCGCAACCATATTCCGGGTTCATGAGTCGGTTATGCAAGGGGAAGGTATTAGCACCTCTCACGTCCGTTGTACTCAACGGGAACCTCTTAGTACAAATTGTGATGGGCGTTACCTAAGCTTGCTTGTTTTCTTTTCAATGGTAAATGTGAAATGGGTACGATAAAAGAATAACGATGCTAGGGGAAATGGGTGGTTATAGGATAGGGTGTTTGCCAAGGATTGGGGTCATTGTGCCTACGTATGCTCATTCGGACGAGAATGAGAAATCAGAGCTTTCGTAGTTTGACTACAGGAAAGGTAGAGGGAAAACAGAAGATGGATAGAATTGTGACAGAAAATGATGGAAAAAGAAGAAGTGTGGAAAAGATGGAAAAAGAAAAAGGTAGCTCACCAAGATCATCACAATCTTGTGCCTACGTATCTTACATTCACACGAGAATAAAGAATCAGAGCATATGTAGTTCGTGGTGGGCGGCCACGAAAAGAAGGGGGTTGAATTTTTAGTTGGTTTGGATGAGAAACGAAAGATTGAATGACAAGCAACCCAAGAGGCGTTCCTCGAGAGTTGTCACTCAAGAGTCCAACGAATGCGAGATTCCAAGAACTCAGTTCTTTCGATAGTTAATTGAAAGGTTTGAGGAAAGGTTGAACATTTTGAACTTGAAAGATTGAATGAATATTAATCCAAGGGGTGCGCCTCGAGAGCTATTCATTCGAAGATTCAAGGAATGCTAGACTCCAAAAATATCCTACTTTCGTAAGTTGATTACAAAAATGTTTAGATAAATATTAGGTGTTTTGAGACGAAAGGTTGAATGAACGACAACCCAAAGTGTGCGCCTCAAGAGCCACTCATTTGAAGATCCAAGGAGTGCTAGACTCCAAAAATCTTCTTCTTTCATTATTTATTTAAGAAAACGGTTTGAAAACGATAGAATCAGATTGGTTGTGAAAAAAGGTGGACTGCAAGGCAAAAGGCACTCGACTTATCAGTTTGAGTAAAATACCACTTGACGTTGGATCAAGGGTTTGATTATATTTGCGTGCAAATATGTGTTAGAAAAGAGGTTGATGAAAATGGCTCGATGACGAGTCGAAGGTTTGGTTGTGAGAATCGATACTAGTCTTTAAAGGTGCTCCTTAATATTGAAACCACGATGAAATATGAAAGTGTGTGCGATAGATTGATGGCGAATACGTACGAGCAATCATCTTATGGATGGTGCAACATCATTTTCTACCCCACGAATATTATGGCAAAATAATATAATTTATCAAAGTAAAATTTTAAACACTATAAAATCACCTCAGAGGGCATAAATTTCTCAATAAATTCAAATCAAGGTCAGTGCTCTGTAAGCAACGAGTTTTCTTAAAATTACTCAAAAGTGCTCAAATGGCAGCGAAACTCAAAAGGAAAATCCAAAGTTTTCCTCTTACCGCAAGGAAATCAACATAACAAAAACTCAATAAAATATAGTTTAACTCCAAGACCCCAACCCGATGTTACACTATCAGAGCAAGACCCTCTAAGTCAACCACAATCGCCAACGATCCAAAAACTTCAAAAGTCCTCGACGACATCCACGACTAAACTTGGTCATCAGCATGTTACCCATGTGGAGGCAACATTCAAGCAGGCAGGGTGAGTAAAACGATTCATAATAATAAATATAGGAATCAACATATAAAATGGCGTCATTTTCATATTCAACATCATCGTAATTATCAAGGAACATCAAGGCCAAAACATTATAAGTTACAGCAAAATGTCACTGTAATACCCCAAATTTTACCCTTTCTTTTTTATTTTTATTTTAAATTCTTATTAACTTAATAAATTAACCTTTTTTTTTAGATCTTGTTTTTTTAACTAATAATAATTTAATTAAAATTTTTTTTATAACTTTACTAATGTTTTTTATTAACTTTTTTTTTTCTATTTAGTTTATTTATTTAAATCATTTTAAGCTCTTCTTACTAACTTTTAGGATTTAGATTAAAATTTAATTTTTTTTTTCTTTTCTTTAAGAGTAAATTTTTTTATAACCTTTTTTAATTAATTTCTAACACATTTTTTTAATCAAATTCTATTACCTTTTTAAAATTAAATCTTTTTTCTAACTTTTTTTTAAAAGATAAATCCTTTTTCTAACCCTTTTTTAAAGTTAAATCTATTTCTAACTTTTTTAAAGTTAAATCTTTTTTTCTAATTTTGTTAAAAAAATCAAATCTTTTTTCTAACTTTTTAAAAGTTAAATCCTTTTTCTAACTACTTTTTTAAAGCTAAATCTTTTTTTCTAACTTTTTAAAGTTAAATATTTTTTTTCTAACTTCTTTTTAAAATTAAATCTTTTTTCTAACTCCCTTTTAAAGTTAAATCTTTTTTCTAACTTTTATAAAGTTAAATCTTTTTTTTTTAACTTTTTAAAATTAAATCTTTTTTTCTCTAACTTC
Source organism: Lathyrus sativus (assembly GCA_963859935.3). Taxonomy (NCBI): domain Eukaryota; kingdom Viridiplantae; phylum Streptophyta; class Magnoliopsida; order Fabales; family Fabaceae; genus Lathyrus; species Lathyrus sativus. The sequence goes on along the minus strand of OZ012740.1, from coordinate 438,719,485 downwards.
TTTTTAAAATTAAATCTTTTTTTCTAACTATTTTAAAAATTAAATCTAACCTTTTTTTTATAAATTAAATCTATCCTTTTTTTTAAAAATTAAATCTAAATCTTTTTTGACACCATCCTTTTTCAAATTAAAATTCTAAATTCCTTTTAAAATTAAATTCTAATGCCATTTTATTTTCTTTTTCAAATTAAAATTCTAAATTCCTTTTAAAATTAAATTCTAACAGTTTTTAAAATAATTCTAACACTTTTTTTAAATCAACATTCAAATGTTTTTTATTTTAAAATTCTAACTCATTTTTTTTTTAAACTTAAAACTCTAACTTTCTTTGCTAACATTTTTAAATTTAAATCCCAACACTTTTTTTTTATCAAATCCAATCACAATAAATCACAAATGGAGCAAAATCAAATCAATCAGATCATATCATCATCATAAGAAAATCAGATCTAAATATCAACATCACCATCATTGAATCAAATCTGAAATCATCATAAAAATTCATTCAAATCAAATCAGAGATTGAAAAAGATTGAGATATTCAAATCAAATCTGAGATTGAAAAAGATTTAAAAAAATCAAGTATAAAAGGACCCTCAGGAGCAACAAAACAGGAGATCGACAAGCATCAAAAACTCTTACAATCTTCATCAAAAGTAACTAACTCTTCTTTTTTTTAATTTCTAATCTTTTTATATCTTTTTTCAAAATTTCTACCATTTTTTCTTAATTAAAATTCTAACATTCTAACTCTTTTTAAATTAAAACTCTAACTGTTCTTAGTTAATATTTCTTTTTTTTTTAATATAAAAATTCATAACTTTTATGTTAAAATTTCAAGAAACTTTTTTTTAAAATTCAAAGTTCTAACTCACTTTTTAACTTTTAATGCTAACTCTTTTTTTTTTTATTAAAATTCTAACCTTTTCTCTTTTATTTTCAAACTTTTATTTTTATTTTCTAACCTTTTTTTTAAAAACCAAATTTCGAAGTTCTAATTTTTTTGCTAACTTTTAATTCTAACTTTGAATCTATTTTCTTTTTCTTAATCACATTAAAAACTCTAACTTTTCTAAATTTCACCCAAAAAAAAAAAACCTAATTCCCTTCTAACTCTTTTCTAATTACCTAAATTCTCATCGTCTCAAAACGTTCATCACTTAACTTTTAATTATCGTCAACTCCAATTTTCATCCTTCATTCCTAACAGTATTATTGATTATCCATGAACCTGTTCACTAATATTTATTTATTTATTTTTGTATTTATTTTTATATTTGTACATAATCTGACATCATCGTTGCTATTTCATATTCCATTATTACTTGTATATTATCACTATCTTCATTGCGTATCAATTTTCATTGTTTATTAATTTTTCGCTAACATCCTCATTTTTAAGATCTAAATTTCTAACTTTTTTTTCTTGTTTCGTTAAAATTATAATTTTCTACTTAAATTCCTAACATTCCCGTCTAATTTTTTGTCTAACCCCGTATAATAACAGTCTCTGTTTGTTTTAGTTTTTTTGCAGCTGACTAAGTTCAATTGATTTTATTTTCAGTTTAAATATTCAATTATCATATTTGTAACTGCTTATGGGGTGTAATTTTGCGAGACAATTGTCGCATTTATCTTTCCGCACTTTATGTTCTGTCGTTGTATGTATATTTAATTTCATCGCATCTTTATAGTTAATTTCACCTCCGAAGGAATTAGGTCTAACCGTTTGGTCGCCGCGCCAATAGTCCTCAACTTCAAACCCTTTCACCTTACAAACCCTAATTTTTCACAAATGCCTCGCCGCAGGCAAAATTACCATTTTACCCCTAGCATTAGGTCAAAGAGCCGCCGCGCTCATTTTAGGGTTTCCCGCCGTGGAATCCCTAATTTAACCCTAATTTCAACTTAACATTTCAACATAGAAATTTGGAGTTCCTACACTCCGCGTAAGCGTGTCCTTAAGACGCGTTTATTCCCCTTGAGACCTTGACCACAGTCAAGAAGTCTCTAACCTCCCTTTTGAGGGGAACTACGATTACTCTGATTCCACTCCCGTAAGGATACGTAGGCACAAGATGCAATGTCTTGCCGAGTAAACTTAGAATTAACCCTTTAGGTCTCTTTTCTCACTTTTAACCCTTTGTACATATACCTTGAGCAAATAAATAAAGCAAATAGATAAACATTTGAACAAAAGGTTCCCGTAGAGTACTACGGAAGTTTAGGGTGCTAATACCTTCCCTAAATTTAACCAACCCCCGAACTCTAGATCTTTCCCCGCATTGTGTTTACGATGTAAAAATAGGTTTTCCCTCTTTTGACCTTTTCCTTCGGATAAATCAAAGAGCGGTTGTGAATTGAATTGCGATTCAAATTAATTAATAATTTGATATCCTATTTCCACCGCAACAGTCACATAAATGAAAATGCAACAAGACTCATGCATGTGGTACCAATAAACAAAATTAGATGGACACTGGGCCATCAACCCTCCATAGATCCACAACAGTAGGATCGATTCCACACGAGAACTGGAGCACAACAAAATACCTCGCATCCGCACAATGGGATTGAAGCCACAAAAATCAAGATCCTAAACCGGAGTTCGGATGCATATGAATGCATGATGCACACGTCAACTCATTAGGTGCATCATCATTCATCAAAATCATCATAATAATCATGTCATCATATAATCATTAAAACTCATGGAATCAACATCATAAATCATCATAATTACTCATAGGAATCATCATACAATCATGTATTAATCATATAGGAATCACAGTCATACTCATGGTAATTCATCAAGAAAATCACAGCATCAAAGCATCAAAATAGCACTACACAGGTGTCACACCCTAATTTTTTACCATAAGATCCCGCCTCCTTGTGCTTTCATTACTTGTTTTATTTTACTTTTATATGAATGTCTATTATGGCTAACCAGTTTGCACAGGTACAATATCGTCAAGTATAGGTTCGTACAGTAAAATACCACAAGGTGGCCGTTGGATTAGGGAGATCCTGAGTTTATTCTACTGGTCATTTCCTTAAAGCTTCTCAAAGGTTCCAATGTTAGCTCAGGAGGTTTAAGTTGTTAAAGACATGGCTCGTGTACCAGGATGCACAACTCAAGAGTTTTCGGATACAAGAATAGCTCAAACCATTTCAAGCATCATTCTTATGTCCATATCACGAATTCAAGTTTTTGGACGTACTGGTATTTTGTGGTAAAATAGAAGTGAACAAAAGTCCAGGTTCATTTCAAATATAACCCATGAGTTTGATTTTCAATTCATCATCATTTTGAAGTGTAAATTTGAATCAAGCCACTTATTATCCCTAGGGAGTGAGGAGTTTAACGAGATTCACGTCAAATTTTAGTTCAAGATTCAAAGATGAAATTTAAGGTGCAAGGTGCTTTTCTGGTTCAAATAAAGTTCAAGGAGATTTTAAGGTCTTAAAAAAAACTCACAAGCTCAAGAATTTAAGTTATTGAGGAATGCATAAACTACTTTATTCCATTGCAAGACCAAGATCACATGTAGAAATTGATTCCAAATACAAGTTACATGAAAAATCAGAAAAGCTACAAGTCAAATCGCATTTTACTAATTTCATCATGGGATTGGGGTACATCAAAGAGCAATAGAAGACCATTGTCTAGAAAGTGAGATGGATGTAGAAGAAATAGAATTTCTAGGATGATATGCAGATATTTTATACCCTCTTCCATCATATAATACCATCCTCTTCTTCATCAGGCATACATTTTTTCACCTAATAATTGTTTTCATCTAGACAAATTCATCCCCATTTATCTTCACTGAGAATGAAATTGACGGAGTCTCATATACAGTCGACCCTTCACTGCACCAATAAGAAATTTGAGTTAATAAAGCGTTTGTTTCTCTGGCAAATATTAACAGGAGCAATGGCAATAAGTCTTAAACACTAGATTGCCGGAAACACTTTTTTTCGAACTCACCCATTTGAAGAAGCCGCTAAACTCCATGCCATGATCCCGTCTTCACTCCTGCAAAAGAGAAGGAAGGAGAAGACACAAGTCAGCCTGTCATTTGTGAGAATTGGAGCTACCGCAAAGTGGGATGAAATCTTAAAACTTATGTCATCACCAGATTCCAAGTAACAGAGTAGTTTTCCTTCAGAGTTTGGACTTGCACCTGCGGCACCATTTCGCATAGCCCTAATAGAACACCTCTAAGGAAGTTGAGTGAGCTGGAGTTTGTTCAAATTTCAAAATCTGTCCATACTCACAACATTAGACCACATACGGTTCTGCGGCGGTAAATTCGGAGCTAATAAGCTTCGAGAGATTATGCTCCTTAACCTCATTTCAGCAGCCTGCAAACCAAGCAGCATACCTGTCGTGACAATATGTTCAGAGTCAGTTTTTTCACTCAAGAGCATCAAAGAAAGAATGGGAGAAGAATGTAGGTGTTTAAATAAATTTTAGAATCAATGACTGTGAGGTGTGTCATAACTAATAAAGGAGAGGTACGAACCTCATGGATGTCGGCAGTTTGACGCATAGAAGAGCACTAGTTGTTGCAAGCATTATAAGCCCATCTCATTTGGGGACGTTTTCAGACAATGCCTTGATCTGGATACCACCTTGGACCACAACACCGAACACGAAAACCCTTCATACCTTATGAGACATCCACTGCAACAAAACCATCGACGTTATTTAAGGATTTTGAGTAACCATGACTAAGAACAGAAGGAGATTTCTTACAACCATTTCACAACACTTATAATAACTCGTTACAATTTCTAAGTTCTCCTTACCTCCAATCATAATCTGTGAAGCAAATTATACCAGCAACATCAGGCTTTCATAATGAGGTTATCTCCAGCACGTTTAACTATCACCAAACCAATGAATTTGAGCTGAACAAAACCTACAGATAACAGTCATTAGCACACGACAAAAGTTCAAGAAGGAATCATGGGAAGAAAGTCTTTGCACCTTGTCGGTTCTGCCGGTTTCGTCCATCTCTCAGCTTCCATTAGAAGGCAATGGCCTACATGAAAACCAAGAGATGAACCTCCATCAGCATTACGTTTGTATGGCCACGGTTGATCTTTGTGGACTTTCCTTTTCCAATGAATGTGGTGCCATCATTTACCCGTTACCACCTGTTCAACACAGCCAAGAATTGAGACCAATTAGTTCCAAATTAATTAAGCAGGAATCGAGCATTCATGGAGATCAAACCAACTTGGAAGGATATCAAACATAATCAAGCAACCTTCCGAAAAATAAGAAAAATGCTTTCACGACATCAATACTATTCCAAGACAGGACTAAGACAAATCAATTAGTTCCCAAAACAGAGTTTCAACTTAATAGAAAATATGAATATGATCAAACATGTTTCAACTACAATAGGAAAGTCTTTAAGTTCTTCTTTATTCGTCTTTGAAATCAAGCTATAAGAAGGATTTAGAAATTGAGACAAAAGGGGGGCCATTCTAAACAAGAACTCACAACCATTCTCAAACACACAGAAATAATCCTAAAAAAAAAGATCCAATACAAACATATCCAAACACAAATCGCAGAAAGTTCATAAGGAGACTTATCTGCAAAATCGTCAGCGAACCGTTACGACGAGAACTTTCACACCACAGCCACAACCGTTTCCCTTTCCGATCAAGAGGCGACTTGACCAACAAACACCACACGCGAGAACAACAGAAGTCCACCCTTAAACCTTCAAACCATCGCCGGAAACCGATCGAAGCTCCAAAGCCACTTTCGCCGCTGACACCCTCACGCTTTCGCAAGCTTGCGGAACCTTCCGTCAAAACCCCTGCCAATCTCTTTACCGTTAATTGATTTCCCCTTTGCTAACATTATTGTTGCTTTTGTTCGTTTTGATGTAGAAAAGGATGAAGACAAAGGAGACGGAAGGAGAGAATAAGAAATGGTAAGAGATGGAAGAAGAGCAGAGATGGAGACGAAAAGAAAGGGGATAGAGACGAAAAAGAAGAGAAGAAGAAGAATGGGAGAAACAGATGAAGTTCGAAGGAGGAAAAAAGAGACCGATCGAGGAGGGAGAAGGAAGAGGAAATCGGCGCCGAGATTGAAAAGGGGGGAAGACGAATTGAGATTAGGGTATTTCTGGCCTTAATTTTATTTTTTTATTTTTTGTAATGTAATCATGTACGTGTCACCCACAGACACTATGATGCACCCTCGCGCACATAGACCTCCAGATCCCCAACAGATCTAATCTCACGGCCCATATCGCGTGCACACATCGTACACCCTCACTGACTGCCCTCACCTGATCATTTTCGCCCCCTCATTAACCTAATTAAACCATTAATCAGCCACAATTAACCTAATTATCACTTATTTAATTAAACTAATTAATTAACCATATTTTAATCATTGTCTAATCAACCGTTTTAATATTTAATTTAATGACCTGTTTATTTTAACTATTTTTCTCCAATTTAAATTAATCTTTTAATTAAACACTTTTTTTATTTAATTAATTCACTTGCTATTTATTTCCATTTACTAATTAATCTTATTTCATCCATTTAAATGACCCTTTTAATAATTTGACCATTTTTTTCTTAATAAAACTATTTCATTTAATTTAAAATCTACTTAATAATATTAAATAAAAACCTTTTTTTTTCTTAAGCCCATTTTATTCAACAAATTTTACTTTAAAGCAATAATAATTGAAAAAAACTATTTTATTTAATAAGGAAACAATTTTATAATTTAAATGATTTATACTCACTTGTTAACTAAAATTATGATACCATAAGAAAAAAAACCTTTTTAAAAATAACTTGAGTTTTAATAACAACAACTTGAATAACGACTCAAAAACTATTTTATAATAAAAAGACCTATTTCATAACTTTAAATAACTTATAATAACCTAAATCTACCTGCACTCTAATGAAACCCATTTTATTTAATAAATCCTATTTATTTAAAATTAATTCGCCAAATCCTTTTTGCTAGTAAAATAAATTCAACTTTTCCTAAAATTTAATTTTATCTAATAATCAAACTTTTTCCTAAAATCAATCTCTCTAGAATTAATCAATTCGACTAAAATAAATCAATACTTCCATTAATCAATCGTGCATGCTTCTGTCCCCGCTCCTACTCCACGCACGTATTCACTTCCACTCACATATGCATCATTCACACACCTTAACGATTTCATGCGTTCATGTATGGATTTATTTATCATCTTTATTTTCCGCAATTTACCTTTACTGCAATTTATTTTATCGCATTGCATTATGTCCAAAGGAAGAACCTGCGTATAACTTAAACAATTGTGCGTATGCATCTCATTTGCATCATACTCCCCTATGACCCTTGATCCCATTCAAGTCGATCTTCTAAGTTTAGATCCTACCCCATAAGGAGGGCCTTTTATCTTTACAACTTAGACAAACACATTCAACAAACTCAATCCAACTATTCAAATATATTAGAGAATAAGATGTTAATCATCTTAAGCGAGATAAAACTCCTACCCCATAAAAATTCAATCAATATGTAGGGACTTTGCCTTAGGAGAGATAGAGGCGTACTTGTTGACAATCCGAGTACTTGAGCCCTTCTCTTAAGACGATGCAAAGACTATTTTCCTACAAAGTTGTGGTGGTTTAAATCAAGTAATCTTCCTTAAAATGACAACTCATCTTTTCTCCTAAAAATCAATCAATCAATCAACTACCCTTATCCCGTAGGAACTTTGACCACAGTCAAAGAACTCCTCAAACCCTTTAGGGGAACTACAGATACTCTGATTCCACTCCTGTAAGGATATGTAGGCATAAGATGCGATATCTTATCGAGTATACTTAGAAATAAACCCCTAGGTCTTTCATCCTTAAGAAGATAAACCTTAGCAATAAAACAAACATAAAACAAGAGGTTCCTGTAGAGTACTACAGAAACTTAGGATGCTAGCACCTTCCCTAAGTTTAACCAACCCCCGAACATATAACTCTCTAGCTTGCATTTGCATTGCATCGTGGGTATTTCGATCTTTTTCCCTTCCTTTGGACAAATTAAAGTTCGGTTGCAAAATGAATTAAGATTCAAGCTCATCAATAGCTTGGTATCCAAATTTCACCGCGACAACAAGCATACACATGAGTATTCGATACATTATCCACCAATAATTTCACAACCGATAGCAAACAATGCAACAACTCATTAATAGAACATATACACACTTGACTTCCCAAATATATCAGATATAAAAATATTGGGAAACCAATTATATTATCTATACTATGTTATATCCACATTCATTAGCTTTCTAACACTTCGAACGGGGACCAAAACGGACTTCCAGATCAAAAGTCACGTCCAAAATAATTTCGACCAAAAACATGAACAGTTGTGACGAACAGCATGCAGAATTTTCTGCATTTTTCACTGTTGGAGGCCTTCCGGACCTCCGATCCAATACTGTAATTATCTCAAGTATATTTACAATTTTAACACAATTAAACCATCTAATCATCGTTTTAATATTATGCGTAAAACCTTTAAAATTAAAGGATATAGGTTCAATCCCGTATCATATTTACGCCTCCAATTCCCATAATTTCTTACAAATACCCGACAGTCATTAGAGTTCTCACTATCCAATTATCCTACAGGGTTTAAACCTCAACAACATATTTTGGCCACGAATGCCTAATTTCCCTTATCTCAAATCAGCCTCAAACCTATCAGACCATCAGTTCAAATCCTTATACGGTTAAAACCTCAATAACAGATTTTGGCCATGAATGCCTACTTTCCTTTACTCTCAAATCAGCCTCAAACCTTTAAACCCTTAAATCATCTTTAAACACATTGAATCACATATTGAAAACAATGAAGGTGATACTTCTCATACCTTAATTGTTGACTCTAAGCTTTTTTCCTTGATTCTTGGAAACCTTGCGAAGCTTTTGCCTCAATCCTCTTTCTCAGAGCTCTGACCTCTATTTCTTCCCTTTTCACGGTCTAACAAGAATGAATCATAATTCCACAAAATTCATTTTTGTTAAACTTAACTTTGGGCTTTCCAACTTCACCCTCACTAATTCCTCTTAAAATGTCCATTTTGCCCTTAATTCACTTATATTTATTTAAATTAATAATAATACCAATATATTCATATTATATACTATTATTCAAATAAATAACCCAAAATCCATAATTCTCAATATTTCATACCAACCACCAAAAATTACCAAAAATACGAATATTCATATTTAAATAAATTAAATAAATATTCCAATAAATTTGGGGTGTTACAACTCTCCCCCACTTAAAAGAATTTTCGCCCTCGAAAATTGTCTCAAGGAAACAGAGTCGGATACGACTCCCTCATCTGATCCTCACGCTCTCAAATCATACTTCCTCCACCTGGTCCTCCCCAAACGACCTTTACCAAGGAAATCTCTTTACCTTGCAGTTGCTTCACTTCTCGTTCATCAATCCGAACTGGCAATGCCTCAATAGTCAAATTATCTCTCACTTGCACATCATCCATTTAAATCACATGTGAGAGATCTAGAATGTACTTTCTCAACTGAGACACATGAAACACATCATGCAAATTCGTCGACATGCTACTTCTCCCATGCTTCCGTTGCGCCACTCTGATACGAACCAATAAAATGCGGTGTGAGCTTTTGAGACTTCAAAGCTCGACCAACACCAGTTACCGGCGTAACTCTCAAAAACACATGATCTTCATGGAACTCAAGTGATTTCCTTCTCTTATCATGGTAACTCTTCTGACGACTCTGCGACGCTCTCATCTTATCTTGGATCATCTTGATCTTTTCAGTCGTCTTTTGTAAAATCTCAAGTTCGAGTGCAACACTCTCGCCTGATTCATACCAAGACAAAGGAATCCTACATCTCATACCATACAATGCCTTATACGGTGCTATTTCAATACTAAAATGATAACTGTTGTTGTAGGTAAACTCAATCAATGACAAATGACTATCCCACGATCCATCTTGATCCAACACACAAGCTCTTAACAAATCCTCTAAAGACTGGATAGTTCTCTCTGTCTGTCCATCCATCTGCGGATGATAGGTAGAACTCAACCTCAGCTTAGTATCCAACACTGTCTGCAACCTCTCCCAGAACCTCGATGTAAATCTCGGATCTCTATCAGACACAATACTTGAAGGAATACCATGCAGTTTCACAATTTCATCCATATACAATTCGGCCAGCTTCTGCAACGAACAATTGATCCTCATCGGTATAAAATGAGTCGATCTGGTCAATCTATCAACAATCACCCAAATTGAATCATATATCTTCAAAGTCCTCGGTATATCTGTCACAAAATCCATAGAAATGCTATCCCATTCCCACTCTAGAATATTCAACAGTTGCATCAGACCCAACGCTCTTTGATGTTTAATCTTCGACTTCTGACAAGTCTAACCAGCATACACAAACTCAACCACTTCCTTCTTCATCCCTGGCCACCAAAACAATTTCCTCAAACCCTGGTACCTCTTCGTAGCACCGAGATGGATACTCAATCTGCTCCGATGTCCTTCCTCAAGAATACTCTTTTTCAACTCAATAATATCTGGAACACAAACTCTATCACGACATCTCATGATACCATTTTCATTAATCCAAAAATCAGCTCTTTGGCTTTGATTCATAAAATTCAACCGATCTACCAACTCAAATCAGATTTCTGGCCTTCTCGAATCTCATCAAGAATACCACTAGTAAGCTTAAACATACCAAGCTTAACTCCATAAGAAGTTTCTTCATAAATGAAACTCATATCAAAAAATTGCTCAATCAATTCTAACTCTTTTACCATCATCATCGGTATATGTAAAGATTTCCAACTCAATGCATCAACTACCACGTTTGCTTTATCCGAAAGGTAGTTCAAACCAAAACCATAATCCTTCAGAAGTCCCAATCATCTCCTTTGCTTCGCTTCAATTCTTTCTGATCAAAGAAATATTTCAAACACTTATGATCACTAAACATTTCAAATCTCGAACCAAACAAATAATGCCTCCAAAGCTTCGACACAAACACAACAACCAACTCTAATAAATCATGTGTTAGATAATTCCTCTCATGTACCTTAAGTTGCCTTGAAGCATAAGCTAAAACTTTCTGATGTTGCATTAACACACCTCCCCATTTCCAGCAACGAAGCATCACAATATATAACAAATGATTTTGTCAGATTCGGCAAAAATCAAAACATGAGCTGCTGTCAGCCTTCTCAAAATCTCTTGAAACTTTCTTCACACTTTACATCTAAAACAAAAGCTTGAATCTTCCTAGTCCACTGCGTCAATGGCAAAGATAACTTGGAAAAATCCTTCAATGAATTTTCGATAATAATCTGCCAACCCAAGAAAACTTCTAATCTCAAAAACAGGTTTTGGAGCTTCCCATTGTGATACAACTTCAACCTTCAACATATCAACCGTAATAACTCTACTCGAGATCACATAACCAAGGAAACTCATTTTATTTAACCAAAACTCACACTTTGACAATTTTGCATACAACTGCTTCTCTTTCAATGCTGATAATACAATTTTCAGATGCTAAACATGATCCTCTTTACTCTTCGAATATATCAAAATATCATCAATGAACACAACCACAAACTTGTCCAAATAAGGATGGAAAATCATGTGCATATACTCCATAAATACACATGGTGCATTAGTCACACTGAATGGCATCATGAAATACTCATAATGTTCATACCTTATTTTAAAAGCAGTCTTCTGAATATCTTCAGCCTTCACAGGAATATGATGATACCCAGATCTCAAATCTATCTTACTAAACACACTTGCAACAGCCAACTGATCCATCAAATCAACAATCCTTGGAAGTGGACACTTATTCTTGATAGTCACCTTGTTCAATTGTCTATAATCCACACAAAGCCTCACATAACCTTCTTTCTTTTTAACTAACAAAATTGATGCACCCCACGGTGACACACTGGACAAAAGAACCTCTCCTCAAGCAGATCTTCAAGTTGATTCTTCAACTTCCTCGATTCTGATATGGACATATGATATGGAGCCATCGATATCTGACTAGTTCCAAGAACTAAGTCGATCATAAGCTCCACTTCACGTTCCGGAGGTAAATCACTTATCTCATCAGAAAAAACTTTCAGATAATCACAAATAATTGGCACACCACCAACTTCCCCACTTTATTAATAATCAAAGTTTCCATCAAAATAAACATCTCAACATCATCCTGTACCGACTCATTAAAACAATCTATAAGCATTTAGCTTAACTCAAAATAATTCACTGCACACGCCATCTAAGCTTTCAAGACACGTCTATCCCATCCAACATGACTCTGTCTACTATCAACAAGAGATTGAGGGTGATCAGTTCCTCAATTTATCAATAGACAGCTGAAAATCATGATGGGGCATAAACTATCTTTACCAAACTATAAGAGCGTTCATCGACACACTGAGCCACCACTCCACACTTGAAGCATCCTGGAGAAGCACAAGCTTCTCCCTCACTTGTTTCATTCCTACTTCTGCAGACAAAGGTTAGAAAACAAACGTGTACTGACAGTGTTTTCACACACATGTCACATACTAGGGAACAAATAACATTATACAACTTGGCCAGACGGACCAACCAGACTCTGATACCACTAATGCAACACCCTTTTCTACCCCACGAATATTATGGCAAAATAATCGAATTTATTAGAGTTAAATTTTAAACACTATAAAATCACCTCAAAGGGCAATATTTCTCAATAAATTCAAATCAAGGTCAATGCTCCGTAGGCAACAGGTTTTCTCAAAATTACTTAAAAGTGCTCAAATGGCAGCAGAATTCAAAAGGCAAATCCAAAGTTTCCACTTACCGTAAGGAAATCAACATAACAAAAACTCAATAAAATATAGTTTAACTCAAAGACCCCAACCCGATGTTACACTATCAGAGCAAGACCCTCTAAGTCAACTACAATGGCCAAAGACCCAAAAACTTCAAAAGTCCTCGACGACATCCACGACTAAACTTGGTCATCTGCACGTTACCCACGTGGAGGCAACATTCAAACAGACAGGGTGAGTAAAACGATTTATAATAATAAATATAGGAATCAACATATAAAATGACGTCATTTTCATATTCAACATCATCATAATCATTAAGGAACATCAAGACCACAATATTATAAATTACATCAAAATGTCACATAAATGCAAATGCAACAAGACTCATGCATGTGGTACCAATAAATAAAATTAGATGGACACTGGGCCATCAAACCTCCATAGATCCACAACAGTAGGATCGATTCCACACGAGAATCGGAGCAGAACAAAATACCTCGCATCCGCATAATGGGGCTGAAGCCAAAAAAATCAAGATCCTGAACCGAAGTTCGGATGCATATGAATGCATGATGCACACGTCAAGTAATTAGGTGCATCATCATTCATCAAAATCATCATAATAATCATGTCATCATATAATCATCAAAACTCATGAAATCAACATCATAAATCATCACAATTACTCATAGGAATCATCATACAATCATGTATTAATCACATACGAATCACAGTCATACTCATGGTAATTCATCAAGAAAATCACAGCATCAAGGCATCAAAATAGCACTGCACAAGCATACACACGAGTATTTGATAAATTATCCACCAATAATTTCACAACCGACAGCAAACAGTACAACAACTCATTAATAGAACATATACATAATTGACTTCCCAAATATATTAGATATAAAAATATTGGGAAACAATTATCTTGTCTATATTATGTTATATACATGTTCATTATATTTCCAACACTTCGAACGGGGACCAACACGGACTGACGGATCAAAAATTACGTCCGAAACAATTTCGATCGAAAAACATGAACAGTTGTGATGGACATCATGCAGAATTTTCTGTGTTTTTCACCGTTGGAGGCCTTCCAGACCTCCGATTTTGATTCCGTAAAAATCAAAACTCTCAGAAAATTATAACTCATCCAATACTGTAATTATCTCAAGTATATTTACAATTTTAACACAATTAAACCATCTAATCATCGTTTTAAGATTATGCCTAAAATTTTTTAAATTAATGGATATAGGTTCAATCTCATATCATATTTACGCCTCTAACTCCCATAATTTCTTACAAATACCCCACAGTCATTAGAGTTCTCACTATCCAATTATCGTACAGGGTTGAAACCTCAACAACAGATTTTGACCACGAATGCCTAATTTCCCTTATCTCAAATCAGCCTCAAACCTATCAGACCATCAGTTCAAATCCCTAAACGGTTAAAACCTCAATAACAGATTTTGGCCACGAAGGCCTACTTTCCTTTAGTCTCAAATCAGCCTCAAACCTTTTAACCCATATATCAGCTTTAAACACATTGAATCACACATTGAAAACAATGAAGGTAATACTCTTCATACCTTAACTGTTGACTTTAAGCCTTTTTCCTTGATTCTTAGAAACCTTGCGAAGCTTTTGCCTCAGTCCTCTTCCTCAGAGCTCTAGCCTCTATTTCTTCCCTTTTCACGGTCTAACAAGAATGAATCCTAATTCCTCAAAATTCATTTTTGTTAAAGCTAACTTTGGGCCTTAAAATTGGGCTTTCCAACTTCACCCTCACTAATTCGTCTTAAAATATCCATTTTGCCCTTAATTCACTTATATTTATTTAAGTTAATAATAATACCAATATATTCATATTATATACTATTATTTAAATAAATAACTCAAAATTCATAATTTTCAATATTTCATACCAACCACCGAAAATCACCAAAAATACGAATATTCATATTTAAATAAATTAAATAAATATTTCAATAAATTTGGGGTGTTACAGATGGTGTTTGGAAATGGCTCGATGACGAATCGAGAATTAGTTTAAAAACGGTTTAGTTTATGCTAGTCCCTAGAGGTGCTCCTAGAAGATAAACCACAATCAAAACAAATACGAATGCGTACATCAAAGTGGAAGCGAGGTACATGTAAGTTACACGGGATTGTAAAAAATAAAAGGGTTTATTATAAGGTAGCTCAAGAGAAAGTTGTGCGTGTGGGAGGTGTCCTAAACTAAGTCTTGAGCAAGAGTCGGATAAAAGCTCCTTTGTCAAGGTTTCTGATAAAGTCCAAGTTTCGTTGCTCGGAAAAGTAACTACAGTCTACCAAATTAGGCTTTTAGGATTTTCAATCGTTATGATCGTGTTTTCGAATAATGTGAGTAAGATATGAACAATATGAATATGATATGAACAATGTGAATAATATGGTAAGATATATAACAATATAATTAAGATAATATCCATAATAGTATAATTAAGATGATATTAACAAGTATTTGAACAATGATAATAAAAATCAAGATATATTGACTGAAAATAAAATAAAAGTCTATTGACGAAAAATAAAGTTAGTTGTTAGGCATTTTTGATTGAATCGGGTTGAAATGTAGCGCTAAACTGTCGTAACTCAATCTATGACGAAGATCAAACTATATGAGGTCGTGCAAGTTGATATCCGTGCTAAAAATACGATAGAGAAATGATATTGAGGATCATTTTCCAAAGTAATCGTGCCACACGAATGGAAAGGTGACGATCTCGTCTTAATCACAAACTTGTGTTAATTAATCAAAGGTAACCTATCATGATCCCAAAGTATAGAAAATGATCTTGATGATCATTTTCTACATATTTGAAACAATGAAGGTTAACAACCTCAATAAATTAACACGTGAACAGAAAGACTTCATCGATCGAAAATGAAACTAAAAATGGAATCAAAAATAAAATCGAAGTTAATAAAATGGAAGCAAGAAAAGAAGAGGGTATAATCTTAGTCATGGATGTTCATCAATGAATCTATAATCCATGGCTATTTAGATATTTATCGACCAAAAGAGAATCGAAACAAAAAAGATGAAAATCAAAGTATAAATGAAAACTCAAAAAAAATTAAGAGATTAATCACATATCAAATCTAAATCAAGAGACTTAAACAAATTAAATTAAAAAAAAAACTATAAAACCAAAATGCTAAAAAAATAATAATAAAGAAATAAATTGTAAAAAAAAGGGGGGGGACCAAAAATAAATATAGGGTGATGTGAATGTAAATCCAAGAGGATCATATGGGCTTCATGAAGTCCATCACTTCTCAAAAATACGGATGACATAAAACAAATATGGTAAAAAAAACAAAACAGGCCTTGATCCCAAAACCAATCAAGCAATGTTGTTGGATCCTAATTATGGGGAAAGGAGAAACACCGGTCAAAGCTTTAGGTTATTTTAAAATAATAAAAACTTTATGCTCAGACTATTGTCGTCATCATCGCCTCTCTTTCTTTAAAATGAAACAACAACAACGGTAAAAAAAAGGTGAAGGAGAAATAGGGTACACTATGAATAAGAAAAACCACATCATGTTTTAAATCAATTAAAAGCAAACTCAAGGATAACAACTTAGTCAAATGTGATTTGCATGAGCATCAACAGAAATCAATCTCTTCAAAAGAAAATTAAAATAAAAAAGAAAAGAAGAACAACTCAATGATGAACAACGTGACTCGTCCGACCTTCTTGCATAGATTGTTCCATCTATCTCACCATTTTGCTTGTATGCTCGAATCGGGTTCGATTTATGAGTTTGGGTTTTGTTCCTCTATTTCAATTCATTTCCTTCTTCTCTTCTGATTCTGTTCTAGGATTTTGTTTCGTTTTAAGGGTTTGAGGAAAGTTGGGTGAAGATGGAAGAAGAATGATGTTCAAGTTTTAAAGGGAATTACAATGGGAGTTGCAGTTTAAGGTTAATGAAAGAGAAGGTTCAGTTGGGTTATGAAGGATTTAAAGGTTGAAGCTTTGGGGGAGGTTTCCTTAGCATAAGAGTGACGTTAGAGCTTCTAGCAAAATGAAGAAGAGGTTTTTCTTATTTATAGGGAGGGACCGGGTAGGGTGTGTAACGCCCCGATTCTGAATTCTCATTTTTATTGAGTCCTTATTTGATTTATTTAAATGATTATTTTATTTATGTGGAATTTGTGTGATAATATGTTATGTTTACATATTGAGCTATTTTTGCCGACTTTGAGAGTTTCGGGTAAAAATAGGTTGGGGGTATTTTGGGCATTAGTGATAATATTAAGATGATATTTTGTGAGAATTAATTGATAAGTGTGTGGAAAGAATTTGGGAGGAAAGAAAATAGAATATGTGATATAGAGAGAAAAGAGAAAGATAGAAACATTAAGAAGAAAAACAAGAGAAAGAAAGGAGGAGGAGAGAAAAGAAGAGAAAGTGGAGCAAAACCTAGAATCATCAAGAATCAACCTTAGCTTGCGATTAATCAGGTAAGGGTGAGAAGTTTTATCATCTTCATAATGTGTATGATCATGTATGTGCTAGATTGGATTTGTTGGATTGTTTTCTATGTTACCATTTCTAGGTCGGAAGTTGATTTAATCGGTAGAAACTGAGTTTTATCGGTTAGAATTTGGAATAGACGATGTAGTATAGTCGGGTGATGAGTGGGTTGTACTACTGGAACTGATTTGGATTAAATCGGTTGGTTTATAAGGTTTGGGCTTTTGGATAGTCGTGGGAGTTCTGAGTTTGCAGGTTCGCCAGGCAAATGGCAGCGAAGCTTCGCCGGGCGAAGCCTAGCGAGCAGCAGCGAACCAAGTCAGTAGCATCCACCCTGTCTTCGCTGGCAAGTTTGCCAGGCGAATGAGAGTGGCGAAGGTTCGCCAGGCGAGTATGCTAGCGAGTGCTAGCGAGTAATTCCAGAATAAATCCCAGTGGTCTTCGCTGGCAAGTTCGCCAGGCGAACGGAGTAGCGAAGGTTCGCCAGGCGAAGGTTAGCGAACACAGCAGCATGTTTTCTTTTCTTGTGTTTTCCATTCGTGTATCGATTGTGTAGTTTGGCTGCGATCATTCCTTGTCTGAGATGACTAATTATATGTTGTTATATGTGTTGTGGGTAGCCGTATGGCGTGAATCCTAGTTTGTGATTTGTGAAATGTGAAATATGGTCGTTTGGCAAGTTCGTGCATTATTTGAATTAAATAGAGATGCATGGCGAGATTGATTGTGTATGTGAACCATGTATGAAAGTTGGTGTGAATGGATGATGAATATATATATATATATATATATATATATATATATATATATATATATATATATATATATATATATATATATATATATATATATATATATATATATATATATATATATATATATATATATATATATATATATATATATATATATATATATATATATATATATATATATATATATATATATATATATATATATATATATATATATATATATATATATATATATATATATATATATATATATATATATATATATATATATATATATATATATATATATATATATATATATATATATATATATATATATATATATATATATATATATATATATATATATATATATGCTTTGTGATACATATATTTGAATGCATATTGAATATATGCGACGAATGTGATGATTGTATGAGTATGTTGGTAAACATGTATGCATTTCAAGAGTGTCATGAGTCATGTTGCATGTGAAGGCATCATGGTATGCATTCTTGTGTCAATTGATCCCTCAGTGGATTTGCAGAACCTCGTGTGCCCTTGTGGGGTGTGAGCGTTAGTTATTTATTGATTTCTCGATGAATCTGCAGAACCTCGTATGTCGCGATGGTTATTTATTGATTCCTCGGTGAATCTGCAGAACCTCGTATGTTGCGATGGTTATTTATTGATTCCTCGGTGAATCTGCAGAACCTCGTGTGCCCATGTGGGTGTGAGCGATGGTTATTTTGGTTCTTCAATTGAACCTGCTGAAATGAGTCGGTACCGCATTTGCATTTGCATAGAGTCGTGTGTCGGTCTCTGTGAGTTGCATGTAGACATCTGTGCATGATGAATGATGAATAAACGTGAATGTAGATGTTTATGTAGATTGTTGATAATTGGCATGTATGGAAGGCTTGAATGTACATGTATGTGTGAATATATGTGTATATGTATGCATGTTTATGAATTGATATAAACATTGTTGATGCGCATTGTATATGCTTGGTGCTCTATTTGTAAAGAGTTAATCGTGAATACGTTACGATGTACGGTGTAGTGAGATGAGTTGCGGTGAGAATGCCGAAGATGTTTTCGGACGTTATATGTGTGTGTGTGTATATATATATATATATATATATATATATATATATATATATATATATATATATATATATATATATATATATATATATATATATATATATATATATATATATATATATATATATATATATATATATATATATATATATATATATATATATATATATATATATATATATATATATATATATATATATATATATATATATATATATATATATATATATATATATATATATATATATATATATATATATATATATATATATATATATATATATATATATATATATATATATATATATATATATATATATATATATATATATATATATATATATATATATGTTTATGTGCATTATGTATTATGATATTGTTTCTCACCCTTCTGCTGTTTTATAATGCTCTATGAGGCATTGCAGATTAGATTGCTGGAGTCTTTGTGAAGCGAGTCTTCACTTCTTTTGGTCAGATGGCTCTGATATGTAACACTGGGTAGTTAGGAATTATCTTGATTCTTTTGTGATACATCTGTGTATGTATCTGCTGGTGAACGTTTTGTAAACTCAACCGATGAATTGAATTAATCTGAACGATTTATATGATGCTTATGTTAATGAAGTGATTTCAATATTTAGATGTTTTCGCTTTATTCTAAATGTTGATGTGTGGGTTTTAAGCGCTATGTTTTGTTTTCAGATGAGATTTACCCCTTTTGTTACATATCTTCGTGATCTGGTATTATTTATGTTTCGTTTCGATGATAATGTGATGCGCCTCTTTTATACCATGTTATAATTATACTCTAATAGAATTTTATTAATTAAGTGCCTAAATGATTTAATTGTTTATTTAGGGGTATATAATGGGGGTGTTACAGGGTGAACAAGGAATTCATTGTGAATGTTACGTTTTGTGTCGCTGCGAAAGTAGTACATATCGGTTTTGTATATGCAGGTGGTTGTAAAAAGTTTCTGCATGTGGATAATGGTTTTATTGCAGCCAAGAGCTTGTTGATTCATCACGTGCGTGGCTGTGCAGGGTATGAAGTATGGATTTCATGGGCTTGACGTTGGCTTAGGAATGTTACCTTGGAGTCATGGCTAGGAGAATTGATGTAGCTGGAGTTGGTTGCAGCCTTGGATGGTTGGTAATTATGGTGTGGAGGCTTATGTTGTGTGTAGTACTGGTTGTGGCTGAAGTGTTCCTTACGTGTTGTCTTGTTGTAGTGGCCTCCTATGATGGCTTCATTCTTGTTACTTTTTTTCTTTTTGCAAATTGTTTGGAAATATAAATGGGCTTTGTGTTATAATGTATGATGGGCCCATCATTTATGTAGAATTCTCACGAGCTTGTTGTATCTTTTAATGGAATTTGGTGTAAATGGACTTTGAATTGTTAATGGGCTTTTGGTTATTGATATTTGGATTTTGAATTTATACTTCTATGTTTGAACCATCCTTTGACATTGCCATTGACTTAAATAAAATCATGATCATTAAATTTTGAAATTCCAACTAGAACCAAAATTCAATATTCTTGACTTTTCCACTTGAAATGAATTAGAACTTAAATTGATCCTTGAAACAACACATGAATCCATCTTGGATTTGAAATGAATCATAATCTTGAATCGAAATGAATCCACCACTGAATCAATCCTTGGACTTTACCACCTTTATCTCGATAAAACAAAGCCTTCAATATGGACCAAATGAGCAGGAACATGCCTTGAAATCAGAGGATTATGACTTGAAATATAAACTTTCAAAACGTCGCACAAAACCCTTTTTGAACTTGATTTAGCCCTTGATGATCCTCAGTCATGAAGTACTTGATTTAGCATCACTTGATAAACTGACCCAAACATAGCTGACTTGTTCTGGCACAGAAAAACCTTAACTGAAACCTCAAATACAAGTCACTTAAATTATGCACACCCTGGCCTTAATCGTGAAATAAACTCTTGTTTGGCCAAGGTTAGGTCATACTCTGCAGAATCTCAATCACCACTATACACATGCTTGACCTGATAGCCTAAAATGAATATTGATTTAACCTTGCAACAACTTGGACGTAGGCAATAAGAAAAGAAAGCAGAAGCAACGTATTTTGGATTTTTTGAATAATGGTTAGTGGGTGAATGTACAGATGAAAGCTATATACAGGTAGGACAAATTTGGGATATGACAGATAGGTACCTCGGTTTGTACCCATGAGCAAGTAGTCACTTGATAGGAATCATTCCATCTACTAGAATGGTCGAATGGCATGGATGTGGAAGAGAGTATAATTACGAGATAATGTGCTTTGCATGGAGACATGCTATGATAATGTGATTGATAAGTATAATCACATAGTGATTGGTAAGTATAATTATGTAGTGATTGATGAGTATAATCACGTAGTGATTGTGTTGAATAATCATGTATTCGTAAATAACCCCTTTTCGTGTTTGTCCCTGGTTTGATACATATATAGATTAGTAACTAGGAAAGACTAATAACTTGATATGGATTCCATGACCCATGTCTTGACCCATCTAAGATATGCTTGTTGGGGAAACTATTCTGAATAATAGATACTGTGATATGTGTTTTGACCCATGTAAGAGATGCTTGTTGAGGAAAGTATTTCGATTGTTATAGGAAGTTTGTGACCCGTGTCTTGACCTAAGAAATAGGTGCTTGTCGGGGAAGTACGTTCCTTATAGAGCGGGCATCTGTGATATGTGTCCCATTTCCTAACGTAGGATAGGTCGGGAAAAGTTGTTCAATGTGATAGAGATCCATGACCCATGTCCATAGTCCTAGATGTGGGATCGACAAGGGGAAGATACTTTGTGTTTGCATTCCTGAGTAGTGATTTATAGGGTTATGTGGACCCGAGTGCATATGTTTCCATATGAAACGCAAATCCCATAGATACTCAAGCTTTTATTCCAATCGTGTAATTGTATACACGTAGGATAAAGTTGAGTGGTTTGAGTTAGAGCATCGTATATTAACCATTTAGACCTGAGTGGACCCATAAGATAGGATAACCCACTGAGATTATATCTCATCCTAATTATATGTTCAATTTCCAGGTAACTCAAGGCAAAAGAAGGTAAAGAGTAAAGTTGCACGAAGACGGTCAAAGATTTCGATGTTTCAAGATAGTTTTCAATGTATTCGTGTTTATATATTGGTATTTGTTATGCATTCATGTATATCATGTGCTATATGATGTATTCTAAGTATCTTGGACATGTATACGAATGATGTCGTTAGACCCTTATGTTGTGCCAGTACCAATTAACATTGTATATGATATTATTCTAGATTTATATTATATGGGGTGTTATAATTAACATATGCATTTTTGACATCTCTTCATTTAAATCTTTTGTAGTTTGAGATTAATGCTTGGCAAGATTCCTATAGATGATTCATTTAAGTACATATGGTGCAGCATGACCTCAATTTGTAGCACTTGCAAAGCCAATTTTGAAACTGTAGACCACACATTCTTCTTTTGTCCCTATGTTGCTCGAATTTGGAAATGTCTTATCAGAACAGTACATTCCTCAATCAACAGAGCTTCAACCAAGGATATTTGGTCATTTTGCAATAAGAATATATCTCTTCAAGGTTCGTTGATCATCAAAGTAGCCATAGTCATTATAGCTTCTTCCATCCGGTATGTTAGGAACCTATCAAGACACCACAACAAAATTCCTCTTGCTCATTGTTTACTATGAATTTTGGAAAACAACCGTTGGTCTATTAATTTAGGGTAAAATTGACTAACTTGCAGGATCGACCATACTAAATCCTAGAACATGTGCTAAGTATGTAAAAAAGACCCTAAGTTGAACTCCATGTTCGACTGTGAAATCTTTTGGAAAGTAAGATGGCTTAAAGATTGAAGATAATAAGTAAAGAAAAGCATGTAATGCATCAAAGATAATGTTGCACCCTAATTTTTGACCTTAAGATCTTACCCCTTGTGCGTTTAGTACATGTTGGCTTTAATTTTATATGTGTGTTCGCTTATGACTAACTAGTGTGTGCAGCTGTAGTAATGTCAAGTATGGATCTTCATAGTTAGGTACTTCAAGGTGACCGTCGGATCATGGAGTTCTAGGATTTTCTATTGGTCTTTCCCGCAAGCCTCTCAAGAATTTCATTTTGTTTCCCCTGAAGATATGGTTTGCATATCAAGGGACATCCTCGCCCAAAAAGGTTGAGTTGTCATTTATAAGAAAGAGTCCAGTTTGTTGATACGGCAAGTAGGGATAAGAACCATGATTGAAGCTTGAGTATTTTGTTATCAAGACAAAGTTAATTTAACTCATTGACTTACAAAACCGTTAAATCATGGAGGGACTCATGAGATTTGGAAGAGTTCTCCAAAGTCAAATCAATGCATTATCTTCCTTACAAGGATCGGTTTCTATTGGGGAATTATACCACGAGGTACCACGACACCTCTTTGCAAACTCAGCTCATTTCAAAAAATACCATTTCAAGACAAAAAGGGTTAAATTCAAATAACCAAGTTTTAAGGAACAACAAATGCCAAGGCTTGCAATTCATTTTAATTCAGGGTTCACCTTATACTCAACTAATTCTAAAGTAGTATATGAATTATTCTAATTCAATGCTTGGATTAAGGTTACAATGATTCAGAAAGTTGTATTTCTTTTTAGAATCCCGTTCGATATCTACAAACAGCCATGGATACAAGTCAACTTTGTATTGCCACATTTGATCTATTGTTATTACAAGGTTATCATGAATTCAAAGTTCAAATCCACCGATTTTATTACTCAAAAGATACAGGATACAAATACCAAGGACACAAATGCTATAATGGGAACACAATAGAAGATTTATAGAATTTACAACTACAATCTATATGCCTCATGAAACTATTCTTGACAGACATGAATGATGAAGCCAACGCGGCAACTTTGCTTCATTACAAGACCACACTTTGTCCTAACCAATACAAGCTTCATTCCCTAATGAACTAAAACCGTACGACAAACCGTCATGTTATTCTTTCCGGGCTCACTTTCCAAACCTGCCAATAGAATTTGATAAAGTCAGTAATATAATGTTATAATCTACATTTGAAGGGATTTCTTGCAACACTGTACCCAAACCTCATAAAGAACCTCGTTTACATCATCATTGATTCAATTACGTGTTCATACAATAATTTACAAGAGAATTTAAGGTCTAGAGATAACCTAAGGGATATCCCTTATATCTTGGTGGAATAACTCGTCTTGATACCATCTGTGCCATAAGAGCGCTTAAGGAAAGGACGCTGTCGGAATTCACGAATCATGTTGAAATTTGCTACGAATAATGAGTTATCAAACAAGCTGCAAGTTCATAACCCCAAGCTCCTCCGTGTTACCATAATTAAAGCACTCAGAGGTGCACTCTCCCATTTCCGCATATGGCCATTGCAAGGATCCACGCACCAAGACGGAAGCGGCTTCAAGCCTTTGATCAAGTTGAAGGCCATAGGAAGCCATTGTTCCAAAACTGTTTCAAATAAAAATTGTCGTCACCTCCAGAGGAAATGTTCAGGAAATTCAATCATAAAAATACGAATTCAATCAAACTAAATACAGCAGCCATTGCATACAAGTGCAGGAGGACAAAATGATAACCCTTGTAGCATGATATACCACTAGCAGCCTGTGTCCCACGCTCGAACTCTGATGCAGAAACCATTCAAAGCCATGCCAGCTCTCAGAAGTTCACTTCCGCCTACGTCGTCAGGACCGCTCGCATTGATGCCAACTTTGTAGAACCATACAGCCAAATCTATGAGTTGTAACCAGAATGTCTGCACACAAATAAAAGCGTAAATACGTCCGTGAGCATATTACCAAGCATAATATTAAACCAAGAAATTACAAGAGTGTCGCTACTGTGAAAATCGGCACCGGCTGACAGAAGAGTCGCCACCGTGCATTATTTATCCCAACGGAGGGAAAGGAAACGCTCGAAGTAAACCTCGCAAAAAACGGGAAAGGTATGGTCATCGCAACCAAAACCTGGGTTCGGGAGTCGGTTACGCAAGGGGAAGGTATTAGCACCCCTCACGTCCGTCGTACTCGACGGGATCCACGCTTGCTTGGGTTGTCTACAGGATGCAAAAACAATCTATCTACAACTGCTAAATCTAAACGGAAGGGAATTGACTCGATAGAGCGTCGCACTCTATGCCTACATATTCTCAAGAGAGAAAGTCAGAGTCAACGTAGTTCGGGAAACTACAGGGAATTGGCTCGCCAAGACCTCGCGTCTTGTGCCTACGTACTTCCACACTGCATGGAAGATCAGAGCTTACGTAGTTCAGGCTAACTACGGCTAGGCTGGGTGTTCTCACACAGGAGCGAGAAATTCAATTGGTTTTAAAGGTACGGGAACCTATGGGAAAAACTACAGTCTGGTCTCAAATGCACTCGGGCAAGAGAAAGGGTAACATCAGTCGTCAGCGGGAAAGTCTCGATCGCACAGCAGCGAGAGAACAAAAGGTTAGTTGTTAGTGTGCTCGCTAGGATATCGCATCCTATGCCTACATATTCTCGTCTGGTACGAGAAATCAGAGCAGCTGTAGTTCGGCTACTTTCGGGACCACAACTCAAATCTCGTTTTATTAATATTCTGAAAATGGTTACAATGATTGAATACGGGAAATAAACTCCTAGAAAATACTATCCTATTCATCATGAAAAATCAAATGGAAAATAGTCCCCTAACAAGTGGACCTTTGAAAAACTATCTCTAAAAGTGTAAAATAATCTCTATGAAAAATTATCCTAAAAGAAAAATATTAAATCGACAAACTAATATTTTTATACCTTTTTTCAAGTATTTCCTTTTTTTCAAATATTTTCTCTTCTTATTTCTTTTTTTAAAATATTTTTTCAAATATCCTCTTTTCTCATATTTTCTTTTCATATATTCTTTTCCAATATTCTTTTCTATTTTCAAATATATTCTTTTTTTCTTTTTCAATATTCTTTTCTTTCAAACCTCTAAACAAAGGAAATAAGAAAAAAACAAAAAATACAAAGGGGGGGGGGGTGCACTGCAGTAGAAGGGAGTTACAACCTGCAGAAAAATAAATGGGCCCAGCCCAGAAAAAATAATCAAACAAAAACTGGGGAGGGGGTACAACTGAAACGGAGGGTATATCCAGGAACACGCATTGGGCCCAGCCCAATATTCATCACCCAGGAGAGAAAAAAACGGAGGGAGGTGTAACGAACAACAAAAAAACTCTGGGCCTAAGCAAAGCCCAACGCCCAATCGAACCAAACCCAATTCACCATCTTTCTGCACCAAACCCTAATTCCCCTTCCTTTTCTTTCCACTGTTCACCGCCGCTACCTCTCTCCCTCTCTCGTTCTTCATCTCTTCTTTCAAATCCAAAGAACCTTCCGAACCTCATAACACCAACGAAATAACAACAACACCGTAATTGATATAAATCTGGATATGCGAACTAACCCATGGCTTGAAGATCGAAGGTTCATAGATCCGTTGTTCTCGAAGATGAAGACGGTTAACGGTAGATCTGGACGATGTTGATGGTGGTTAATCTTGGACGAACGAAACTAGAAGGTTGTTGGAAGATCTTGTTTGAAGACGAGATGAAGATTGAGTGGCGTGCGAAGCTTAGTTGGTCGATGATGTTGATGAAGACGTTCATGATTGAAGACGGTGGATCTGAAAATTTGACGAGCAAACGACGAAGAACCTGATGCGTGTTCTTGATTCTGATGAGCGAAAAACAGTTACGGATGGATTTTGGATGGAGATCTGAGAAGAATTCTCGATGATGATCGGTGAAGATCAAGGAGGATCATCGGAGTTTTCTGGAAAAGAATGTTGAAGGTTGAGTTTCTGGGTGGGGCTTGCATGAACATTGATTGATGAAGGTTTGCAGTTCTCTGGGAATGATGGAGGTTGGACGAATTTCTGGGAAGATGATGGAAGGTTGAAGAATTCTGGAAAAACGATTGGAGGTTGATGAAGATTGTTGATGAAAGTTGATCGGAGAAGATGAATGTTAGAGGGGAGAGATGAATTTCTGGAGATTTTTTCAGTTTCCGGCGAGGTAGTTGCGGCGGAGAGATTCAGTTACGGTGGTGGCCGGCGATTGTTGGAGGCGGTGGTTGCATGGCCGCCGACCATGCAACCGGTGAGGATCAGGTGCAGACACGTGGTGGTTGGGTGGCAGAAGGAGAGTGCATGCGTGAAGCCACGTGTGTGTGGAGAGATAGATGGGAGATCCACGTGGGGAAGTCTGGGGTGAAGTGAGTTATGAGGTGGGGCCTCTGAAATTGAACGCGTGGATGCCTTAAATAGTGACACATGTCACTGCAATTTTTCTGGACAAAAAAATGGCTGAAATGATTTGGGCCTCCAAAAACACTACTCTGGGCCCACGAAAAGATGAATGCTTTGGACCAAAATTCTGAAAAATGGATTAAACCCAATAGAAAAACTAATTAAAGACTAAATGAACCTAATTAACTAATTAACTAATGATTAGATGCTAAATGTCAATTAAACTAATCTAATCCTAATTAATTCTGATAAATCCTAATTAACACCTAAACAAATGATTAAGACCTAATTAACCTAACTAAATCCTAATTAGATCTAAAAAGAGAATTAACCTAAAAATCTATTAATTCCAACTAATTTCTAAACTAATAAAACTCTAATAATTCCACTAATATAAAAACTCTAATAATTCTCTATTTAAAATTTTATTAAATTTCTATTAAATCTCTAATAAAACCTATATTACTTATTTAAAAGAAAATCTATTATTCTATTAAAAATATTAAAACCTATTAAAAAAAACTATTAAGACCTATAAAAAAACTCTATAAAATTCTAAAAATGATTTAAAGCCATTAAAAAAATCTATTTAAATTCTAGAAAATGCTAATAATATCTAATAAAATCCTAATAATTCCAGAGGGAACAAAAATAGCACAAAACCACAAACAACACTGCGAGAGCGCAACAAAATAGCCGTTAAAAATCAACAGACACCGAAATATCCCTAAAAATAACAGTGCGAGCTGAAAACACCGGGAATAGAACGAATTCCCGAAAATGCGACTCTACCTATCTGAACTGATTAAAAAACACCTGAGACGCGAGAAGAGGGCTGTGATCCCGATAAAATCAATACAACTGAAAAAATGCACTGTATGCGATATGCGGCTGCGAATGCGGTCATACATCGAAACATGAACCAAATACGGGACCCGGTTGGTCAAATTTTAGGGTGCAACAGCTGCCCCTATTCAAGCGTCTTGGACCTGAATGGTTGAAAAGCGCTCAGCCTTCAAACATTCAAAGGTAGATGACGGTTGAATACCAATGAAACCCTGAAATTTGCCAACCGTGGGAATATACTACAAAACTGCTTGAGGAATAGCCTCCAATAAACTGAAGTCTGGTTGTCACGGCAACAGCTGGTCAATTATCTGATAAAATTTTCTCTCCTTTTCAACATCAATCACTTGTGTGACGCCACAAGTATTGGAATAATGCTTCAGAAAGCAAACAACTTGATTCCCATCTCTCTTATGGGATCAAATCCTGTCATCTCACAGTTCACAACGAACTTGAGGAAAATTCTCCTGGGGAACTTCTGAATCGACTGCTCGGCACCCATTCTGTCAACATGACGCAGCTTCAGAAATCTGATATATGTCAATCTTTTTTTTCAGTGCCGACGTAACAACCAAATGTGAAGAATCACTCCGCTGGGGGAGACGAGAAGCTTAACCGAACAACTCTGCAAGGGAACATACTCGAAAGCCATGAGGTAACCAACCTGGTCCATGTTTCGAAATGCGTATGTCTGAGCATGATGCAATGTCCTATATGGCATGGAAGTGTTATGCGTTCTGTTTGAAAATGCGAGGCCCAGACGGCATGGGAATGCTATATGTTTGTATAAATGCTATGACGATATATGCAAATGCAAGTGCAGGCTCGAGCTGCCAGAGAACACTAGGTCTGCAATCACTTGGCAAAATAAATGCTGAAGGTAGACGTCAATTCCACTGAAGGTAACCTGATATCACAAAATCATCTCAGCAAAATAAATGCTGGAAAAGGGAAACCAAATCCGTTGGGGATAACCGTCCTGCTGGAGAAATGGAAAGGCAACCCTGCTTGGGGAGAAAGAAAAAACAACCCTGCTTGGGGATGCTCTCTTCAAACCATTGGCAACTGATTATGCTCTGTGGGGATTGACCCAAACTGGGGTTGATTGCGCGCAGCACACTGCTGGAAATGCCCCTACTATTAAGGATATCAATCTTAATCTGCTGAGGATACTCCTGATCCTACTCTGATGCGGGATAACAATACAATCTCAACTCTTCCGGGGATAATACGTAACTTTCATCTGCTGAAGAGGAGTAATTCTGATTTAACAACATCCACAAGGAATTCAAACATTAATCGGAGCACTGGTATCCGTTAAGCTTCGTATCAGGGAACATGACAACATGCGAGCCATTGGGAATTACTGTGTCAGATACCTTTAGGTTTTTGTTTTTCTGGTTTAGGATAAACATGGATTATGTACAAAGTGGAAGATATGGAAAATACTAAACGAGAACTAGCATTCAAAGGTAGGCTACCAGACGAGAACTGATAGGAAAATAGGTTATCGGACGAGAATTGATTACGCGATGACATGTACCAGACGATAACTGATACAACACTTGAAGAAACGGTGACCAAACGAGAACTGGTTACAATAAACTACACCAGACAGGAACTCATGCTTACAATAAACTACACCAGACGGGGACTGATGCTTACGGAAGGGTGGGCCAGACGAGAACTGGACTTTGGAAATAACTGGTTACTGACACGCAACAGGTTTAGACTGCAGGATCACGACACAATGACAGCAAGGCCTTTTTCGAAATGTTAAGGTTTTTGATAAGGGTAATGACATGGTTCCCTGATACTCAACTCCGGCTGGGGATAAACAGACTGGCTTGGATAACTTGCCCCAGTGCACTCAACTTGCCCCTATCTAACTCCTGGGAATACTTGCTCTGAACAGCTTGCTATGAGACGACCTCGAGATTACTTGCCCCGGTATCTATACGACAACAGAATTCAATCTCCATTAAACCTCTATCAACCCAATTGGTTTCAACACTCTCTGCGGTGACTTGCCCCTGAATGAGCGTTCTAGCGACTTAACCTGATCTGATTATCCACCTGAAGTATCTGCTTTCAAATCTCCACGCTCTGTATAATTGCCCCTGATCGGCTCTCGAGAAGACTCACTTCTGATCAACTGCTTCTCAAGCAAACTGCCCCTGATCAATTGCTATTTCGGGCCTTGTCCTCAGACTAACTGATTCTGAACTTACTGGAAGTCAATGCCCCAGATTCACAGGTCTTCACAACATACACCATTCTGGTTCAGACTACTGAATTACTCAGTCCTGCTTGACGATTCCCTGCTGGAATTTCTTTCATGTCAACTA
Source organism: Lathyrus sativus (assembly GCA_963859935.3). NCBI lineage: Eukaryota > Viridiplantae > Streptophyta > Magnoliopsida > Fabales > Fabaceae > Lathyrus > Lathyrus sativus. The sequence goes on along the minus strand of OZ012740.1, from coordinate 438,688,605 downwards.
CTAACCTGCAATTAAAACTGTCTATTTACGAATGGTAATCTTAATGCAGTGTTTATGCAGATTTTGAAAATTTTTGTGCTGTCACTCATTTACATGTCATGATTGTGAGTGACGAATGAAACAGAGTTCAAACGTAGTGCTTACGTGGTCAGTGAAAAATACAACAAGGATGTGACTAGCAAGTCAAGAAGGAGTCAGGTTACTCAACCTTATCGTAATGCGCTTTCAGAATAAACCCTACCTCAATTAGGTCTTTTAAGGGTTGTATCGTGGTCGGGTTCACGGTTCGTGAAACAAAGGATATTTGGCTCAAATTTTGATTTGTACCCACCCCTTCTACGTGATGATCTCCGATCCTAAAGTTCAGTTAACTTAGCCCGAGCGCTCGCCTCTTCGAGAGGTATGCTGAATGGTAAGAACCACAACTAAGGAACTCACAAGAATTTTTCCGGAGTGATAGTTACTCCTTCTTTGCTTTCGATGTCTGTGTACACGACTTTGTGACTCTACTGGGGAAAAAATTTCTATTGATATCCTTTCTTTTCATTCTTTTTGATTCCCTAATTTTTGCTTGGACTGACTCCTTTTGAGTTCTTTTCGTTTTCTCGTTTTCTTTTGAAGTCCAGCGGGATGCCCTGATTTTTGCCTAAGTATTAGCTTTCCCAGCTTTTCTTTCTTTTTACTTAGCGGGCTTTCTTTCTCTTTCTTTTGGAACAAAGTCGTGTGACACTGGTTGTCTTGATTGCTCCGAAAGGATTGTAACCGTCTCACTCCTGATTGGTGAGGTTTAACCACTGTGGTTGACGAGGTACGACCTCTGGGAAAAAATGCGATGTGATTGGTCCTCGAAAGGCAACACTCCTCTGTAAGACTTGAATGCTCGGTCAAGCTAACTGACAACTACCCTGCCCCGGGTTAAGATGTGAGGGTTTAAAAGTCCGAAAAAACTTCTACTTCCTGGCTCGATGTGGTTAACAAGGGACTAACTCCTTATATCTCTAGTGTTTGGGGGATTTGAAACAATGCCTTGTACGTCATCGGTAAGGTCTTATCTAAAAGCATACGATCATCGGTTATGAGTTCATTTCATCATCCTCCCTCCAATCTTTGCTAGTCACAGGGATAAAGTGGAGTGAATAAAATGCAAGTGTCAGTGCAATGCAGCAAATGAGCGACAACGACATGATTAATTCAGAAAAATGCATAGTCACTTTATTAATATTACCATTCGAAACATATAATGTTTAAAAGCAGGTAGTAACTAACAGAAAAGAAACTACAAATGCAGATGGTATAAAAGTCTGAGGACTGCCAATGCTGAGGGCGCCTGCCTGTCTGGACCACTGGCTTTTGCTGGGGAATACTTTCCGAGTCTACGAGCTTAGACAACTGAGCGGTTGGTATGAACAAACAGAAGTCCTTCTCGAAAAGAAATGCAATCCTGGTCGATCAACTGATGTACCTTCGCCTGAAACGCTTTACAATCTTCAGTAGCATGCCCCGGAGAGCCACCATGATAACCACACTGAACATGGGGATTATACCCAGGAGGGTAAGGTTCTGGCACAGGCTTGAGAGCTTTAGGTTCCACCAAAGAACTCTGGACCAACTGTGGCAAAAGCTGACTGTACGACACAGGAACTGGATGAGAAGGAGCATTCCTTCGTTCCAAATTGCTACGAGGTCGGTTCTGATTCTGACGCTGAGTCTGATAACCTTGGCCACGAGTTCGCTGATTTGCAAGGGAAGCGACATAAGACTCCTGATATGGTGCCCCAGGCACAGCGGTCTGTCCAGCATAACAAGGCATAAAAGATACTGATCCAACAGATTTCACCGATTCATCTCGAGGATACCCAACATCTGGCATGACTGCATTGATCACAACTCCTTCTTCATTCTGATAGTCGTAAAGAGATTCAGCTTCACTAGCCTGACCGCTTGAGACAACCTGAATTTTTCCAATCTTTATAGCATTCTCAATACGTTCTCCAACTCCCACTAATTCGGAGAAGTTCAGCGAAACTCCAAGCAATCTCTCAAAGTACGGGCTTTGCAATGAGTCTACGAACATGCCTGCTAACTCTCGGTCAGGGATCGGTGGTTCCACTCTGGAAGCAAAATCCCTCCACCTCCGAGCATACTTTTTGAAAGGTTCATTGATCCCCATAGACAACGATTGCAACTCCATGCGAAAGGGAGCTATGTCCATATTGTAATCATACCGCTTCAGGAAAGCTCTGGCTAAATCCACCCATGATCGAATCTGATCCTTCTCTAACTGCATATACCAACGTAGAGATGCCCCAATCAAACTGTCCTGAAAACAGTAAATCATCAACTTGTCGTTTTGCACAAACGAAGTCATCTTTCTGCAGAACATCACCAAATGTAGCCTCGGACAGCTATCTCCTTTATACTTTTCAAACTTCGGCGCTCTGAATTTAGGAGGTAACACCAGGTCAGAAACCAAGCACATATCTGAAGCATCGAGACCAACATCGTTCTTAACTTCCAGGGCTTTGACTTGTTCCTCCAATGCATGCAACCTCTTAGCTTGCACAAGAGCTAATGGATTATTAGTCCTCACGATCGGAACTTCTCTTCGGGAGATCAAACCAGCAGGAATAACATTCTGATAATTCGCGGCATCAGAAGAAGAACGTTCACTTGGGATGACAAACTGTTGGTGCAGATTTTGGCCTCTAACAGAAGTCTGCACAAGTTGGGCTGCAGTAAGGTTATTCACTTGCGGAAAGCCTTCGTCAGACGTGGAATCATACAAAGGATTGGTCATCATAATAAAGCCTGACAAGGCATCAGCAATCTGGAAGTCGTTTCCTGACATGACTATCAGCGACTTTCAACTGACGGCACTGCTTGATTCTTCTTGATCTGTTTCAATCCCTTGATCGTCTTCTAACAATCCACACTTGCCTCGAACAATCCCCCGAGAATCACCCTCTGGATCAAAACAAAGGCTGGATAAGAGCTCTGGCCAGCTAGAGAAATACTATGCAATATGATGCAAAGATGCTTATGCGAATGCAATGCAATGCAGCAAACACGGGATCACAGCCCCCCACAACACACTCTGAATACTGCTGCACTGCTGACGGAGATAATCACTCTGAAGCGAAAACCAAAAAACCGGGTCGTCTGGAGGTTAAGTTTCCTGCAAAAACCCTCCCCCTCACAGGTATGGACCTAATCTGACAAGGTACGGCATCCTATGCGGTCGTCAGCGTCACAGACTTTCATGAGGAATGATGCGATTCCCAGAAGGAGTGGCATCGTCATCTCATGAAGAGGCCTCACTTAGCTGACTTCCAATTGATCGGTCCCCAGAGTCGACAATCCTCACGTCTGGACTCCCCTCAGATCCTCAGGACCGGAAAGAAGCACCTCGGAGAGAACCTCGTCTGAGCGCGGATTTCGTGGGGAACTCTTGCCTGCTCAGCAAACAGGTTCGCCCACTAATCTCCACAACTACGTCTAAATGCATACTCAAGCAGCCCAGGTCCGGCTATCACTCAAAATATCACCCTCCCCAGCACAACGGCAACAGATAATAACAATGCAAAAATAAACACCCAAAAGACAAGCAAACAAGCGCTAGGATTGACTCTCCTAGGGGACGTTGGATCCCACATGCATAAGGGACTATCGCAGTCCTTAGCAGCCAGGGGACGTTGGGTCCCCAGCAGAGTCGCCAGCTGTCGCTACTGCGAAAATCGACGCCGGCTGACAGAAGAGTCGCCACTGTGCGTTATTTATCCCAACGGAGGGAAAGGAAACGCTCGAAGTAAACCTCGCAAAAAACGGGAAAGGTATGGTCATCGCAACCAAAACCTGGGTTCGGGAGTCGGTTACGCAAGGGGAAGGTATTAGCACCCCTCACGTCCGTCGTACTCGACGGGATCCACGCTTGCTTGGGTTGTCTACAGGATGCAAAAACAATCTATCTACAGCTGCTAAATCTAAACGGAAGGGAATTGACTCGATAGAGCGTCGCACTCTATGCCTACGTATTCTCAAGAGAGAAAGTCAGAGTCAACGTAGTTCGAGAAACTACAGGGAATTGGCTCGCCAAGACCTCGCGTCTTGTGCCTACGTACTTCCACACTGCATGGAAGATCAGAGCTTACGTAGTTCAGGCTAACTACGGCTAGGCTGGGTGTTCTCACACAGGAGCGAGAAATTCAATTGGTTTTAAAGGTACGGGAACCTATGGGAAAAACTACGGTCTGGTCTCAAATGCACTCGGGCAAGAGAAAGGGTAACATCAGTCGTCAGCGGGAAAGTCTCGATCGCACAGCAGCGAGAGAACAAAAGGTTAGTTGTTAGTGTGCTCGCTAGGATATCGCATCCTATGCCTACATATTCTCGTCTGGTACGAGAAATCAGAGCAGCTGTAGTTCGGCTACTTTTGGGACCACAGCTCAAATCTCGTTTTATTAATATTCTGAAAATGGTTACAATGATTGAATACGGGAAATAAACTCCTAGAAAATACTATCCTATTCATCATGAAAAATCAAATGGAAAATAGTCCCCTAACAAGTGGACCTTTGAAAAACTATCTCTAAAAGTGTAAAATAATCTCTATGAAAAATTGTCCTAAAAGAAAAATATTAAATCGACAAACTAATATTTTTATACCTTTTTTCAAGTATTTCCTTTTTTTCAAATATTTTCTCTTCTTATTTCTTTTTTTAAAATATTTTTTCAAATATCCTCTTTTCTCATATTTTCTTTTCATATATTCTTTTCCAATATTCTTTTCTATTTTCAAATATATTCTTTTTTTCTTTTTCAATATTCTTTTCTTTCAAACCTCTAAACAAAGGAAATAAGAAAAAAACAAAAAATACAAGGGGGGGGGGGGGTGCACTGCAGTAGAAGGGAGTTACAACCTGCAGAAAAATAAATGGGCCCAGCCCAGAAAAAATAATCAAACAAAAACTGGGGAGGGGGGTACAACTGAAACGGAGGGTATATCCAGGAACACGCATTGGGCCCAGCCCAATATTCATCACCCAGGAGAGAAAAAAACGGAGGGAGGTGTAACGAACAACAAAAAAACTCTGGGCCTAAGCAAAGCCCAACGCCCAATCGAACCAAACCCAATTCACCATCTTTCTGCACCAAACCCTAATTCCCCTTCCTTTTCTTTCCACTGTTCACCGCCGCTACCTCTCTCCCTCTCTCGTTCTTCATCTCTTCTTTCAAATCCAAAGAAACTTCCGAACCTCATAACACCAACGAAATAACAACAACACCGTAATTGATATAAATCTGGATATGCGAACTAACCCATGGCTTGAAGATCGAAGGTTCATAGATCCGTTGTTCTCGAAGATGAAGACGGTTAACGGTAGATCTGGACGATGTTGATGGTGGTTAATCTTGGACGAACGAAACTAGAAGGTTGTTGGAAGATCTCGTTTGAAGACGAGATGAAGATTGAGTGGCGTGCGAAGCTTAGTTGGTCGATGATGTTGATGAAGACGTCATGGTTGAAGACAGTGGATCTGAAAATTTGACGAGCAAACGACGAAGAACCTGATGCGTGTTCTTGATTCTGATGAGCGAAAAACAGTTACGGATGGATTTTGGATGGAGATCTGAGAAGAATTCTCGATGATGATCGGTGAAGATCAAGGAGGATCATCGGAGTTTTCTGGAAAAGAATGTTGAAGGTTGAGTTTCTGGGTGGGGCTTGCATGAACATTGATTGATGAAGGTTTGCAGTTCTCTGGGAATGATGGAGGTTGGACGAATTTCTGGGAAGATGATGGAAGGTTGAAGAATTCTGGAAAAACGATTGGAGGTTGATGAAGATTGTTGATGAAAGTTGATCGGAGAAGATGAATGTTAGAGGGGAGAGATGAATTTCTGGAGATTTTTTCAGTTTCCGGCGAGGTAGTTGCGGCGGAGAGATTCAGTTACGGTGGTGGCCGGCGATTGTTGGAGGCGGTGGTTGCATGGCCGCCGACCATGCAACCGGTGAGGATCAGGTGCAGACACGTGGTGGTTGGGTGGCAGAAGGAGAGTGCATGCGTGAAGCCACGTGTGTGTGGAGAGATAGATGGGAGATCCACGTGGGGAAGTCTGGGGTGAAGTGAGTTATGAGGTGGGGCCTCTGAAACTGAACGCGTGGATGCCTTAAATAGTGACACATGTCACTGCAATTTTTCTGGACAAAAAAATGGCTGAAATGATTTGGGCCTCCAAAAACACTACTCTGGGCCCACGAAAAGATGAATGCTTTGGACCAAAATTCTGAAAAATGGATTAAACCCAATAGAAAAACTAATTAAAGACTAAATGAACCTAATTAACTAATTAACTAATGATTAGATGCTAAATGTCAATTAAACTAATCTAATCCTAATTAACACCTAAACAAATGATTAAGACCTAATTAACCTAACTAAATCCTAATTAGATCTAAAAAGAGAATTAACCTAAAACTCTATTAATTCCAACTAATTTCTAAACTAATAAAACTCTAATAATTCCACTAATATAAAAACTCTAATAATTATCTATTTAAAATTTTATTAAATTTCTATTAAATCTCTAATAAAACCTATATTACTTATTTAAAAGAAAATCTATTATTCTATTAAAAATATTAAAACCTATTAAAAAAAACTATTAAGACCTATAAAAAAACTCTATAAAATTCTAAAAATGATTTAAAGCCATTAAAAAAATCTATTTAAATTCTAGAAAATGCTAATAATATCTAATAAAATCCTAATAATTCCAGAGGGAACAAAAATAGCACAAAACCACAAACAACACTGCGAGAGCGCAACAAAATAGCCGTTAAAAATCAACAGACACCGAAATATCCCTAAAAATAACAGCGCGAGCTGAAAACACCGGGAATAGCACGAATTCCCGAAAATGCGACTCTACCTATCTGAACTGATTAAAAAACACCTGAGACGCGAGAAGAGGGCTGTGATCCCGATAAAATCAATACAACTGAAAAAATGCACTGTATGCGATATGCGGCTGCGAATGCGGTCATGCATCGAAACATGAACCAAATACGGGACCCGGTTGGTCAAATTTTAGGGTGCAACAAAGAGGAATTCAGGTCCATTATTAATTTCAGACAATCCTAGTTTACACACCATGGGAGCATACTATATCAAGATGCAGAACACTCCTTGCTCCATTGCTTTTTGCTCTCTCGCATGCCAAAACCGTGACTCGTGTGTCGCAGCCGTATGGATCAATTTGTGAAGCCCAATTACCCTGCGATAAAGCAGACCATTGAAAAGTACAAGACCACCACGATTAAACCGAGTCCAACAACTAATCTTAAACAGACAGGATATGGGACGCCATTTCCATACCTCCCCATGGCATAACAAGTTGAAGAATATAATGCTATTGCCACACCTCAGAACCTGTACAACAACATGAGGAATTAATTGCCGCAATAATAATACTAAAAAACAGGGAAGTTCAGGGATAAAACCTCCAAATAAAACTGAACTCAAAACAATACTAAGTCATTGCTCTAATTAATAATGGAGGAAAACCCTGTATGTTTTGAGCAGAACCATATAGAACAATGTCAGCTATCAGTAACACCCTATTCACATAACCATACGTGAGGCAACTTGTAACACCCCATTTCTACCCAAGGCATATTTAAAATAAATCAAAATTAGAGTGCACGAAATTTGTACGCATGACGGTCGTCATGGACTTGTGACGGTCGTCACACAGACAAAAACCTGGGCGTCACATTTTTCAGCTAGCAGAATCATGCATTTTACTATTTAATTTAACTAGGCAACATGCATTCAGTAATGATACATAGCACATGAACTTGGATGAACATACGGCAGCTTGCTTAACATATCGAGTTCTCAACATTTTATTAATTTGCAGCGGAACATAAAACACTTCCAACATTCTTAATGATTAAAGTAAAATCATAAAACTTGCAACCAACTCGATTAAAATTCAGCAAGCAATCATCTTGCATAGATTCAACAAAACCATTAGTTCAGTCATAAATTTCAGCACTACCGACCCACCGGTCCAGTGCGTACAACCAGTATTCGGTGCATTAACAAAAAACAACCAATTCAACTAAAATACTTAGTAAAATTTAGCAACAAGAAAACATCAAATAAACAACATAAACAATCGTTCATCCCCCAAGAGTGCTATGTATCAGAGCAACCAACGACCACTTAATCGACAAAGCGGAACTTCATTCCGAACTACCTGCAAATTACCACCAGAGGAGGTAACATACAACGTAAAGGGTGAGATATCAATAATATAACATAGAGCATGATAGAAAACATTCCAGAAACTCATCACAACATTATAAGTTTCGAAATCATAAACATCATCGACAACAACTGCAACAATCCATATCTCACGTAAAACAACATTAATATACAACTAACGTAATTATGCAACTTCATGTGACTCAACAATGCGACTCAACTATGCATATGCATGTTGTACCAATTTGCCATCAAGGCCGCCAATACAGGCCATCGCAGAATTTGCCACTAAGGGCCGTCAATACATGCCATCGCAAAATTTGCCACAAGGGCCGCCAATACAGGTCATCGCTAATATGCTATGCCATGAAATACCTCTATTATGGACCACAATATCACCAACTATGCAACAAGGCATCAAGCCTACAACAAAACGCCCATAACAGAACATTGCTATTTCATATGCATCATATGTTCATCATCCCAACTATTCATGTAAAGGAACATTACAACATCGTATCAACAATTAAGAATTCAGCATATTATCGTAATAACAACATTACGGCGTTTTCTCACACAATTAATTACAAATCAATCACAACCAGGTAACTGCCCTTTTTGGCCCATTAGGGAAACCATTAGAGCATTGTACGAATAATCGTATAGCATATTTGTTCTACGTATTTGCCCATAAGGAAAACCTTAGAGCATCACACTAATAACTACATAACACATTCATTCCTACATAGAAATCTTATCCCATTAGGGAAACCTTTTCCTTAATATTTATCGATTAACGAAAACTATACCTATGACTCGATTCCCCACATGAATTCGATCATACTCCTAGTTATAGAATTGAACCCCACCCTTACCTTAGAATTGAGGCCAATTCCACGCTTTCCGATTCCGCTTCTGCTCTACGGTGATTTTTCTACAGAAATCTTCCGAATTCGCCGATGGATGATTCGTCGCTCTCCACTTCTCTCAATGCGTAACTTCTCTTTTCCGTCTTTCCTTTCCCAAAAATGATGTAATTGAGGGTAAAAGAGTCTACGGGAATATATTTTTGCTACAAAATCTCATTCCACCAGAACACGTTTAAATTCTGCATAACTGCAGTTTTCGCTCGTGTGACGGTCGTCACACTCCTGTGACGGTCGTCATAGCAGCAAAATTTCATTTTTTTTCAGATAGAACATCTCTTTAGCTTTCCAACGCTTCAAACGGGGGTCAAATCCGACTTACAGATCAAGAGATATGAATTTTTGAAGTTTTCCGACAAAACCAGAATTTTTCCGACAATTCGACCGATTCAATTCCTTTCTTCGATCCAAACACATACTCAACTACGACTACGATGCAACGAGACATAGCAAAGTCATAATTGAATTTAATCGAAATAAAATGGGCATTACACAACTCCCTTTAAAGCGTCAGTTGAATGACCACATAGAGAGCAAACTTGAATGACCCAGCCGCATCATTCTCACTTGCATATCCAAATCAACATTATCATTCGTGTCCAAAACCAACGCCACTGAAAAGGAAACAGGTGATCAGGTGATTCAATCGGTATTGAAAGCAAAATATTAAAACAATTTGAAGTTATGTTATTTCCAAAACAAACTCAAGGTACCCTCAAGGACATCATTCACAACATTCCTTAAACGTGTTCAATTCAAAATGGAAATAACATCATCAGACAAGAATCAGCAAGAATGGAAAGGTTTTCAAAATCAGAGTGCCTCAAATGGAAGTTTGTTATTGCAGTCATTATCACAAATCCGAAATTGGGAAGTAATAATTTGAAAATTATGAAGAGCACCAATATATAACAGAGGAGGATTCACATACGGGAGGACACGAACAACATACAAAAAAAAACTCGGAGCAAAACCCCAATTTTCAAACCTAAAAAAATCATGACAAGAAGAATAGAGAAGTGACTTATCTGTGTAGATTATCGTCACCCTTCGCAAATAACCCTCCGCTCGCTCAATCACCCTCACCATCGTCACCGTCGAAATCGTTCGCGAAGCAAACCCTTGTCCCCGGAGAACACCACAAACACCGTCGGTCTAAGCCTCGCCATCGCCTGCGAAACCCTCGCGCGCATCTGCGGATGCCTTCGACCACAACCTTCAAAACCTGCAAAACTATTAAATTGTGAGATTTTCTTTCTGTGCTAACACTTTAATGTCTTATTTGATTTTTTTTGTAGAAATGACAGAAAGAAGGAAAAAGAGAATATGAAGAAGAAAAAGAAGAGGACGAAGGAAACGGAGAGAAGTTGAAGAAAGGAGAATGAGGGAGATGAACGAGTAAGAGAGAATCACGATGAAAGGGGGAATCAAATTTAGGGTTTTTTTGTCATTTTGTTTTCATATATTGTATTATGTATATGCACTCACGGTAGTTACCGTGAACCACCACCATGCACCGCACGTTCTCCAAATTATCACATCGTACGCACCACAATATTCCGCATCGTACACCCTCGTCAGTGCACCCACACACAATCACACGAATTGACCATAATAACCTAATTAATCATCCTAATTATAATTTTAAAAATCCAATTTTAATTAATTAAACCTTTAATCTGCATCTTAATCCACCTAATCATAACTTTTTTAACTAATAAACCTTTAATCTTCTTTCTTTAATTAATATAATAATTAACTTTTTAATTAACCGTGTATTTAAATCTTTTAATCAGTTTTATAACTATTAAACCTAGTTTTGCTTAACCCAACTTTTTTTTAATTTATTTATTTATCTAAGCAACCTCCCTTTTGTTAATTAACTCTTCGTTAATTTATTTTATAGCCATTCATTCACCCTTTTTTAAAAAATATACAATTTATTCATGTTCCTAATACTAAAAAATAAAATCTATTTCTAATTTATTTACCTTTTATTTAATAATAGTTAGTCACCAAAAAATAATTCTAAATAACTTGCTCTTCTATTAATAACTAAAATCTTTCATTTTTTTTAATAAAACCTATTTCATAATAACTTAAATAATTTACGTTTAGTCACTAATAATAACCAAAACCTTTTATTTAACAAAAATCCATTTTACATTTGGAACAATCTATATTTACTAATAATAATAACCAAATTATTTATATTTTATAATAAAGGGACTTATTTCACTACTTTAGAAATCTTATAATTATTAATAATAGAAAGTACCTGCATATTTAATAAAACATTTTTATCCATTTAACAAACCTTTTAAAAATTATTTCCACCTAAGATCTAATACATCCATGATCCCCTCTAAACCTGTACTAAATATTATAATTTAATATAATTTTCTTCCCCAAATCAATCTCTTCCTAAAACTAAATCAATCCGCTTAAAATCAATCCAACATCCCTCTTAAGGTCAATCCTACAACTTAATCAATCTCTCGCATAAAATTCAATTGTGCACGCTCACGCTTACACTTCGCAATTCACTCTCACACACTTCAGCGCTTTCATGCGTATGTGTATGCTTTACTTACTTGCCCTTTACTATTTCCGCAATTTATTTTACGAGCAATTTACATTACAGCAATTTACTTTTCTCGCATCGCATTCCGTCCAAAGGAAAAACCTACACATGATTCAACAATTGTGTGTAGTGCACATCATTTGCATCGTTCTCCCCCACGATCCTTGATCCCATTCAAGTTGATCTTTCTAAGTTAGATCCTATCCCATAGGAAGGACCGTTATCTTTTACAACTTAGATACAAACAAAATAATTCAAATCAAACTTATTCAAACACATTAGAGAAAGATGTTAATCATCTTAAAGCAAGATAGAACTTCCACCCCACATCAATACAATCAATACCGTAGGCACTTTGCCTTAAGAGAGATAGAGGCGTACATCTTTGATCAATATCCGAGTACTTGAGCCCTTCTCTTAAGACGATGCAAAGACTATTTTCCTACAATTCGTGGCGGTTACATCTCCCTTAAAATGACAACTCACCTTTTCTCCTAAAATCAATCAACTAACTACCCTAAACTCGTAGGAACTTTGACCACATTCAAATAACTCCTCAAACCCTTTAGGGGAACTACAAATACTCTGATTCTACTCCCGTAAGGATATGTAGGCATAAGATGCGATATCTTATCGAGTATACTTAGAAATAAACCCTTAGGTCTTTCAACCATTAAGCAGATAAATACTTAGCAATAAACAACATAAAACAAGAGGTTTCTGTAGAGTACTACAGAAACTTAGGATGCTAGTACCTTCCCTAAGTTTAATCGACCCCCGAACCTATAACTCTCTAGCTTTCATTTACATTGCATTGTGGGTATTTCGATTTTTATCCCTTCCTTTGGACAAATTAAAGTTCGGTTGCAAAATGAATTAAAGATTCAAACTAATCAATAGTTTGGTATCCAAATTTCACCGCGACAGATAAAGGCAAGAATGTAAAGTGCAATAATGTAAAGGTTTTGAAAAGTAAAGTTGAAGGTATATGCAAGAATGTGAATGACTTTTTAAAGTAAATGACTTTGAAAATAACTGCAGTAATGTAAAGGGCGAAAATATTACAATCAAACTCCACGTTCGACTATAAACTCTTTGTAAAGTAAATGACGCTTGAAGATAAATGTGAAAGAAAGTAAATTGCTTTGAAAATAACTCTAATCTGAACTCCACATTCGACTAGGGGATCTTTAAAAGTAAAGGTGCAGAAAAGTTAAATGGCGTTGAAAATAACTCTAATCTGAGCTCCACATACGACTAGGGGGTCTTTGAAAGTAAAAGGTAGAAAAGCTCGTAAAACAATTTAAATGTAAAAACTGAAGGTTAAAAATGACAAGTAAATGGCAAATACAAGTAAATTGCATTGATAAAAAAAGATTTGGTGTTGTATCACGTACATTCTCGCTAACTCGTTTCTCTACACGCGGGTACTTTGAGTTGTATGGAGTGACTAGTACAGAAATGAATGAACACCCCTATTACATAAAATTAACACCTATTTATAGTGCTAGAGAATAACTATTATATGACGGTTGAGGCTTCACAACGTGTTCCTTTTTGGCGCTTTTTCATTATCTCAACCGCTCCCACATTTTTCCTTGTTTGGTTTGAATTTTGAACACTTAATAATTCCCTCCAAACTTGGTTGTAACTTCCTTGCATTCTCTTCAGCATGGCCTTTGTCGAGCATTTTCCAACATTTAGTATTTTTAGCAACTTTGTCCACCTTTCTTCGACTTGGAGTTCTCCTTTGTTGTGTCGAAATATCCCCATGTTTCCAATATTGACATTTTGGCTTAAGATAATTTTGAACTTAACTAGCGTCAAAAATTGAGAGCCAACAAATTACCCCCAAAAATTTTCCTTTCGCCAATCTTGGGTAGGAAGGTCAGTTTTTTCGCACCGTTTCAACGCGTGTTACTTTGCATGGCTTTGACTGAACTACCCACTACTTGTTTAGTGGATTAACTGTTCATTTTTTTCCTTCCACGCTTATGACATCATGCCATCATGATAAATCCTTAAACGTCTTTTCATCCGTATTTACCATTACTTTGTCTTGAAAACGTACATTTGCAGTCTGACCATAATTGCCCATACGCATCCTTTCTTCAAAGACAAACACGCGTCCCACTATTCGATTGTCTTCAACGGTGGATTTCAACCTTTGGGCTTTCCAAACGCTTATAAATACCTCCCTTCACTATTTTGTGAAATTTTTTACACTCGCCAGAATCTCAAGCATCCTATATCTCTCTTCAGTTTTCTTCATCCAACTTTAGAGAAAAAACCATTTCACTTCTTTCAACAACAATGGCATCTTCCCAATCCACTGTTCAGGAGAAGAAAACCCAGAAGGGACACGTTACTCAATCCAAGCAAGCCATTCCTCCTTTTACCGACATAGCTGGCCCTCAACTGGTGGAGAATTGTCAATGTGTGTCGGAACCCACCTCTGAAGCTGCAAAAAGCATCTACCACTCTCAGGTAATGATTCCTTTAATCGTTTCGGGTAAACCCTATGAAATCTCTGGCCCTTTAGCACAGGTTAGCATTTCTGACGAAAGGCTGAGTGAGTTTATGTCGTCTTATCAGAGAACAAGGCCGTTAGGGCAAAAAAGCTTTCGTACACCTTTTACCAATATTGCTGAAGATACTCCATTGCCAAATTTCAACCTTGGCTATCTTGTTGACGGTACTCGACTAGTGAGAGCTGTTAGTCCCCTTAAAGACTTTGACCTTTGGATGGCAAAGATGGAGAAGGTTAAAGTTGATCACTGGAAATCTGTGGGGATTTATGACCTTCTAATGCTGTCGAAGACTAACATTCCATATTGTCTGAACTTGCTAATGACATCCTTGTACTTTTGGGATAGTACTCACTATACTTTCCACCCGCCATGTGGGATGGTTTCCCCAACCCTTTTCGACATAACCGCTATTACCAGCCTTCGCCCTGATGGTGTCTCCTACCACCCTGACGTCGATGCTGAAGATTATATAAATATCCCCAACTCCAAACTCACTTACACTCATTTTATAAAACACCCCTTCAACCAAACCACTGATGGCGTATCTAACAAAGAACATGTGGGGTTTCTCGCCGTATGGCTGTCGAAATACGTGTTATGTACCAAATATTTGCAGATAGCCAAAAAGTATCTGCCCCTTGCTAACCAGCTTCATCACAACAAAGGTGTTTGCTTGAGTGAACTTATTATGGGGAACCTTTATGAAACTCTGAGTGAAGCAGCTTCTCGACTAAAGCGCGTGGAGGCCCATGATTCTGTGTCTTTAAATGACCCTTTATGGTTACTTCAGTTGTGGCTCAATGTAGCCTTTGAGGCCAGCATTCCCAGGAAAGGTTTAGTTGATGAAACCTCTACTGAGATCATGGGAAGAAGCATCGAAGGACCGCGTTTGGTCCAGTTGACTCCCAATGATGATGGTGAGACCCTCAAAGGGGCATTCACCAGTTACATCCTAATGTTTGCTAAGCGCCATGAGTTTACTCCTGGTATGGCACCTTTTGCTGCAAGGAAGTTTGGCCCCATGTGGTTCAAAAGGCCATTTCCTACTCCTCATGGGCAGGGTGATGATGACTCTGTTGCAATTTGGGAAGCCTTTTTAATTCCTAGATTTATTGTTAACAGGCTCGACTCGGGAAGAGGTTTAACATCTTTAATTGCGTATCAGCCCAACCTTGTCTCTCATCAATTTGGGTTGATTCAGAGTTTTCCTAGGTGCTTGTATGAAAAGAAAGGCCAAGTTGTCCTTCATACTACTAGTTTCTATGAATAAACAATTATTGATATCTTCGTTGACCAAAGCAAAAGGACGAGAATTCTTTCGCCTGTGTTCTTTGAACCTTCTTTTTTATGCACTTCCTCTTTCCACCATTGGTGGTCGAAACATTATAATGAGCATTTTCTTAATGTTACCACCTTTTCCTCACTACTTGACCAGGCTTTCCTTGATGTGAAGAACAAGACGAAGAAAAGTAAGCTTACTCATATCCAAGAAATTTAAGCTTTCCATAAATACTTTGAAACTGTTTATCGACCAGATGATCTTAGTCAAACCATTCATGAGGCTGTTGTTACTTTAAAAAGAAACTTTTTGCAAAAACTGAATAAATTAAAAATTCCTCCCAACATTCCTCGTGAGAAGCGTTATGAGGTGGCTTTTAAACTTTTCCCCCCTAAGTTCCCTCGCTTGCCTACTGTTGATTTTGGAGTGGCACTTACCCCCCATTTCCAGATTGGTTCATCTGTGCTGAGGATCTAAAACTCCTTTGATAGCAGTCTCAACCAAAGGCTCAACGGGTGGTTCCGACTAAGCATACTTTAGACAGTTTCAAAGGACATCTTCATATAGGGATTCAGAACGTTCGTGTCGAATCTGACATATATGAAGGTTTGATGCTCTTTACTTATGATTATGCCACTAAACCTTCAATATTTAACTGTCATCATCTCCTATCTTCCAACTATACTTAGGAAAGCTCCATCTACTAGAGCTACCACTTCTCAAAGTGGCAAGGAAACAGAAGGCAAACAGGTATACATCATATCCTTTGCCTAATTTTTTTTATGTGATTCCTTTCTCACACTTGTATTGTCTCTTTTTATTTTCTCATCCTGGGCGCAAACCTCCTACTCCTTCTAAGAAAGGAAAAAGGGATTCCCCCATTGTCATAGCCTCAGATGAATCTCCTGAGGATATTCTGGTAAAAAAGAGGAAGAAACCTATAAAGGCATCTGGACCTACTGGCCCACCTCTAGTGAAGGTGGCCAAAATTCTTGGTTCGACATCCACTTCAGGTGGTGTCGAAGGACAACCCCCTGTGGTTACCCTGAAGTCGACTTCTAGTAACCATGGGGGTGACAATTCTAACCCTGGTGCTACCCTAGCTCAGGTAAGTACATTATCATTTGGTTGCATATACCTTTATTACTTACCTTCTTAGCCTTATTCTCTTTTACTTGTGTTTTCAGGTTGATACTACAATTACCAATCCACCTCCATTTTCAGGTGCTTCTGCCACCTATTCCCTTAATAGCCAAGGTGAGCCAACCTATCACCCTTCTTCTGATCTTGGCTCTGGCTTAAGTGAGGTAAACTAACCTGTTGTTCCTTCTACAGGAAACAAACCTCCTTTGGCACCAACCACCATGCAACAGGCCCACGCTGAAGGTTGCAACTCTGGGGAAGACGATGCTTCAAGTCTCCCACCTCACACTCAAGCTGAACCTATGGTCACTGATGAGGTGGCTGTCAAACAAGCCCGTACTCCTTCAGACCCACCAACAACTGACAACCCACATCCAGCCATTCATGAAGAATCAAAGGAAATACATCCTGAACCTACTCCTATTCCCAATGATCCCTCACCTGCTGATGATAAAGAGGAAGCAGTAGGAGTTGGAGAAGAAGAGGAAAATGACAAAGAAGAAGAAAGAGGAGAAGAAGGAGAATCTGGAGACACTGATGAGGAAGAAGAGGAAGAAGACCAAACTGGTCCTAACTCTCAGCATACTTCGCTTATGGTGAAGAAGATTCCTCCTCCCATCGTGACTCCTGAAGATCCTCTAATAGCTCTCAAGTGGTCGAATCCCTGGGAATATGCTAAGAGGATCCTTGAGCAAAAATGTGGTTTTGCTTCTGTGTCTTCGACACCTTCCAGTCATCCTGCTTCAGACGCTTTTGTTAGTTCAATTCTCCAATCCATTAAGAAAAAATTCTTCAAAGGAGATATCCAAACTATCCTAGCTGCAGACCCCACATCTCGTCTCTTTTTGAAAGATCAACTCAAGAAGATGGATCTTATTACTCTTAGCCAAGAAGTCCATGGTTTCTTGCTAGAGTTGACGGTTGTGGTGGACGGTTTATCTTTAGAGATTCAACGGGTACCTCATCTCCTGAAAACAATCGAAGCTACAGTTGGTCATGAAAGTGCAGCCTGGACTGGTGCATAAGAATCAGAGGCTAGGGTTGAAAAGCTGGAAGCTGCCCACAAGCAACGTCAAGAGGAAATAACTGCTAACCAAAAGGACATTGATATGTGGAAACAGCAACTCAAAGAGCTCTAGACAAAGATTGCTAATGTTGAAAAGTGTAATCTTGAGTTGCAACGCTTTGTCGACACTGACATGGCTCAAGAGATGAAAAGCACTATTGATTTTATTGATGCGGCCCAAAAACTTGATAAAGAGCTTGCAGCAGCTAGGCTCGACAAATCTCTCTGCGAGGCTCGCCTTAGTCATCACGTGAAGACTTTTGCTCAGTCAAATTCGAAGCTTCCCTTTTGAGACTTCTCGACCATTGTTTTGTAATCATCCTTTGCTTCGTGGCTTTCAAGCCTTTTTGTAATGACAATATTCTGCTTCTTTATCTTAATTATTTGTGTACCATATTATGCCTTTCGACATATTGTTTTTTTTATGATACATTGATAACGCACTACTCCTTATGGCCTCAAATTTGAGTCCAATTTTGTAATTAAGGCTTCTTCCTTTCCCTAGAAAGCAAGGCTTTTTTCTAGTTTCATTTATTGCTCCAACGACATAGGCTTTTAGTTTTACCATGGTATTTAAAGCATAACTTAGGTGTCCTCCAAGACCAATCCCTATTCTTCCACCGTTTTGACTGGCCAATCCACACCTAATCTTTCCCCTATAAATCTTTCTTTCTCCTGAACCATGTTTTGTACTCAACAAAGCAAGTATGAACTCTAATTCAGAAAAGTCCGCCCTCAAAAACCAGGCAAAAGGTTCAAAGGAACTTGTGGTGGTGGCGACAACTATGCCAGCCACAAAACCTGAGGCTTCCCATGGAGCACCTCCTCGCGCGAAGACAACATAAACCAGTATGAAGGTGTCCAAGAAAGGACGTCCTCGTACCAACCATTATGATGATGAAGTTGATGAGGATTACATGGAATGCCTCAAGTTCATTGATTTGAGAGATTTTGATTGATCCCTACTTTAAGTTATGAATCGTTGTATTGATTTCTTTTTTGTTTGCCATGTTAGCCTCGTTTGGCCTTTGTGCCTTTTTTAATGAAATCTAAGTTTTTATACGAATCTCTTGCAAGATAGGCCTATACTTCTTCAAATATTTGCCATTTACTTTCAAGACTCTTTTATCTTTATCTAATTCTTCAATTTCATAGGCCTCATTTGAGAATATTTGCATGATTTGGAATGGGCCTTCCCATTTAGGAGACCATTTGCCTAAAGTTCTGTCTCTTTGATCCATAGGTAAAATTACTTTCCATACTAGGTCTCCATATAAAAAGTATTTAGACTTAACCTTTTTGTTATAGGATTCTTAGACCCTTTATTTATGTCTCCTTAATACCTCCAAGGCCTTAAGCCTTTATTCATCCAAATCTACTAGTTCGTCCATCATCATTGCCCAATAAGATTGAGAAGGGATTTAATGATGTCTTTGGATTCTCACAAATTGTAAACATATTTCGACAGGCAATACTGCGTCATGACCAAAGGTTAACCTAAATGGCGTAGCATTAATAGCTTCTTTGGGTGACGTTCGACATGCCCAAAGGATCTGGTCCAACGTCTTATGTCAATTTCGAGGCTTTTTTTCCCACATGCCTCTTAATTAGTCCAATCACTACCTTATTAGCAGCTTCGATTTGTCCATTCGCCTGAGCATAATAGGGCGTAGAGGTTAACAGTTTAAAACTTATTTTGTTGGCGAATTCCTGCATTTTTTGACCAGTAAAAACTGATCCTTGATCTGTTGTGATCGTTTCTGGAATACCAAATCTGTAGATGATGTAATTTTAGATAAACTCAATAACATCTTCCTGACCCATATTTACTAATGGTATTGCTTCAATCCATTTGGTAAAGTAGTCAATTCCAACCAAGATATATCTTTAGTTTTTTGACGATGCTGGTCGAATCTCTTCTATTATATCCAAAGCCCATCCTCTAAACGACCATGCTTTCACTATAGAGTGCAATTCGCTCGCAGGGATATGCTGTATACCAGCATGGATCTGACATTCTTGGCATCCTTTAGCAAACTCTATACAATCTTTCAGCATAGTAGGCCAATACATGCCTTGTCGAAATAATAACCATTTCATTTTATGGCCAACTTGGTGTGCTCCACAGGCCCCACTATAAATTGTCGAAAGCGCTAAGTATGCCTCTACTTCACTAAGGCATTTCAACAAGACTCCCTCAGGGCTCTTTTTAAATAGCTCATTTCCCATTAGTACATAACTTAAGGCTTGATACTTTATCCTTCACACTGTCGAACCTGTTGGATTTCGCAGACATTTGACTATGGGTCTTCTCTAATCTCTCTCCGTCAGACTATCTATGGAAAAAATTTCAAAAATTTCGCCATCCAAGCACCCAAGTTTGGTTGTTTCCAAATCTGATGGGCATAATCCAACAGTCATTATCTTCCCTCTTGCCCCAATTACTTCTTGAAGGTTTTCTTTCGACACCTTGTATCCAGAGGCAATCTGGGCTAAATCATTAGCAACCTGATTTTCTATCCTGGGTATATGTTGGATGGCCACCACCTCAAACTTCTTTAACAATATATTCGCCACCACGAAGTATACATTAATTTTTTCTTTAACACATTTATATTCCTTTGTGAGTTGTTTTACAACTAGCTCAGAATCTCCCATTATTTCGACTCTAGTTGCCCCTAATTCTAACAAAATTTCAAGGCCAACAATCAACGCTTCATATTCAGTCTCATTGTTAAAACATGGCCCTTCGACCCTGAATTTAAATTTTGTTGGAATTTTCTTAGAAGAAATAATCAATACACCTACTCCCGTTCCATTTTTATGGCTTGATCCATCAAAGTATAACTCCAGGGATCTTAATTCAACATAATTTAAATCAGTTTTATTTATAGAATGGTCAACTATGAAGTTGGACACTATTTGCCCTTTCACAACCTTTAAAGGTTGATATGTCAAGAAATATTCAGTTAAGGCTAAGGCCCACTTCCCAATTTGACTATCCAAGATAGGTTTAGATAACATATGTTTTATAACATCAAAATGAGACGAAACATACACATCAACATGCTTTATATATTGCTTTAATTTAGTACAAGAGAAATACAAGCATAAACACAACTTTTCAATCATGCTATACCTAGTTTCTGCATCATTTAAAACTCTACTAAGATAATAAGTGGCTCTTTTGACTCCATTTTCATCTTCTTGAGCCAACATGCTCCCTAAAGTTTTATCAGACGCAACTATATATAACCTCATACTTTTATTTCTACAGGATGGAGACAAAATTGGTGGGTGACTCAGGTATTCCTTGATTTTGTCGAAAGCCCTTTGTTGTAATTGCCCCCACTAAAAGTTATCTTTGTTGAAACGAAGCAATGGCGAAAAAACTTGTGTCTTGCCACTTAGGTTAGAGATGGACCTTTTTAAGAAGTTGATTTTGCCCAACAATGACTACAACTCCTTTTTGGTTGATGGCGCTTTCGCTTCCATTATAGCTTTGGTTTTATTTTGATTGATTTTGATCCCTTTCCTGTGGACCACAAAGCCTAGAAAGTCTCCTGCCTGTACACAAAAAGCACATTTAAGAGGATTCATTTTGAGACCAAATTTTCTCATCCTTAAAAATAAACGTCGAAGATGTTCAATATGATCCCTTCCAGAAATAGATTTTATAACAATATCATCAATGTAAATTTGCATGAAAGTGTCTATAAAATCATGGAAAATAGAATTCATCGCCCTTTGGTAAATGGCACCAACGTTTTTAAGACCAAAAGGCATTACCACCCATTCGTAGGTGCCTAAAGCCCTAGGGCATCTAAAAGTAGTTTTCGGAACATCTTCCTCAGCAATGAATATTTGGTTATAACTAGAATATCCATCTAACATGCTAAGATATTCATGTCCTGCTGCAGAATCCACCAACATTTCTACTCCTGGCATTGAATATTCGTCTTTAGAAGTTGCAGCATTCAGATCTCTGAAATCTATGCAAACTCTTAAAGAACCATTCTTTTTAATAACAGACACTATATTAGCCAACCATTCGACATACCTTGTTGTGCGAATGAATTTGCAACGAAGCAGTCTTTCGACCTCCTCTTTAATCTTTGACAATATTTCTGGTGCAAACTGCTTGGACTATGCTTGACAGGTCTTTTTCCAAGTGTCATGGGCAACTTATGTTCGACCAACTCTCTGCTTAAACCAGGCATCTCGTCGTAGTCCCAGGCGAAACAGTCTTTGAACTCCTTCAATAATTGGACCACTTCGACCTTTAGTTGGGGGTTCAAATTGGCGCTGATATATGTTGGCCTCTTGAGTTCCCCCTCACTAAGATCAACTTCTTCTAAAGGATCATGTGCCAGCATCTTAATATTGTTTGCCAGTGGATCTCTTTCAAACCCCAAAGGTTCATCTTCGTAAATGGTGCCAAGCCTTTGAGCTTGCTCTCCATCTTGAATCTTATCTGGATATGTTAAGTTGAAGTCCTCTCTAGGACATTCTTGGTGAAATTCGCAAACGGCTTCGCCAGCCATGTGATCAGTAGTAGCTTCCAAAGCCGCTTGTAGTTTGGTTTCAGCCACATAGGCCAAAATTCTCTTCAATGCTTCGTACTCAGTCACGATCATTGAATCTTTCTCCCCACCCAGTAGGGTCTACTGAAGGCCCTTCAAAATTTGGTAGCCTTTCTCCTGGTACTTCACTGTCCCATCTGAAACCTTCGATAGGATGCAACTATAATGAATGGAATGTTGCTTCATTTGGAGTAAATTCAAACCCTGCTGGAGGACATGGAGCAATATTCGCCAAATGCTTGTCAAATTGATTCCCATCGACATAATTAATAGGGATTTTGAAGTACCCTTGATCAACTTCAATGTTCTCGACAATACCATCTGGCCTCCAAATGGTAAATCTCTGGTGCATTGAAGAAGGCACAACACCCACGCCATGAACCCACTCTCTGCCTAAAAGCAAATTATAATTAGCTTTGGTTTCGACAACCATGAAACCTGTGGATCTTGTAATTGTCCCCACTGCAAGATTGACCTAGATCACTCCCAAAGTCGAGCCCACTTTTCCCTCATAGTTCGACATAACCGTGTTGTGGGGTTTTGTATCACCATCACATTTTCCAATCTTACTTAGTAGAACGTGAGGCATCAAGTTCACCGTTGCACCATAATCCACCAGTATTTTATTGATGGGTACATTTTCTACCTTTCTAGTGATGTAAAGAGGCTTTGAGTGACTCTTCATAGCTTCTATAGGGCGTTAAAAGAAAGCATTTTATTCCTCGACACATCCATTATTCATTATATAATAGTACACAGGCTTGTGTGCCAGCATTTCCAATTCAGTATTCTGATCGATGTCTTCTACCTCTGTGACCTGGCTGTCTCTAGGCATGATGGATACCACATTTACTATGATGTCCGAGGAGGTTGTGGATTCACTGTCAAAGTTGTCGGTCATATTCTCATCATCTTCGACTAGACCAACTGGTTCTTTGTTTTGATCCTCAAACAACTTTCGTCTTTTAGGCATTTTCTTAGTGTCTCCACCTTGATTGCCAATGTTAGCACTCGACTCCCCCTATTTTTGTTCTTGGGCTTCTCTGGTGACTTTTCCCCTGCGATGCTCCCTTCTCCATTGAGACCTGGTCATACGGTTTTTCCCTTTGTAGTTTTGGGAAACATACGCTTACTTGTTAGTGGTATGGTTCTCTTTTAGATACTCAAATGAAGAACCTCTCTCCATTTAAAACTTCCTCCATTTCTTACGTCCCTGTCCTTCAACAGGTTTGACCCACTTTCCTGCAGGCATATTACCCACTAGTTTGAATGTGTTGGGTTTTGCTGGAGTTTTTATCCCTACTGAGGGATTTCTGGGATCAAGATTTTAGGGGCCCTGGTTCTTTTTCTGCCCCCATCTTTCATTGGTCTTATTGACCTCCTCTAACTCACGAGCAACTTTCTCATCGAAAATAGCACTGCACCTGGGACATAGCATCACTCCTGATCTATTTTTCTGACAACGGTGCAAAAAGTCAACAATGGTTTCCTCCTGCTCAGGATATGCCACCTTGTTAGGTTCATCTGACCTTTCTACCCCATCTAATTCTTTGATTTTTTTATTGGTGATCTCGACCATGTTGACATCAACTTTATCTTCGAGCTTCATCCTGGACAAGTGAACTTCCAAATTTTCAGTGTCTTTGGCATCCTCAATTGGACTTGAATCTTCGACATTGAATCTCTCAACGTCAGGGGAAGTGTTGAAGTATTGTCCTGCTGCCATGCATATCCAATTTTCTAGCAGACAACCATCCATTTCCATCATTTCTCCCACCAACATCATGTTGTTCTCCAATTTATTGATTACTTGGACCTTGGGAACATTTATGACTAACGCTTCATTTGTGTTGATACTATCAATACTAGCATCAGATTCTTCGCCAGCTTCGACCCTACTAATACCCCCAGCAGCGTTTCGTCCCAATTCTTCTCCTGCCATATCTAATTCTTTGGAAGTATTGTCGAATTGAACGAATTCTTCGGCAGTCTTCTTAGTTACCAACATCAAGTTATGACCATCAGTTTCTTCTGGACTGTTACAACCTTCAATTGTCTTGGTCGTTTCAAGTTTGGTAGTGAATTTCTCAATGAGCCCTACCATGTTGACTGGAGACTTTTTAATGGCTTCGACTGTCATACCCTAAATTTTTCCTACTCGTGTATAAGTTTTATCTGGATCAAGATTACAGTGTGCAGTTCAAATAATATGTGGTTAGGGATTAATTTAGGGTTGTGTGTTAGGTCAGAGAAGTCATGTGGAAAGAATTCAAGTGCTCCTGGTTGGAGGATACAAGTTAGGGATTTGTTCACAAATTTGTGGTCTATATAATGAAATCAGATGGCGGATATGAGCTTATGGCTTTATGGTCCATGTGCTAAGTCGTTAGAGGTCTTGATCATGTGGTTCTTATACTTGTCATTAACACAAAGAGCAATCAAGTTTATGGTCATGTTCAAGAGTTTAATTTCAAAGCATAATTGAGGAGCCCACATTGGGAATTTTGGGTTATCATGCTCAAGTGGTAAACTTCGAAATTAATTGGTGATTAAGTCATATCTAATTCATTCCTCATGAGGTTATTCAAAGTACTAAAATCCAGATTTGATTCATGGAGGATTTCAGTAGGACCAATCTCACTTGTTGCTACCTGCAAAAACAGAGGAATACCGTGAAAATACAGTACAGGACACTCAAAGCCAACACATACACAATTAAACTTTAACCCAGAAATCACAAGAACAATCCATAAAATTCACTTGATGAAAATACATGGAGGCCCATTTAGATTTTTGTTAAGTCCATCACAAAGACACCACAAACAAAAAAAGAACCATGGCACAAAACAAAATGAAGAAAAAATTGCATTAGGAACATAAAGCAAATTGGTTTTCACGGATTAGACAGAAAAAATTGCAAGCTGTTGTACCAAAATCCAGCTGTGTTTTGTTTTGAAAAAAGAACCCACAAAGCTGCGTAACCGTACCTGCTACTACCTCAAGCTACGACCAGTACTGCTACCAGCCGAAAAACCTTCAACAAGCCATAGCCTGCACCAAACCCACACCAGACAATCTCTGCACAAGCGGTACAAAAACCTGCGACCTGCATCATCAGCTTGGCCATAAGGCATTCACCAAAACCGCTAACCACACACTGATTAAAGATTTGCTGCAAATATTGCCCAACACAAACAGAACCATTACCATGTTTAGCCACACATAACCTGCAGAAGAGACACCTTCCAAAAATTAGCAAAAACTTCTGCAGAATAAAAAAACAAAATGGACAAACCACAAGCCACAGAACCATAGCAAAACGCACCAT
Organism: Lathyrus sativus; assembly: GCA_963859935.3. NCBI lineage: Eukaryota > Viridiplantae > Streptophyta > Magnoliopsida > Fabales > Fabaceae > Lathyrus > Lathyrus sativus. The sequence goes on along the minus strand of OZ012740.1, from coordinate 438,662,895 downwards.
ATTTGCAGCCATTACGCACTGTCACACTGCTACAGCCTGTGCCTATGACCTGCTGCACACCGTACCCTGCAAAAGGATCACATAATCCTTACACTCCAAACAACAGCAGGATAACAAAAACCACCAAGACCATTCTCATAAAAACAGACCAAACACCCTGTTTTAAGGGGATTGAACTTTCAACATATAAAGAAAAACCACCAACATACCATGGGGGGAAGCTCAACTTCACATTTTGCTGAGTAAACAAATAAAACTCCTCAGATATTGAACAAAAACTACACAACCTTCACCTCTCAACCCTGAAGCTTCTTCTTCAACCACCTTTCTTCAACCTTCAGTTCATCATCAATCTTCAACTCACTCTTCACCGTCAACCTCACTCAACAGCCAAGTCAAGATTCTGAAACACCATTTCAAAAGACACACAAACAAAACCTTTCATCAACTCTCCATTCAATTCAAAAACAATAAAAAATCATAACAGAGAAACATGACAACATAACCTGCAAAATGAGTTGGTTCCTTTTCCTTCCTCGTATTCAAAAACCACTTCAGTGATGTATCTTCTTCAACCTAACCTTCTTTCACCTTCATTATTCTAGCGCCTCAACTGTTTCTCTTCACCTTCATCTTTCTTAGCCCTAGCCGTCTACCTCTCAGCATCTTCTTCAATCACCTTCTCTCAAATCCTCTTCCAAACCTCATTAACCTTTCACTTCACATAACCTTTCAACACCTTCACAAGAGGCAGCTTAACCTTTCTGTTTGAACACTAACAAAAACTCACGGTTTTGTAAACTCTTGACATCCGTAAACAACAGCGAACTTTCATCTACTCTCTCAATCCACAAAATCAAACCCCTTTAAATTCATGACAACACTCGCTCACCGGGGAATAACTCGTCTCAAACCGCGCCACTTCCTTTCCATCTTCAACCATAAACCAAACTCAATGAACTTCAACACAACTCCACATCCAAACTCCCTCTGTTTTCACCTACAACGCATTACACACCACCTAGTCGAGCATCAGAAGAATAAAAAAGACAAATATGGTGATGATTTTGCTCCATATTCAGAGTTTAAAGATATCTCAACACCAGAACAAACCCAGCGAAAACTTACCACCCACTCACCGTTTTCGTTTTCAACAACCTCGCAAACTCAACCAGAAAATCCTTCTTCAATCTTAACTCCAAACCTTCATTCTCTCTGTTATTCATCTTCAATCCATGGCTAGCAAACTAACACGCCGCCGTTAACCGCAAACATGAACCTTTGAAAACCAATTTCAGTTCCAAACCTTCAACATCAAACTCTCAAAGCCATAACAGTGCTTTCATCGAACATGTGGTGGGCAATTTTTGCGTCACCTTCTTCCATTAATCTTTGTTGTTGGTTTTCAACTTCTTCAAACTCGTAAACCAAAACCTCCATCCCCAAAACTCGAATAATCGAACGTTCCTCAAAACCTCCATAAAATTCCTTCAAAACTTCACATAAAAACCCCATCTCAAAACCCGTAAATCACAATCCCAGAAATCTTCAACAAATAGAGAACAGAGAGATGAACAGAGAGAGAGCGAGAATAAGATCAAGCCGAAATCAAATTTGGAATTGAAACACAAACCTGAATCAATTTGGATTTGAGTCGTAACCGCATAAGAAGATAATACTCTGTTAAGAGTTTGGTTGTTTTGAGAAAAAGATATGCCCTGATGATGATTCTCTCCCGAGTTTGACCTTAAATTTCGGTAACGGTGTGATAATTTGGGATTCTCCTTTTGCCACACGTTTAACTGTGCAGATTTGTGTTGGGTTTTTATTTGATTCTTTTCTCTTGTTTAAACATGAGTCTTGTGTCGTTGTGGGCTTCCGAGATTTTTTCTTGTTGGCTTTGGTATACACCTACCGTGCTCGTTTCCATGGGCTTAGGCTCGTTTGCCTTATCCCTCACTCACCTATGATATCAGTTTCACACCTCCTTTTTTCTATAAAACCCTTGTTTCATTTTTTTTTAAATGTAAATTATATTTTGGTTTTGGAAGTTTATTATATTTTCTTTAGAGTTTATATTTTGTATATTATTTTTTCTTTTAGAATATTTATCTTATGTAGATATTATATAGTTCTTTTGTTTAGAAGTTTGTATATTATTTTCTTTTAAATTTTCATATTAGACTTGAATTTTATTCTTATTTTGTTATTGGACATTTGGTCCTATTCTTCCATCTTTTTGGTCGATGACGAGACCTCTATTGTTTTTCTGTCAAATTATTGATGAGAAACGATGGATCCGAGACCACCTCTTTTCTATCCACATTATGCCCCGATTCGATTCAAAACATTGTCAAACCTTCCTAAAAGCAATCATCTTTGTATTGAACTAAAAGAGGGGATTAAGTGTAGACTTTCTTCCTCTCCGAGTGTCGAGATGCTCACTGTAGTGTGGGTGGTTTAGACACTCGTCTTTCAATACGAAGACGTCTTTCTTCCAATTCTTTCCATTTTCAAACCATTTTTCTCCTAAAAAACCTCGGTCCCGCATCGAGTGCATTTTCAAAACACCTTTCAATAAGGAATCAATTCTCTTTGTATTGAATTAAAAAGAGAGGATTAAGTGTAGACTTCTTCCTCTCCGAGTGTCGAGATGCTCACTGTAGTGTGGGTGGTTTTGATACTCGTCTTTCAATACGAAGACGCTTCCACCCTCTTTTCATCCTAAAAACCTCGGCCCCGTACCGAGTACTTTTTCAAACCATTCCTCCTAAAAATCTCGGGCCTGTACCGAGTACATTTTAAAACCTCGGCCCCGTACCGAGTACATTTTCAAATCTCGGTCCCGTATCGAGTGCACTTTTCAATAATAAATCGATTTCTCTTTGTATTGAACTAAAAAGAGAGGATTGAGTGTAGACTTCTTCCTCTTCGAGTATAGGGATATTCACTGTAGTGTGGGTGGTTTCGATACTCGTATTTCGATACGAAGATGCAACTTTATCCATCACCTGTCTTTATCCACCACTTCTCACTTTCACAACTTTCTCACCTAAAACCTCGGTCCCGTACCGAGTGCATTTTCAAAACATTTTCATAACAAAAACTTGAATGGTCGTGGAGTGGTTAGGCGTAGGCCTTCTCCTATCCCGAGTGCTGACATTTACCGTAGGGTTCTCTATCGCAAAAATCACTTACCATTCAAAACCAAAAACACGTTAATAAGAGAACGAAGTTCTCTTTGTGTTGAACTAAAGAGAGAGGATTAATTGTAGTTTTCTTCCTCTCCGAGTGTCAGGATACTCACTGTAGTGTGTGTGGTCTTGATACTCGTCTTTCAATACGAAGACGCTACGTTCGCCACACATTTTTTACAACAAAAACTTTGAGATAAAGAATTGGGTACTACCCATAGGGGTTACTATCCGAGGACCTATCTCGCCCCAAAAACAATCTCAACCAATCAAACATGATACCTTACCTCGCATGGCGAAAACCAACCTTTCAAACAGGATATGTTACGTTTGTTCTACCGCAAACAGGTACGCATAAGTCTCCTCACATGCGAGCAACAAAACACCTAAACTGCTAGAACGCGCACGATAACATCATCCCCAAACACACCGGTTATCCGCACCGTAGGCACGAACTACGTTGCTCTGATTTCTCTTACTGTTGAGAATACGTAGGCATAGGATTACGACAATCTTAGCGAGCACCCTTTTTTCTTTTTCACCCTCTCCCAGAAAGGCATGTTACGTCCGTTCTACCGCAAACAGGTAACACATAAGTCTCCTCACATGCGAGCAGCAATACACCTAAACTGCTAGAATGCGCACGATAGCATCGTCTACCAAAACTCATCCGCAAACCATAGGCCGAACTACGGCTGCTCTGATTCTTTACTTCTTTTTAGTAAAGATACGTAGGCACAAGGGCCACAATCCTTGCCGAGCACATTCCCCCTATATACGTAGCCCCGAACTACGTCGACTCTGACTTTCTCACACCCGTTGAGAATACGTAGGCCTAGGATTGCAGAGTCCTATCGAGTCTGTTCTTTCTCTTTTCTTCCCTATTATCCCTCCTTCCTTTGTTTCTAAGACCTCTTTCTTTACCCTTTGGAAAACACTTTTATAGCATAATCTTTTAAGCAAATAAATTCACACATGCGACAAACAAATGGTTCCCATCGAGTACGATGGATGCGAGGGGTGCTAATACCTTCCCCTCGCATAACCGGCTTCCGAACCTGTTCTTGGTTGCGAGACCATCTTATCCATTCTTTTCTTAAGGTTTTCTCGATATTTTCCTTTCCCCTCATGGGATAAATAAAGTTCGGTGGCGACTCTTCTGTCCTTTCTTTTCGCCTCCCCGTCGTTGCATTTTTCGAGTAGCGACATCGACCATCTGAACTTCTTCAGGTTCTGTGTAGTTAGCTTCTACAATTTGCAATGGGTCAGAATCAATTTTCACCTGAGTCTTCCCCTTGTCTCCAAACTTCAGCCTTCCTTCTTGAATGGCGTTCTGCACCAGATCCCTGAAAAGAAAACATTGAGAAGTCTTATGACCTAATAAATTATGGTACTTACAAAAACCTCTTTTCTTTCTTTGTTTTAAAGGAGGTACTTTGGCACCAGCAGGTACTATTATTTGCCCATCCTTAACTAACAAGTCAAAGATTTCGTCACACTTGGTAACGTCGAAAGTATATGTTATTTTAGGAAACTTGTCATTAGACTCAGTGGGATTTTTCCCATTAGAAGGAGCTAAGAATTTACAGGCGTAAGGTGGACCTTGCTTTAATTTAGCAACGTCTACCTCATGTTCGTCGAAGTAGAGTGTTTCATCATACAAATTTTTGACATCTTCGTTACATTCGACGAAAGCTACTTTTTTTTACCCTTACTGAACCTAGCTTTCTCTTCTTTCAGCCTTTCCAAGCGTCAAACTCGGTCAGCTAGTTGCGCCATATCCCTCAGATACTGGGTATCCAATTTTTTTCTAATGGAATAATCTAGACCCCCAGTAGCCATTTCAACCAACCCGTGTTATGGTACTTGTGTAAAGCATCTGGCTTTAAGAAGTCGGTACCTATTTAACTAATCGTAGATTGGCTCAGTAACTTTACGTTTGATACTAGCCAATTCTTTCAAACTAATCTTGGTTTGTCCCATATAGAACTATTCATGAAATAAACGCTCCAATTGGGCTCAATTATAAACTGAATTAGGAGGTAACATGGTAAACCATGTAAAAGCATTTTTTGTGAGAGAACTTGGGAAGTATTTGATCCTTAGACTTTCGTCTCCAGCTATCTCTCCTGCTTCAATCATATACCTAGCCACGTGTTCGACGGTTGATTCAGTAGTGTCCCCTGCAAACTTACTAAATTTTGGAACCTTCGTCCTTGGAGGCAATTCATCCTGCAAAATATAATCCACTATAGATGAAGTATAATTTGGCCTCGTAAAACCAAAATTTACGCCATTTCTGGTCATTATCCTTTCGACCATAGCTGCAAGATTATTCTCTTCTGCTGCATCATGACGTCAAACTTGTTTAAGTATTTGGTTAGCATTTTGATTCATGTTCACCATAACTACTCCTGGTCCTTCCTCCATATGAGCTGGTACCTGATTTCTTTGTGGTTCGACTCTGAAAGGTTCGCGCATATCTTGATCCTCCATATTTACCTCGTGAACATTTTGTTGCTGATATCGTGAAACATTCTCGACAACTGTTGCTCTTTGCTCAAATACGGGTACTCCTATAAAATCAGCCATACGGGCTAACTGTGTCGCCACCTGCTGATTGGTTTGAGTAGTATTCTGAATTAGAGGTTGAAAGATTTCTCCCATTGTCTGAGACAACGTGTGCACCATTTGCATATTACTTTCATCCATTTGTTGTCTTAAGCAATTTATAGACGTAGTTGTAAGACTAGGTGCCTGCCCAGAATAACCAACACCTATGCTCTGGTTGTTTCGACCACATGATCCAGATCCTTGTACTGGCGAAGATGTCACATTTTTTGAAAATATGGGTGAAGCATTTTGCAAAATCTGCATTATCGACGTAGGCATACCATATGGTTGGTTCCTTAGTAATGGTTGTGAAAAGTCTGGAGGAGGAATTTGCCTGTATACTGAACTTCCTGAAGGTGTTGGTGAATTAGGACTTTGTGGTCCTATATATTCCAACACAGGTTGAATGTATGTTCGTACACATGTTGATCCTAGACTAGTTATATACTGCATTTGTTCTGACACAACCATTGGTGGTGGCGTCTGTCCTCCTGTCGAAGAGATTGGGTATGGTGTATTCTGGGACCCCATACTTGACTGAGTATTTGAAATGCTTCCTTGAGGATCAACTTGTTGATTAACACTTGTGGCCATTCTTTTAATGTATCTTCTTTTTGGTACTTCTTCGTGTGTTGTGGCTAACTTTCCACTCCTTAATAACATAAAACGAAGTATTCGCCCAAAAACTATTGTAAACTTAAAACTACTTAGCACTAGGTCCCGCCAGGTGTGCCAATTTGTTTACTGTGAATTTTGGTAAACAACCGATGGTCTATAAATTTGGGGTAAAATTGACTAACTTGCAGGATCGACCATACTAAATCCTAGAACATGTGCTAAGTATGTAAAAAGACCCTAAGCTGAACTCCACGTTCGACTGTGAAATCTTTTGGAAAGTAAGATGGCTTAAAGATTGAAGACAATAAGTAAAGAAAAACATGTAATGCATTGAAGATAAAGGCAAGAATGTAATGTGCAATAATGTAAAGGCTTTGAAAAGTAAAGTTGAAGGTAAATGCAAGAATGTGAATGACTTTTTAAAGTAAATGACTTTGAAAATAACTGCAGTAATGTAAAGGGCAAAAAGATTACAATCAAACTCCACGTTCGACTATAAGCTATTTGTAAAGTAAACGACGCTTGAAGATAAATATGAAAGAAAGTAAATTGATTTGAAAATAACTCTAATCTGAACTCCACGTTCGACTAGGGGATCTTTAAAAGTAAAGATGCAGAAAAGTTAAATGGCGTTGAAAATAACTCTAATCTGAACTCCACGTTCGACTAGGGGATCTTTGAAAGTAAAAGGCAGAAAAGCTTGTAAAAATAGTTTAAATGTAAAAACTGAAGGTTAAAAATGACAAGTTAATGGCAAAGACAAGTAAATTGCATTGATAAAAAAGGATTTGGTGTTGTATCACGTACATTCTCACTAACTCGTTTCTCTACATGCGCGTCCTTTGAGTTGTATGGAGTGACTAGTACATAAATGAATGAACACCCCTATTACATAAAATTAACACCTATTTATAGTGCTAGAGAATATCTACTATATGACGGTTGAGGCTTCACAACGTGTTCCTTTTTTGCGCTTTTTCATTATCTCAACCGCTCCCACATTTTTTCTTGTTTGGTTTGAATTTTGAACACTTAATAATTTCCTCCAAACTTGATTGTAACTTCCTTGCGTTCTCTTCAGCATGGCCTTTGTCGAACATTTTCCAACACTTAGTATTTTTAGCAACTTTGTCCACCTTTTTTCGACTTGAAGTTCTCCTTCGTTATGTCGAAATGTCCCCATGTTTCTAATATTGACATTTTGGCTTAAGATAATTCTGAACTTAACTAGCGTCGAAAATTGAGAGCCAACACTCACATCATTATTTCTTAGATCAAGACCCAAACTAGAATGTCTACTAAAAATACTTCTCTTCATTCATCTTCCTCTATCGCAGATTTCAATCTCCTCAAGTATTTGAAAATCAACTTTCACCCTTATAAGTCCCATAAGATTGTTGAAGTTGTTTGACAACCTTCCTTCACCAACTACCTCAAGTGCAGTTATGATGGTTCATTTGACTCTCAAGCTACTGAAAGAGGATGATATATTTTTAGAGATTCTTCGAGAAAAATCATTCTTACTTTTGCTGAACCTACTTACAATACCGACTTCTTAAAATTCTCTTCAATTTATATAGCTATTGAAATTCCTAGAGATAGAGCATGGCTAAAGCTCTGAATAGAAAGTGACTATTTGCTTATAGTCCAAACTCTATCAAATAATTATTTGGTACCATGAAAACTCAGAAACAAATGACTTATTTGTAAATATATTATTGCAAAAATGTCTTTTGCTATTGCTCAAATTTTTAGGGATTATTTGGTACTATGGAAACTCAGAAACAAATGACTTATTTATAAATATATTATTGCAAAAATGTCTTTTGCTATTACTCAAATTTTTAGATATGCGAATTTTTTAACTTCCATAGACCACACCCTCACTTTTATAGTGTTTTATGATTATATTTCTTTAACTATAAGAGGTGATATTTCTTTTTGATAAAATATTGGGCTAGTCTCCTCCTTTTTTTTTTCTTCATCTTTTCTTTATCAATATATTACCTTTATCATAAAAAATTATATTCAAAACATAAATTTTTAAATTTTTGATATGTTTTTTTTTTATATTTATAAAAATACAATCAATATAAAGAGAATCATGCTAACATTTATAAATTATTTTTAAAAATTTATATATTTATTAATAATACGGATACACATAGAGCTGTCAAAATGGATTATCCGACCTTAAACGGGTCGTCCCTGTAGAATCTTAGACATTTTAGGGACGGGTTAAAAAAACTCTATTATAATATGGGCTCAAAAATTATTATTCGAGTCTGACGTTAAATGAATTTTGAACTCCAAATGTGTTTTTTCTAAAAAAGTTAAAGTAGAATATTTATAATATTTATTATAAATAAAATTTAAATTTATAATATTTTAAATATAATACATTTTTAAGTATTATATTATATTTTATAAAACCTATAATATATTTTTAAATACAACACAAAACTTGTATAAAATAATATTTAAATATTTAGCATAAAAAAATAAATATAATATAGAAAAAATGTTGATTATATTAATCTATGAAATTTTAAAAAAAAAATTTAAATATAATAAAAATAAAATTTAGTACGATAAAAAAAATATTATTTTAATATAATTGACTATACAAGTTAGGTCTAATGAATTCTCAAAACTTAAATTTTAAAAATATGAATTCTAAGGCAGAAATCTTATGATTTTTTAGGATTGGTATCCTAAACTCTATGGATTAATTTATTTTGACAGCTTAAGTAGAGGTCTAATACCATTTTATTCTAGAATATTCATGAATCATCTGGTCTAAACGAAAAAGGTGAAATATTCACAATTGCCAGCTCCCTCCCTCCATGCCTTACTTGTAGCGCGGGGCACCAAACCACCTCCCTCCCTCCCTCCTTCCATGCCTTACTTGTAGCGCGGGACACCAAACCACCAAGACTAATATTTTACTAAAATACCCTTGTAAATTGTTTAGAACGTGACAGATAATAAACGTTACTTCCCCTAATGTTAAACGTGCCGCATAAAACGTTACACGTCACCAAATAAACACGTCAACACAACTAATCCCAGCCGTTCGTTCCCCAAAACTCAATTATAAAACAAAGATTGGGAATGCTATTCTTCATTTCATTCAACGAATATTAGGGTTTCGTCCTCTTTTCGATGTCGTTCTTAACGTCGATCGGTACAATTCGATTATGGTTTCGTTCAGGTAAGTCTCTTTTGGATCGAATTTTGATTCGTTTCTGGTAGATTTTCCTGATCGTTAACTGTTATTGGTTGATTCCGTTTTCTCTTTTCATATAGATCTTGTTCTCCATCCGTCAGATCCACTGTGCATAGATGCGATCTTCACGCGCGTGTTGGTTTCTGAAGTTTTTCATTGGAGAAATCCGTGATTCTTTTGTAAATCAAGATTATCTAGGTTTTTTTTTGCAGGTACGGAGGCGAATTGCGAAGCATATAGGAAGCAGGCTTATATGATGGCGCTGCCAGTTTATAATTACGGATGAATCAGCTCTTGGACCGTAGGCGTTGCAGATCTTTGATATTCTAATTATGTATTTGATTGAGAGCTTTGTGGGAGAGATAGGATGGATGTAGGATGTACCAGGATTATATTTCTTGATGCCATGAGTGTGTTGAGAATTATATTCTGACTTATCTTGTCATCCGGCCTTTGCCATGTCAGGTGCGCTTGCTTGGCAGGTCAAAAAAATAAAATAAAAAAAGATTTGTTGGTTTTTGGGAGAGATCGCACGGGGATTTTGCCCGGGTTCTCTCCCTCGTGTGGTGTTGTCTCTTTTTTTCATGCTTCTTTACTATTACGTTACTCGCTTTACTCTCCATAGCACCGTCCAAGATATTCTGCAATTCCATATCAAGGTATTATTCATCAATTATCAATAATTTCAATTTCAAATTTCAATTTCAAATTTAAAATTTAATTAATTTCTGTTAAAATCAATTTCAGAGTTGTCGATTCAGAATTAGCGTTTATCATACGTTTTCAATATCTATTATAAATTTTAAAATTATATTCATGAACCCTAATCAGAAATACCACAGTTAGCAAGTACTTATCATATTAAATTATCTGTTAGTTCACATAACTTCAGTCAAAATTGGAGTTGGTAACATCTTAATATGATATCCCTAAGTATTTTCTAAAATGTCAGCATGGTTGTAGCCTCTGTTATCATCTGTGCATCTATTGTCCAGAGACATTAATTTGCGTCTAAAGTTTGATCACAGATATATATTAGATTTCATCGGCAAACTACCATTTACTAGTAACAGGTGGACAGTATTGCAACTCAAAAACTGTTGGAATGAAGAAATGCCTTCTGTTTAGGGTCATCCTCTTCAATCTTCAAGGTTATAACTAAAGTTCTCTCACCTATGGTTTTCATGTTGTTTTGGTAATGCAATTTTATGATTCAATTTTTAGTTCTAATTATTATGGGATTTCACCTATGGTTTTCATGTTGTTTTGGTAATGCAATTTTATGATTCAATTTTTAGTTCTAATTATTATGGGATTAGACTGAGGATTCTGAGAACTTCAAATTTATATTCACTATGTTTCAAGTTATATTTCACCTTTATTCATTAATTTCATATTCAGGATTCAGAATACATTATTTTATTATTGAGAAATGCTCATTTAACACTGAGAAATGCTCATTTAACACTGATATTATTATGGGATTAGACTGAGGATTCTGAGAACTTCAAATTTATATTCACTATGTTTCAAGTTATATTTCACCTTTATTCATTAATTTCATATTCAGGATTCGGAATACATTATTTTATTATTGAGAAATGCTCATTTAACACTGATATTATTATGGGATTAGACTGAGGATTATGAGAACTTCAAATTTATATTCACTATGTTTCAAGTTATATTTCACCTTTATTCATTAATTTCATATTCAGGATTCGGAATACATTATTTTATTATTGAGAAATGCTCATTTAACACTAATTTGTACACTTACACCCTTGGATGTGATGTAATAAAATGGTGTAAACATAGCATGCCTCTTTATTATTATACATTATTTTATTATTAATGCCACCGTTTTAGGCTTATTATCTTTACACGTTCATTTGTTTTTATTGCATATGTATGTGTGGATGCCAAAGATACATCATATAGAATGTACTTTTTACAATGACACTGTCAAATAGTTCTACACCCTCAACGAATGAGGGAGTGTATTCTGCCAAGTGACAAATTTTATTAGATGATGATAGATAATGTAGAACTATTTTATGTCAGAACTACCTATAGATATATATCTAGGATTTGTAGGAGAATTTTTAATTTAATGTTCCTACACAAATCACTCATATTTTTCTTTAATGACACTGTAAATTGTTTCATAAACTTTTTTATTTATCGTTCTGTTTCATAAACATTTTCGCAGAAGTTTTTTTATAGAGAATAGCGTTCTTGTTTCATAAACATTTTTATTATCGTTCTGTTTTTACAAGAGTGTCTAACTCTTATTCTATTTAAAATAAAATGGATTTTATTCTCTTCAAGTAAGTACAAATATGCTTTTACTATGTTCTGTAGGTATAAATATGCTTTGAAGTGGATATTCTGGTTAATAAGGCTCACAATGCCAATTTGGTTTCAAGGTGGGATTGACGGAATGATGGTTAGTGACTGCAGTGAGAATTTCATGTCAGAATGTATGTGACTGCAGTGATCTGATTTATTGCTTTGCCACCCTTGGATGTATATCTTACATCTTCACACCATCATGAAGTGTTTCACCCAGAATGACATTCCAGAACGAGGAATTTCTCATAGCCCTATTCTTTTACACAATATGAACATTAGAGTGAGGCAGTTTTGGCGGGATCTGCAGCCGAGAATTTGTCATTTTGTTGAGGTCTTCAATGCTGAAAACTTATTGAGCTTTTCCTCATTAATTCTTTTTAAAGAATTTGTCAACTAAATTTTGTTGAAGTCTTCAAGGCAGATATACAAATTTGAGAAGTAATTTAATTGGTTTTAGGGGTTACAACTGGTCTGATATATATCTTTTAATGAATAAACATTTCCATGAAAGATCTGTAGCTCAAATAGGAAGAGCTCTCAGAGCATTTATATTGGAATCTCTGAGAGGTGGTGGTTCGAATCCATCCAGATTTGCGTTTTGTTTGTTTCTTTGCAAAATTTGATGTTTATATAGAAATTGTACTAACGTGTAATTGTGATGATTGAAGCTTAGTAAGTTTAGTCACGTGTTTGACAAAGGAATCATCAAAGAAGAAATTTTGTTTTTCTTTACGTGAATCACAACTTCCTTTGCCATTTATACCAATTTAATTAGGTGAGAAAGCTTTGATTGAATGGCCCTTGTTTTTTTTCATAAACTTAGAATTCGAGGTGATTTTCTTTAACTCAGAATCAAATCTTATACTATTAATGAACCCTGGAGACAACATTACCTACCTTCAACCATTATAGTTTTCTTACAATGGACCTTGGAGACAACATTACTTACCTTCAGCCTTTATAGTTCTGACTTGATCTGATATGGTGGAAGAAATAAAAGCACACTTATATGGAGTGAGAGAGGACTAATTAGATGGTTGTGCTACTTGTTTTCTTATGTTTGTTGCCTTGTCTTTTTTATTATTGTTTGATGAAATAATTGACATTTTTTTAAAAATTCAAATTTCTAAAAAATATAAATAATTTAATTGATATTTATTTATTTTTAATTTTTTTAATGAAATATTAAAAAGAGATATTGTTAAATTTTTGAGGTTATTTTCATAAATATAAATTGTTGTGGAAGCATGACTAAAAGTTCATAAAAGTGGGAAGCTCTCCTTGGGGTAAGGGTGACTGCAGAGCTTATGATCCTTACATAGAATGGATTCGCAAGAGGGTTGAGAAAATACTGTTGCCTTTCCCTGTGGAGGAACCCTTGTATCCTTGGATAGTTAAGGAGCTTATGACGGTTGATATCTTGAGATATAATAAGCTTTGGGCAGAGAAGGAAAAGATGCGTAAAGAAAATGAAGAATTGAAAGAGGAGATCTGCCAGTTGAAGCATGACAAGAATGAAGCTGTTTAATTGGCTAAAGTAAAGACAAAAGCCTTGACCAAGATGGAAAAGGAGTTGTCTGAGGAGATTCGGATACGAGGGCAAATTGGTCAGGATTTGAAGAGTACTGGTAGAATTCTGAAGCACAAAAAGTAGGATTTAGACCGAGCCTATATGGAGATATCCAAATTCAATGATTAGTGGAACGCTACAATAAATCCCAACAAAAACAAAGAAGATGAAGTTTTAGCAGCTTAGAATCAAAGAAAGAGAAGTTTTAGCAGTGTCACTCCGTAGATGTACAAGTGAACAAAAAATGTGAGAAACCTTATCAGCTTTTGAAGAACTCAAGGTTATGGCAGGATTGAAGAAACCTAAGCTTAAATACATCTTTGGTGATGATGCTTGGGAGGAATATAGTCAGGATTTGAAAGATGTCATTCGTAGGAGAGACTTCCTCATCCAAGAACTGAATGCAAGGCCGGAGCATCCAAACACAAAAAAGCTGCTCGAGGGAGCTCAAACTTGGTGCAGAGACCACAGTGGTTGAGGAAGGCTATTTTCAGTGATGATGTATCTCATTAGTTTCTTTTCCTTTCTCGTATTTGACCATCACCAGACTTGTTGGATGAGGTCATAGGCGCTTATATTCAGTTGTATTTCCCATTTGTGGATTATGTATGTTGACTTCTTATTCTCATTTTATTTATGAGCAAGGCTTTTGATTCTTCCATCTGTCTCTACCATTCTCTTATTTGTGAAACTAGAATCAAGGGGGAGATCTCCCTGAAACACATAGACCTGCTTGCATTTTTCATTATCATTTCCATTTTCATAACAGGTGTTCTCAGTGACTTTACCCTTATCTCTGCTTGTTTTTCTGCATCAGTTGACAAGATTGCAGAATCAAGCTTTCATAGATACTCTACTCAGGGAAATAAACAAAGAATTATGGATCAGGTTCCGAATAAGCTTCAGGAAGTTAGAGAGCGCATGACTCAATTCATGGAGTTGATGCAGAACGTGGCCAATAGATAAGAACAATTAAAGATTTTGGTCCACCTGTTGATGAAGATGGTATTCTACATGGAGGAACTGCTGCTATTCCTCCACCTGTTGGTGGCAATATTCCACAAGGCAATGGTATTCCTACAGTTGTTAACCCTCTAGGCGGAGGTCCTCATGGTGGAGTTTAGATAGCTGGTGCTGAAGGTAGTGTGTAAGCAGTACATGGGGCTGCTGGTCCCCAATGGGAGGAGGATAGTCACTATGACGTCTTTTCAATGAGAGATATGAATGTTGGTCTCCCGTTAGAGGCTGACAAAAGGTTCAAGTTAATTGAGGAAAAAATGAAAGCCTATTAGAGCCAAAATTCTTTGGGTCTCGATATGTCGGATCTAGGTCTAGTTCCAAGGGTCAGAATTCCTCCAAAGTTCAAGGTACCATATTTTGACAAGTACAAAGGGACAACCTGTCCTAGAGTATATATCTGGACATATTTTAGAAAGATGTCTGCGTACTCCAACGATGAGAAGTTGTTAATGCATTTTTTCTAAGATAGTTTGTCAGGGCCGTCATTTGAATGGTATATGGGTTTAGAGAGAACCCATATTAGAAGCTGGAGGGAATTGGTGGAGGCTTTCATTTGCCATTATCAGTATAACAGTGATTTAACACCGAACAGGGTGCAACTACAAAATTTGTTACAGAGAAATAACGAAGGTTTTAAGGAGTACGCCCAGAGGTGGCGCAAGTTGGCAGCTAGAGTATAACTTGCGGTGATGGAGCGAGAGTTCATCGATATGTTCATGGCTACATTGCCCGAAACATATTATGAGAAGCTAGTGGGTTGTATGTCAGGAACTTTTTTGGACCTGGTTATGGCAGGTGAAAGAGTGGAAAATGGTATCAAGACCGGGAAAATACAAAGTGGAGGAGGATCCTCATCTTGAGGAATGAAGAGGCTGTATAATGGAAACCCTAAGAAATGAGAGGGAGACTCAAGTTTTATATCTTCTTACAGAGGTAAGGGCCGAGCATAACCTCATTATCATCAACATGTTGCTACTGTAGCCATCCCGACTGCACCACAACAATAAGCCAATGCTCCTCGTCATTACCCTGGTAGACCAAGAATGACCAACAGACAGTTTGAGACCCCGCCTATGCCATACTCTTAATTATTACAACATTTTATTCAATTTCCACTTATTCAAAAGAGGACCTTGGCACCTCTCACTATTGCACTTCCTCCGGGTTATGACGCAAATGCAAGGTGTGAGTTCCACTCAATAGCTCCTGGTAATCACATTGACAACTACAAAGCATTCAAGCACAAAGTCCAAAATTTTCTTGATTTGAAGGCCATCAATTTCACCAATGAAGGCCCAAATGTAAACCAGAACCAGATGCCAAATCACGGGGTTGCCAGGACGAATGCTCTAATGGAAGGGGAGAGGTCAAATTTGATAACGGATGTTGAGGAGCTGAAGGCACTTTAAGTTTTGTGAAGGACAGGTTGTTGAAAGGAGGAGTTTTTCTAGAATGTTCGGCTGATTGTTTAGAGTGTGCTTTGCAACCAGAAGGTTGTAGTTTCTTGAAAAATGGTATCCATAATTTGATTAATGATGGTTGTTTGCAATTTGATAGAGTTGTTAGGGAGGACGTCGACTACAGGGTAAGTAATGATGGGTGAGAAATCGCCATGATTTCAATCCCTTATCGGACCATTAACATTCCAGCGCCTGCTAGGCCAGCGCCGGTGATCATTAACGTTCTAGGACCCGTGCCGTACAAGAGCACTAAAGCCATCCCATGGAACCATGAGGCAGATGTGTTTTTTAATGGGAAGAAACAAGAGTTGACTAGTTCATCCTATCGTGATTCTACTGTTGAAAATATAGTGGGTGCAGGTGGTATCACTAGAAGCGGAAGAGTCTTTTCCCCACCAGAGGCTAATACTGACAGGACTGACAAGGGAAAAGGGAAGGCGGTGGTTGAGAAGAGTACGCAGTAGCAGGCTAGTATTGACAGTTCATTCTCTAAAGACACTGAAGAGTTTATGAGGCTCATTCACAAAAATGATTACAAGATTGTGGATTACTTAAATCAGACTTCGTCAAAGATTTCTATTATGTCATTGCTGTTGTGTTCTGAGTGTTGTACCCTAAAATTTGACCAACCATTTCTTGTACTTGGCTTATGTTTTATTTCATTTTTGCATTTCTGCATATCATAACATTTGTTCTTGAGGCATGAGATCAAAGTTTTTCTGTGGCTCAAGGTTCTCTTTTAGTGCAAGAGTCTAAAAAGCGAGCATCAGGGGCTCCGACATTTATTTTCACCAGCGATCAAGCGGTCAATTTTATTTTATTCAACAGGATAATTTTCAGCTCAAGGGACAACACCCAATCTATCTCAGAAATTCTTACAGTTATAATGTCAAATGGCAAGTTTCAGAGGCTTAACGGGGCTCGGAATGGGTGAAAACAGGCAAATGTGCAAGTTTCCCTCTTTATGGCGCCAAGATTTGAATTTTCAAAGGCGTTAACCGATTAACCAATATGGTTAACCGGTTAACCACAGTAAAATCTGCCCCTGTACGTGAATTTTCAATATGGCCACTTTTGGGGTCCATTTTGGTCACTTGTGAATTTGATTTTACACCAGAAGAAGGATCTAGAATCACTCTAAATTTTGATTAACTTTCAAAATTAGCCTAATTTCCCTCCAATTTTCCATACCTAATCCCATTCCAATTTTCATAACCCCACTCCAAACCACATTTTGATCCCAAACCTAGAGCATATTTAAGTGAATTTGCTCCAAACCACAAAGAATAATCCTCACAATTACATTTCATTTTCAGATTTCACTCCCACTCTTGAAATTTTCTCTCAACTTTTTCACTCCCTAAACCTCCATTAGAGCTCTCACTTGAGTTCTTTGATTCTTCATTGGAATCATAGAATTCTAGAGTTAAACCTCCATCCTTCATCTCCATTATCTTCAATTCACCATTCAATTTTCGTTTGGATTTGGATATGAATTTGGAAGCTAATTTGGAAGTGCTTATTTGGATCGTTTTTGCTTGATCTTTATTTTTACAACAAGAAAGCTCTTGGATCTTGAAGAATCTCTGGGTTTCTTGCTTGGATCTACTCATTTCAAGTGAATCAACACTCACCAAAGCATATCTCCGCTTTGTAGGTTGGCAATTCTAGATCTAATTTTGTTTTGAGTTTATTTAAATAATCACAATGTAGATCTTCAAGTTTTGATTGATTTTGGTGATTTTGATCTTCGTGATTTATGATCTCAATGCTTGGTTAAGTTTAATTGATATTTGATCACTGATTTTTGGTGTTAAATTCGTGCATAATTGATTACATGATCATTTAGATGATTCCACATTGGATTAATTACTGAAAGTGCTTTTGAATTGCTGTTTTTCTGCTTCTGGTGCAGTGTTAATCGGTTAACCAATTGTAGTACAAACTGGTTAATCGGTTAACCAGTGCAATTTCCAAACATTTTTAAGTGGTTAACCGGTTAACCAAAAGGGTTAACCGATTAACACTGGACCAGAATGCAATGTTTGTTTATTTTCAAGCATGTTTTGATTTCTTCCCACCTTGAATATTCATGGATTGATATGATGCATTTATGTGGGCTGTTTTGGACATGTTTCACTGTTCTTGATTGTTTAGTCTTGATTCTTCGACACGTAATGCGAGGTTTTCTCTTGAATGCATATCATGTGAATGTTGTTCAAGTGATGAGTGTTTATTTGCTTTGCTTGAATTTCAAGAATTGTTTGGTTGAGATGTGCTTGTGGTGGTGGCTGCCCCACACTTTTTCCTCCCACTCTTCTTTGATGATTGATGGTAAGGGTTGTAGGAGCTTGCTTCTCCCATTTCATCTCATCTCTGGTTGACTTGTTTAAGTTGATATGTTTTTGTGTTTGAGTCTCTTGTGTTGTTGAGTCTTGTTGCATATTTTGTGTTTGCATTTTATGTTTACATCTCTAATTGCATCGACTTATTTAAGTCCATTTCTTCATCTCTTTTCATTTGTGATTGAATCACTAAGTGTTTACTTGGTCTTTTTTCATGATCCCTTAGGATTCCTAGTCCCTCTATTTAAGATGGGAGTAGGAGAGACATTAGGCTTTCAATCCAAGCATGCTAACATTAGGATAGATTTTCCCCTTTTCAATCCCAACTTTAGGATCATTTTGCATGACAACATTAGGGTTGATTAGTTTCCCTTTAGAGTTTGTGTCTTCTCTTCTCATCTCTTAACATCTTAAGACACTTATTAAAGGATAACAAATGTTGTACGCTACGAGCCTTAAGTACTTGAGGAATGATGGTTGGGGGCCTCCTCTCATACTGTCTAGAGTGTTTAGCGTATGCCCTTTGGGTGATATGCGACGCATTCTCTATCAAGTCATAGTCTTTAGTGCAACAAGAGTTATAAACTTAATTCAATTCACTTCTCTTAAAAAATACAAAACAAAGCATCAAACCTTTTTATCCTTCGAGATTGCTTGAAAATCATTTTCAGAAAGAGTGTCTTAAGTCTTGGTTCTACCGCAAACAGGTAACACCTAAGTCTCCAATGGTCGAGCAACAATACACCTAACTGCTAGAACGAAGGTTTAAGCCTACTCAATTAAAACACTTGAACCAATATGTGGTTTCATGTCTGCCCGAACTACATTTGTTTTGATTTCTCATACCAGATGAGGATACGTAGGCACAAGAAGACGATGTCTTGGCGAGCAACCTTCCCCACCTCACTCGTAGTTTTCCAAACTACGTTGACTCTGACTTCCCATTGCACGGGGGAATACGTAGGCATAGAACAGCGATGCTCTATCGAGTCTCTTTTCTTTTCTTTTGTCCCTGTTTGCCAGCCTTTGATAGATTAACACCCTTTTAGATAGACAGCAATCGTGGATCCCGTTAAGTACAACAGACGTGAGGGGTGCTCATACCTTCCCCTTGCGTAACCGACTCCCAAACCCAAGATTTGGTTGCGATGACCTGTCTTTTCCCTTTTTCGTAGGTCTTCTTTAATCGTTTCCTTTCCCTCTCTTTGGGATAAATAACGAATGGTGGCGACTCTTCTGTCTTCCGCCAGCCTTTTTCGCAGTAGCGACATCTGGCGACTCTGCTAGGGAACTTCACATCCCCTATGCGAGTCAATCCTAGCGCTTGTTTGTTTTATTTTTGGGTGTGTATATATGTATGTATATGTGTTGCATTTGTACAGTATTGCATTTGCATTTTTATTTTCCGCATATTATTATCATGATATTGCTATGTTGTTGGGTGGGACTGTTCCTTTGAGAGATAAGCTAAAACCCAGGCTTGAGTGTACACATAGTATTAGAGCGGAAAGTAGTGATGGACCTGTATGTTTCAGCATGCATTAGTCCCCACGAAATTCGTGTTCAGACGAGGTTTTCTTTGAAGACATCCTATCCTATACATCAGTCGGGAGGGGGTGTTGGATCTAGAAACTGTTGACTCTGGAGGCCGTTCATTTGGGAGTCAGCTAAGTAAGGCCGCTTCGTTAGACTATGATGCCAAACCAAAAATGGTGAACGTATCATCGTTTCTCAAAAGTCTGTGACACTGACGACTGCATAGGATGCCGAACCTTGTCAGAGATTAGGTTCATACCTGTGAGGAAGAGGGTTATGCAGGAAACCTTGACCTTCAACCTACCCGGTTTCTCGTCAGTGTGAACTTTTGATCCTTGATACATTGGGTTTATTATATCAGTGTTGTGTTATCTTCTCACCGAAGCGAAGCTCTGGTTCATTTCCATCAGCAGCACAACAATCTTGATCCCCTGTTTGCATTTTCATATTCATTTGCATTTTAACATTGACATGTATTTGTGTTTCAGGTGCATATTCTCCTTGATTCTAGTAATCTCATCCACTATCGTTATGGAGCCTGATTTGAAGAAGAGTGTGTTGTATAAGTTCCCGACACCAGAAATAGGACCTCTGCTCAAGCTAATTTATGTGGCTGATTGAAGTGTGATGGAAGACTTCAGAAAAGAGTATGGGAAGATTA
Source organism: Lathyrus sativus (assembly GCA_963859935.3). Lineage (NCBI taxonomy): Eukaryota > Viridiplantae > Streptophyta > Magnoliopsida > Fabales > Fabaceae > Lathyrus > Lathyrus sativus. The sequence continues at coordinate 438,642,294 of OZ012740.1, read as the reverse complement.
TGAGTTTTGTCTACAAGGCCTCCAAGTTTGAGTCAGATGGCATTTATGCGCTATTGCAATTTTATGATCCTTAGTTGCGTTGCTTCATGTTCCCAGGATATGTTTTGTTGCCGACCTTAGAGGAGTTTGCTCAATTGATAGGAATTCATGTTATGAAAGAAGTGCCTTTTGTACACTCTGAAAAGGAGCCTGAGTTATCCAAGTTGGCTGGTGCTCTTCATCTCGATGTATCTGAGTTAGAGGGTAATTTAGTATGGAGAATTGGAACTCCTAGTTTTCCACTTCCATTTTCGGTGGATAAAGCTCAACATTTTGCAAAAGAGGGATGTTGGTTGGTCTTCAATGCCATCCTGGACTTATGCATCTATGGGATAGTCCTGTTTCCCAACTTACCTGACTTTGTCGACTAGGATGCTTTCTATATCTTCGCTTTTAAGAATCCTGTGCCAACTCTTTTAGGCGATTTTTATCATTCAATCCATTACAAGAATGATAACAGACGAGGAAAGAACGTCTCTTGTTGTGCTCCGTTGCTATACAAATGGTTTATTTCACATCTGCCTAAGTCTGGACCTTTTGTTGACGTTGCAGACACTGTTGATTGGACAGAAAGACTTATGGCTTTAAGGTTGGAGAATATTGTGTGGTTGAACAGAGAACTTTTGGGTATGAAGATTCTTCACAGTTGTGGAGAGTTCCCCAATGTTTCTTTGGTTGGAAGAAAGGGCAGCATTAATTATAACCCAGCTCTCGCCGTCAGACAATTTTGTTACGCTCTAAGAGAACCTTTGAAGGAAGAAGAAATACAGGAATCTCTATATTTCATCGATTTAATTGAATATGAGACCTTAATTAGATTGGAAAAGGCTTAGGGAAACATTCATCATAAAGGAAAATCTTTTCTAGGCAAGAGTGATTGCAAAGCTTATAGACCATACGTGGAATGGATCCAGGAGAGGGTTGAGAGACTATTGTTACCATTTCCAGTTAAGGAGCCTTTGTATCCCCTGGTAGTGGAAGAACCAACAACAGTTGACATCCAGAAGTATAATCAACTATGGGTTGAAAAGGAAGAACTACGCAAGGCAAACAAATAGTTAGAGAAGGAAATCATTCAGTTGAGAAGTGAAAAGAATCCGGCCACCCACTCATCTAGGAAGCAGACAGAGATATTGAACAAGATGGGTAGGGAATTGATAGAAGAGATTCACGCCTAAGAGTGAGTAGGTCGAGACTTGAAGAGCGCCAGTGATATTCTTAAGGATAAGAAGAAGGAGCTAGAGATAGCACATCTAGAGATATCAAAGTTCAACGCTCAATGGAATGCTATCCTGACTAATAACAAAGAAAGAGAAGATAGACTTCGTCAACATATTGACAGGTTAAAAACTCAGCTTCAAATCAAAAATGAGTAAACTCCAAGTAAATCCTTGCGCCAATACGAAAGTGATCGCAAGCTCCGAGAAGCTCTTGCAATGTTGGAAGAGTATAAGTTGAGAGTAGACCTGAAGAAACCTAGACTCAAGGATTCCTTTGGGGAGGATGCTTGGGAAGACTATGCTCAGAGCTTACAAGCTACTATCAGCAGGAGGGAGTTGCTTATCCAAGGATTGATTGCTAGGCCTGATCATCCTGACACGAAGGAGTTAGTGGAAGAGTTCCAGACTCGATGGCGTACTTGATGCATTCTCTTTTGTTTGTTGTTATTTTATGCTCCGACCATCACCAAGATTGTTGGATGAGGTCGTGTTGACTTTGTTGTATTTCCTGGATGATGTGTTGCATGTTGATACTCTGTGTCTCATTTTATTTATGAGAAGATGCTCTTGGCTTCATCTATTGACTCTCCATTCTCTTATTGTTCCCGTGGAACTAGAATCAAGGTGAAAATTTCCCTGAAACATATTTACATGTCTGCATACTGCATCATTTTTCATATTGCATTACAGGTGTTCCAGGTTCTGTTGACCTTACTTCTTTCTGTGATTTGCTCAGCCTTGTTTCAGGATTGAAGGCCGAGCAATCCACCGCTACTCAACAAGGGGAAATCAACAAAAGGCGATGGACCAAATTCAAGTTGAGTTACAGGAGTTTCGTGACTGCATGGCGCAATTCATGGACCTGATGCAAGGGGTCGCCAACGGTCAGGAACAGTTGAGGACGCTAGTCCAACCTCTGATTGAAAGAGTTGGAGGAAGTGGGGTTCTTCATGGTGGAGCCACTGTTGTGCCACCTCAGGCTGATGTGTGTACTCCACATGCAAACACTATTCCAACAGTCGTTGTTCCTCCGAGCGAAGGTAACCAGAATGGAGTTCATGTTCCAAGGGTGACGTGCGTTGTGCATGGTAACGTTGGTCCTCAATGGGATGAGGAAAACCAAGATGACATCTTTTACATGGGAGACCTTGGTGCTGGTTTGCAATCTGATGCAGACAAAAGGCTCATATTGATAGAAGAAAAGATGAGGAACTATGAAAATCAGAATTCACTTGGTCTAGACATGTCTAACTTAGGGATGATCCCAGGTCTGAAGATCCCTCCAAAGTTCAAGGTTCCAGACTTTGATAAGTACAAGGGGACGACCTGTCCCAGGGTGCACCTTCGTTCCTATTACAGAAAAATGTCTGCGTACTTTGATGACGAGAAGCTACTTATGCTCTTCTTTCAGGACAGCCTGTCTGGCCCATCTTTGGAGTGGTATATGGGTTTGGAGCCGACTAATGTTAGAAGCTAGAGAGACTTGGCATAGGCTTTCGTCCGACACTATCAATATAATAGTGATTTGGCTCCCAACCGTGTGTAGTTGCAGAATTTGTCGCAACGGAGTATTGAAGGATTTAAAGAGTACGCCCAGAGGTGGCGCGAGCTTGCTGCAAGGGTTCAACCTCCAATGATGGAGAGAGAACTCATTGACATGTTTGTAGCTACATTGCCCGAAGTGTAATACGAGAATTTGATAGAGAATATGTCTGGTAGCTTTTCAGATTTAATCATCACTGGCGAACGAGTTGAGAATGTGATTAAACTGGGAAAGATTTAGGCGGGAGAGGGATCCTCATCTGGAGGAGGAAGGAAGAATTTTGGTAACAAGAAAAGAGAAGGAGAAACAAACGCGGTGTCAAGTTTTAGGAACATGAATAAGAACAGAATCCAACAGTATCATCAGCAATAGCCTCAGGTTGCAAGTATTGTTATTCCCGCTGTACAACCTCAACAACAACGTCCACAACAACAACCACAACAGAATTACACACCGCGACGGTTCCAGGATCGTGGGAGAGTAATGAATAGACAGTTCGACGCGCCACTAATGCCGTACTCACAATTGTTACAACATTTGATGCAGCTGCAGTTGATTCAGAAGAGGATGTTGGCACCTCTGACTAGCGCGCCACCTCTAGGGTATGACGCAAACGCCAGATGAAACTTTCACTCAGATGCCCCTGGTCATCATATAGACAATTGTAAGGCCTTCAAGCATAAGGCACAGGACCTTATTGATAGCAAAGCCATCAATTTTACACATGACGCGTCTAATGTTGTGAAAAATCCTATGCCCAACCATGGAACGGCTGGGGTAAATGCTATTGTTGAGGAAGAGAATTTGAATTTGGTGATTGATGTTAAAGAGTTGAGAACTCCTTTGAGTTATGTCAAGAGTAGGCTGTTGAAGGGTGAAGTGTTTCCAGGCTGTAGTGAAAACTGTGAAGGTTGTTTGGCTCATCCCGAGGGATGTGAAGACTTAAGAAATCATGTGCAGAGATTAATGAATGAAGGCGTACTACAATTTGATAGAACTGTTGAAGAAAAGAATGAGAAGGTGATTGGTGAAGAGCAGGATGAGGTTGCCACAATCTCAATTCCTTTTAGGACGATTAACATATCTGCGCCGTCGAGGCCAGCAACTGTTATAATCACCAAGGCATGACCTGTGCCTTATGAAAGCACTAAAGCAATCCTGTGGAACTATGGGGCTGAAGTCTTTTGTAATGGTAAAAAACAAGAGCTAAAGGGAACTTCGTTTGATTCTATGGATAATTTGGTGGGAACGGGAGGAATGACAAGAAGTGGGAGGGTGTTTGCACCTTCAGAAGTTAGTGCTGAAAGACTAGATAAAGGGAAGGGGAAAGCTGTTGTTGAGGAAAGTTCTCAACAGGGTGAGAAGGATGCTTTGTTGAAAGACGCTGAGGAATTTTTGACCACCTACAGTAAACCCCGTCCAAGATATCAATCCTATCACTACTACTATGCTCTGAGGCACACCAGAATGCCCTTCTGAGGATTCTAAATACGACATACGTACCACAAGAGATCTCCGTGAACCAGCTTGAGGGGGTAGTGGCCCATGTGAATGCTGGAAATGGATTGGGGTTCACAGATCTGGACCTGACACCTAAAGGGAGAAACCACAATCACGGCCTGCACATTTCTATTGAGTGCAGAGGAGCTGTATTATCTCATGTTCTAGTGGATACCGGGTCTTCACTCAATGTGTTACCCAAAAAGGCTTTGATGAAGCTTGACACCCAAGGAGTAATATGCACTCCTAGTGATTTGGTCATAAGAGTGTTCGATGGAACGAGGAGGTCCGTGTTTGGAGAAGTGACTCTTCATATACAAGTTGGCCCAGAGATTTTTAACACCGTCTTTTACATAATGGATATCCAACCTGCATACAGTTGTTTGTTAGGTCGACCTTGGATTCACTTGGCAGGGGAAGTGACGTCGACCCTACATCAGAAGCTAAAGTATATGGTAGGTGGAAACATTGTCACCGTCTATGGTGAAGAAGACATCATGATCAACCAGTTGTCCTCATTCAAGTACGTTGAAGTTGATAGAGAAATTCATGAGACCATGTGCCAAGCATTTGATATTGTTCAGGTCAGAGAAAAGGCGTCAGTTATGGATAGAACTCCTGAGGTTTCCATGTCTTCATTCAAGGAAGCGCAAGCTGTGGTAAAGTCTGAATCGTCTTAAGGATGGGGACAGGTGTTGAGTATCCCTAATAAGCAAGATAAGTTTGGATTGGGGTACAACCAATCGTCTTCTTCTTCACAGAATGCTCCATGTTACAGAGGACCAATCCAGTTCGCAAGTGGTGGGGTGATATCTGACCGAATCAATATTGTGTCCGAAGATGGGGGTGATAGTGATTGTGATATGGATGCATGGATCCAACCATGTATTCCTGGCCGAAGTCTGAGCAACTAGACTATCGAAGAAGTTATCCAAGTGACCCGTGACGAGTAATTATCTTGTTTTCTGATTATGTATAGCCCTATGTTCTACCCGGAGCATAGTGGTCTTTGTCCGTAGGGCCTTATCCTTGTTTATGTTTTGAACATTTGTTTTATCATTAATCAAAGGGCGTTTTTGCATTCAAATATTGTGATCCTTGTTTTTCTTGTTTTATTTTTAACAATAAAATGGCAATGTGGTTTGTGCTTGTTTGCATATCATTTTAAGCATTAAATCATCATCCTGCAGGTTTCACATAGAAGATGCCACCGACTCAGACTCGTCTATGACTCGGTATGACTTTGATAATCCAATCTTTCAAGTTGAAGAAGAGATTGAAGAAGACGAAGACCTGCCTGAAGAGCTCGCCAGGCTACTGAGACAAGAAGATAAGGTTATTCTGCCTCACCAAGAAGATATTGAAGTAGTCAACCTGGGTACAGAGGAAGACAGAAAGGAGGTCAGAATCGGGGTTGCTTTAGAAGCTGATGTCAAACAAAGACTGGTAGAAATGCTCCGAGAGTATAAGAATGTCTTTGCTTGGTCATATCAGGATATGCCCAAACTTGATACAGATATTGTGGTTCATCGCTTACCTCTTCGTGAAGAGTGTCCACCTGTGAAACAGAAGCTAAGAAGAACAAGATCGAACATGGCAGTTAAGATCAAAGAAGAGGTCCAGAAGCAATTGGACGTCGGATTTCTTGCCATGACGAATTACCCTCCGTGGGTCGCTAACATCATAAATGTACCTAAGAAAGATCGTAAGGTAAGGATGTGTGTAGATTACCGTGATCTAAACAGAGCGAGCCCGAAAGACGATTTCCTGCTCCCCCACATTGATGTGCTTGTTGATAATACCGTGCAGTATTCAGTGTTTTCCTTCATGGATGATTTCTCCGGATATAATCAGATCAAGATGGCCCCAGAAGACATGGAGAAAACAACCTTTATCACGCCATGGGGGACGTTTTGCTATAAGGTAATGTCTTTTGGATTGAAGAATGCAGGGGCAACCTACCAGCGAGGAATGGTGACTCTCTTTCATGATATGATTCATCATGAGATCGAGGTTTATGTTGATGACATGATCGCAAAGTCACAAACGAAGGAAGAGCATTTGGTGAATATTTTGAAGCTGTTTGAGAGGTTAAGGAAGTTCAGACTAAGGTTGAATCTGAACAAGTATACTTTTGGTGTACAGTCAGGAAAGCTATTGGGGTTCATAGTCAGTAAACAAGGAATCGAGGTTGATCCTGCAAAAGTAAAAGCTATACAAGAAATGCCAGCGTCTAAAATAGAGAAAGAGGTTCGTGGCTTTCTGGGTAGATTGAACTACATTGTAAGGTTCATATCTCACCTCTCAGCCACTTGTGAACCATTATTCAAGTTATTAAAGAAAGATCAGGCGGTTGTCTGGAACGAAAATTGCCAAAGGGCATTTGAAAAAAATAAAAGAATATTTGCAGGAGCCTCCGATACTGATGCCTCTAGTGGCCGGAAGACCGTTGATAATGTACTTGACGGTTCTTGAGAATTTCATGGGTTGTGTTCTCGGTCTACATGACGAGACAGGAAGAAAAGAACACGATATCTACTACTTGAGTAAGAAGTTCACGGATTGTGAGTCCCGATACTCAATGCTAGAGAAGACGTGCTGTGCACTTGCTTGGGCCGCCAAACGCCTAAGGCAGTACATGCTGAATCACACAACCATGCTGATTTCGAAGATGGATCTGATCAAGTATGTGTTCGAAAAGCAAGCGCTTTCAGGAAGGATTGCTATATGGCAGATGGTTTTGACAGAATACGACATTCAATATGTCTCGCAAAAGGCCATTAAAGGGAGTGTTCTGTCAGAATATCTCACAGCGCAACCGATTGATGATTATCATCCGATGAAGTTTGAATTTCCTGATGAGGATATCATATTCTTGAAGATGAAAGATTGCGATAAGCCGCTACCTGATGAAGGTCCTGAGATAGGTTCCCAATGGAAGATGATCTTTGACGGTGCTGTTAATTCCTATGGTAGTGGAATTGGGGGAATCATTACGACTCCCTATGGTTCCCACATACCATTTACTGCCAGGTTAACATTTCCCTGCACCAACGACGAAGCTGAGTATGAAGCATGTATCATGGGTATTGAAGAAGCGATTGATTTGAGAATCAAGAACCTTGATATTTATGGTGATTCAACTTTGGTAATCAATCAGATCAAAGGAGAGTGAGAGACTCGTCAGTCTAATCTGGTAGCGTATATGAACTATGTAAGGAGATTCTTACCTTTCTTTGACAGGGTAGAGTTTCATCACGTGCCAAGAGCGGAGAATCAAATGGCAGATGCCTTGGCTACTTTGTCCTCGATGTACAAGGTGAATCATTGGAACGATGCTCTAAGAATTGTCATCTCGTTCCTTGATAGGCCGTCATTCATATTTGCAATAGAAGAAGCTTCAGATGGAAAGCCATGGTATTATGATATCTGAAACTTTCTCAAGAATCAAGAGTATCTGCCTGGGGCTTCGAGCCAGGATAAGAAGACCTTGAGGAGGTTGTCTGGAAATTTCTATCTGAACAAGGATGATGTACTCTACCAAAGGAATTTTGATTTAGTTCTTTTGAGATGCGTGGACGAAAAAGAAGCAGGTTTGCTTATGGAAGAGGTCCACGAGGGTGCTTTTGGCACGCATGCAGGCGGACATGCAATGTCTCGAAAACTGTTGAGGGCAGGTTATTATTGGATGACCATGGAGTCTGATTGTTTCAAGTACGCCAAGAAATGCCATAAATGCCAGATTTATGCCGATAAGATGCATGTGCTGCCAAGCCCTCTGAATGTCATGGCATCTCCGTGGCCTTTTTCCATGTGAGGAATTGATATGATCGGAAATATTGAGCCGACTGCATCCAATGGACATCGCTTCATCTTAGTGGCAATTGACTATTTCACTAAATGGGTCGAAGCAGCTTCTTTCACCAATGCCACCAGACAATTCGTATCCCGTTTCATCAAGAAGGACATCCTTTGTCGTTACGGAGTGCGCAAAAGAATCATTACTGATAATGGTTTAAATTTGAATAACAAGATGATGAAGGAATTGTGCCAGAGTTTCAAGATTGAACATCACAACTCTTCTCCTTATCGCCCGAAAATGAATGGTGCTGTTGAAGCGGCCAATAAGAACATAAGGAAGATTGTACAAAAGATGGTTGTGACCTATAAAGATTGGCATGAGATGTTTCCTTTTGCATTGCATGGATATCGTACTTCAGTATGTGCTTCAACTAGGGCAACTCCTTTCTCGCTAGTGTATGGTATGGAAGCTGTCCTACCATTAGAAGTCGAGATTCCTTCCTTGAGGGTTCTGGTTGACGTCAAATTGGATGAGGCAGAATGGGTGAAGAACAGACTGAATCAGCTTAACCTGATGGATGATAAGAGGTTGGCATCCATTGCATATAGTCATTTTTATTAGAGCAGGATGAAGAAAGCTTTTGATCAGAAGGTGCACCCTCGAAGCTTTCAGGCAGGTGACTTAGTGTTGAAGCGGATTCTCCCTCCACAGACAGATCATAAGGGCAAATGGACTCCCAACTACGAAGGTCCATATGTCGTAAGGAAAGTCTTCTCAGGAGGAGCATTACTACTCTCAACCATGGATGGCGAAGATTTCACATCCCTTGTGAATGCAGACGCAATTAGAAAATACTTTGCTTAAAATAGACTCACTTGAAAGAAAAAGAAAATCCTGGCAAAAATGGGGCATCCCGGCGAACCATAAAAAGAATGGGTTCGGGCAAAAGTTAGGGATAAAAAGAAAAGAGGTAAACCCGCAAAGTTGAAAACCTAAAAAGGCGACTTTGGAAAAAATGGGTATCCCGGTGAATTGAAAACCCGTAAGGGTGACTCAGGTAAAAGTTAGGGATTTGAAAAGCAAATGACTGCGGTCTGCGTATTGATCTTTTGAGCACAGTGGATTCTGGGAGGACCCGAGGGTCAACCATTCAAATCTGTCTCTTTAGAAGACGAAGCATTGGAAAAGCATCGAAGTCATGTGAGTCATAGTTGAATCGACACATGGTGGTTGTTTGTACCATATTGCCGACATTTTGTATATCTTTGTGCATTTTTGCGCAACTTTCTCTTTTCAGGAGTTGCATCTGATATAAATCTGCCTATTTATAGGCCATTTATCAATGAAATATATATTATTCAGAAAGCTTTTGTTCTTGGTTTAGCTTTTACTGTTTTGTTTGCAAAAGACGACTAATGTTTTTGATAAAACTTTGCATACATAAACTTGTGGGCTTTGTTGATCATAATTAAAACATTGATTTGCTTGAACGATGTCATGGACGATGACTGAGATAACTTCCGTTGCATAGGACACTTTGATTATTTGTCATTTGCAAGGTTCTCGTTCTTGAGACTATTCCAGAGGTGTATCCCCGGTAAGGTCACCATGTCTCTGTCCCCACGAGAGGAAGATGTGCAGGTTGAGACTAGTTCCTCCCCAGCAAGTTGGAAGCACTTGTGGCCAAGGTTATCCTTAGCGGGTCGAGATTGATATCCCCGGCGGAGTAGAGCCACACCCAGCAGGTGGAGTTTGGGCACCTATCCTCAGCAGTCCAAATGCTTATATCTTATCCCATAGCAGGTTGATATCAAGGTTTCCCCACAAAGTCTAAATCTTTTCCCCTCAGAGTCTAGTTCATTGACTCATTCCCCAAGCATAGGTCGATGTTAATTCCCTCGTTGAGTAATCCCTAGCAGAGTTGTCAGAGTACGCTTTCTTTCCCGCGGAGTGGAATTAACTCAGGGACTGTTATTCTCCATCCTCAGCAGAGAGGGTTTGGGATAACTCCCTAGTAAATCTTATTCGTTATCCTTAGCGGATAACAGATTTGATCTTCAGCCGAGCAGAATCTCCAGCAGATTGGAGTTTATCCCCAACAGTTGGCTTTGTACCTAAAGCGTCTTGGTTTCTAGGAGGCCATCCAAGGTTGATTTCCTCAGTAGAGTGGATATGTTTTCCCCAGCCAAGACATTTGTTCCCCAGAGGAGTTGTATTCTGGTAGGCCATCCAGGGCCGCTTTCCTCAGCAGAGTTGATTTGATCCTCAGCAGAGTTGATTTGATCCTCAGCAGAGTGGTTTTTGTTCTTGTCAGAGCACCGTTACCCAGAAGAATTCTTTTCCAGGAAGCCATCCAGGGCTTGTTTACCCAGCATAGGTCCGATCACACTTGGCGTCCGGTCATCCCCAGCGGAGTTGGCTTCCTCTTTTCGGAATTTATTTTGCCAGAGTGGTTCCTTTGCATTTGCATCGTGCATAGCATCCTCCCAAACGCATAGCATTTCCATTTCGTATGGAGCATTACACCATATTCAAACATGTGCATTTGAAACATAATTCAGGTTGTTACATCTTGTTTCTAGTTGTATCTCCAACAGACAACGGTATATTTCTTGAGCCCGTGCGATATTCAGACCCCAGCGAACATTGGTGTTTTCTTGAGCCTGTGTGGTATCCAGACCCCATCAAATCTTTGACAGATGTGTTTATCTTATCATTTCTCCCCAACAGAGTTTACTTATTCAAGTTCATTCCCCCAGCGGAATTCTTCTTTCAGATTGTGAATCGGTGGATTCTGTTCTCAACTTCGTGTTGAGCCGACCTTCGGATTCGATGCCTGCTTAGATTAGAAAATGTTCTCAACTTCGTGTTGAGCTGGCTTTCGGGTTTGATGCCTGCTTGGATTAGCAGATGTTCTCAACTTCATGTTGAGCCGGCCTTCGGGTTCGATGCTCGCTTTAATTGGCGGATGCTTGCTTGGATTAGCAGATGTTCTCAACTTCGTGTTGAGTCGGCCTTCGGGTTCGATGCCTGCTTTGGTTAGCAGATGTTCTCAACTTCGTGTTGAGCCAGCCTTTGGATTCAATGCTTGCTTTGGTTAGTAGATGTTCTCAACTTTGTGTTGAGCCGGCCTTCGGGTTCAATGGCTGCTTGGATTAGCAGATGTTCTCAACTTTGTGTTGAGTCGGCCTTTGGGTTCGATGCCTGCTTTGTTTAGCAGATGTTCTCAACTTCATGTTGAGCCGGCCTTCGAGTTCAATGCCTGCTTGGATTAGCAGATGTTCTCAACTTCGTGTTATGACGACCATCGAGTTCGATGCCTGCTTTGGTTAGCAGATATTCTCAACTTCGTGTTGAGCCGGCCTTCGGGTTCGATGCATGCTTTGGTTAGCAGATGTTCTCAACTTCGTGTTGAGCCGTCCTTTGGGTTCGATGCCTGCTTGGATTAGTAGATGTTCTCAACTTCGTGTTGAGCCGACCTTCGGGTTCGATGCCTGCTTGGATTAGCAGATGTTTTCAACTTTGTGTTGAGCCGACCTTCGGGTTTGATGCCTGCTTGGATTAACAGATGTTCTCAACTTCGTGTTGAGCCAACCATCAGGTTCACTTCCTGGTTTGTTTAACAAATGCTTGATGGTGAAATCATATGTTCTTACCGACTTAGTGTCGTTGCCTGCATGTTAGCATATGTTTCTTCCGACTGTGTATCGATGTCTTTTAATTGGTAATGAGTTAGCTCATTGTCCTTGCAACTATCAGATACAATTTTCTATGGTAATTCTACTTCGGGGAATCAATTCTACAGTTTTGTTTTGCGGTTGACAAATTTCCGGGTTCTTTGGTATTTAATCGTCTTTTACCTTAAATGTTTGAAAGCCGTTCTCTTTTCATCCCTTCAGGTCCAAGTCGTTTGAATAGGGGCAATTGTTGTACCCCAAAATTTGACCAACAATTTTTTGTACTTAGCTTATGTTTTATTTCATTTTCGCATTTCTGCATATTATAGTATTTGTTCTTGAGGCATGGGATCAAGGTTTTTCTGTGGCTCAGGGTTCTCTTTTAGTGCAAGAGTCTAAACAGCGAGCATCAGGGGCTCCGACATTTATTTTGACCAGCGATCAAGCGGTCAATTTTATTTTATTCAACAGGATAATTTTCATCTCAGGAAACAACACCCAAGCTATCTCAGGAATTCTTACAGTTATAATGTCAAATGGCAAGTTTCAGAGGCTTAACGGGGCTCGGAATGGGTGAAAACAGGCAAATGTGCAAGTTTCCCTCTTTATGGCGCCAAGATTTGAATTTTCAAAGGCGTTAACTGATTAACCAATATGGTTAACCGGTTAACCACAGTAAAATCTGCCCCTGTACGTGAATTTTCAATATGGCCACTTTTGGGGTCCATTTTGGTCACTTGTGAATTTGATTTTACACCAGAAGAAGAATCTAGAATCACTCTAAATTTTGATTAACTTTCAAAATCAACCCAATATCCCTCCAACTTTCCATTCCTAATCCCATTCCAATTTTCATAACCCCACTACAAACTATATTTTGATCCCGAACCTAGAGCATATTTAAGTGAATTTTCTCCAAACCTCAAAGAATAATCCTCACAATTACATTTCATTTTGAGATTTCACTCTCACTCTTGAAATTTTCTCTCAACTTTTTCACTCCCAAAACCTCCATTAGAGCTCTCACTTGAGTTCTTTGATTCTTCATTGGAATCATAGAATTCTAGAGCTAAACCTCCATCCTTCATCTCCATTATCTTCAATTCACCATTCAATTTTTGTTTGAATTTGGAAGCTAATTTGGAAGTGCTTATTTGGATCGTTTTTGCTTGATTTTGCTTGATCTTCATTTCTACAACAAGAAAGCTCTTGGATCTTGAAGAATCTCTGGGTTTCTTGCTTGGATCTACTCATTTCAAGTGAATCAACACTCACCAAAGTAAATCTCCACTTTGTAGGCTGGCAATTCTAGATCTGATTCTGTTTTGAGTTTATTTGAATAATCACAAGGTAGATCTTCAAGTTTTGATTGATTTTGGTGATTTTGATCTTCGTGATTTGTGATCTCAATGTTTGGTTATGTTTAATTGATGTTTGATCACTTATTTTTTGTGTTAAATTCGTGCATAATTGATTACATGATCAATTGGATGATTGCACATTGGATTAATTGCTGAAAGTGCTTTTGAATTGCTGTTTTTCTGCTTCTGGTGCAGTGTTAATCGGTTAACCAGTTGCAGTACAAACTGGTTAATCGGTTAACCAATATGATTTCCAAACATTTTAAGAGGTTAACCGGTGAACCAATAGGGTTAACCGATTAACACTGGACCAGAATGCAATGTTTGTTTATTTTCAAGCATGTTTTGATTTCTTCCCACCTTGAATCTTCATGGATTGATATGATGCATTTATGTGGGCTGTTTTGGACATGTTTCACTGTTCTTGATTGTTTAGTCTTGATTCTTCGACACGTAATGCATGGTTTCCTCTTGAATGCATATCATATGGATGTTGTTCAAGTGATGAGTGTTCATTTGCTTTGCTTAAATTTCAAGAATTGTTTGGTTGAGATGTGCTTGCGGTGGTGGTTGCCCCACACTTTTTCCTCCCACTCTTCTTTGATGATTGATGGTAAGGGTTGTAGGAGTTTGCTTCTATCATTTCATCTCATTTTTTGTTGACTTGTTTAAGTTGACATGTTCTTGTGTTTGAGTCTCTTGTGTTGTTGAGTCTTGTTGCATCTTTTGTGTTTGCATGTCATGTTTGCATCTCTAATTGCATTGACTTGTTTAAGTCCATTTCTTCATCTCTTTTCAATTGTTATTGAATCGCTAAGTGTTTACTTGGTCTTTTGCCATGATCCCTTAGGATTCCTAGTCCCTCTGTTTAAGATGGGAGTAGGAGAGACTTTAGGCTTTCAATCCAAGCATGCTAACATTAGGACATATTTTCCCCTTTTCAATCCCAAGTTTAGGATCATTTTTTATGACAACATTAGAGTTGATTAGTTTCCCCTTAGAGTTTGTGTCTTCTCTTCTCATCTCATAACATCTTAAGACACTTAATAAAGGATAAAAAATGTTGTACGCTACGAGCCTTAATTACTTGAGGAATAATGGTTGGGGGGCCTCCTCTCATACTGTCTAGAGTATTTAGCGTATGCCCTTTGGGCGATATGCGATGCATTCGCTCTCAAGTCATAGTCTTTAGTGCAACATGAGTTACAAACTTAACTCAATTCACTTCTCTTAAAAAACACAAAAAAAATCAAACCTTTTTATCCTTCGGGATTGTTTGAAAATCATTTTCAGAAAGAGTGTGTTAAGTCTTGGTTCTACCGCAAACAGGTAACGCCTAAGCCTCCAATGGTCGAGCAGCAATACACCTAACTGCTAGAGCGAAGGTCTAACCCTACTCAATTAAACTTGAACCAACTAGTGGTTTCGTGTCAGCCCGAACTACGTTTGCTTTGATTTCTTATATCAGATGAGGATACATAGGCACAAGATGACGATGTCTTGGCGAGCAACCTTCCCCATCTCACCCGTAGTTTTCCAGACTACGTTGACTCTAACTTTCCTATTGCACGAGGGAATACTTAGGCATAGAGCGCCAATGCTCTATCGAGTCTCTTTTCTTTTCTTTTGTCTCTGTTTGCCAGCCTTTGATAGATTAACACCCTTTTAGATAGACAACAAGCATGGATCCCGTTGAGTACAACGGACATGAGGGGTGCTCATACCTTCCCCTTGCGTAACTGACTCCCGAACCTAAGATTTGGTTGCGATGACCTGTCTTTTCCTTTTTTTGTAGGTTTTCTCTTATCGTTTCCTTTCCATCTCTTTGGGATAAATAACGAACGGTGGCGACTCTTCTGTCTTCCCCTGGCCTTTTTCGCAGTAGCGACACTAAGGCACACCGAAATGAACTGCTGAAGATTCTGAATTCCGCATATGTACCACAAGAAATTTCAGTTAACCAATTAGAAGGGGTAGTAGCGGATGTCAACATTGGAAATGGTTTAGGTTTTATAGACCTAGATTTAACTCCTGCTAGGAGAAATCATAACCATGCTTTACATATATCCATTGGGTACAGAGGATTCTTACTGTCACACGTCTTAGTTGACACAGGATCGTTACTCAATATGCTATCCAAGAAGGTGCTGATGAAATTAGATACTCAGGGGTTGACTTGTACGGAAAGTGATTTGGTTGTGAAGGCATTTGATGGCTCAAAGAGGTCTGTATTCAGAGAGATTACCATGCCCATTCAGGTTGGTCCCGAGACCTTTGATGCGACTTTCTACATAATGGATATCCAACCGACATACAGCTATTTGCTTGGCCGATCATGGATTCATGTTGCGAGAGCAATCACATCAACGTTCCATTAGAAGCTAAAGTACATGATGAAGGGAAAGGTCGTTACGGTGTGCGGTGAGGAAGATATTATGCTAAGTTAGCTATCATCGTTCAAATACATAGAGGTGGATGGAGAGATCCACGAGACGCTCTGTCAGGCTTTTGAAGCAGTGCAAGTTCAGGAGAAGCCTCCTATTGAAGTTTAAAGCCCAGAGGTCTCAATGTCATCTTTTAAATAAGCATGTGCTATTGTTGAATCTGGATCTTCACAGAGGTGGCAGGTGCTTGATGTTCCTGTCAAACAGGACAAATTCGACCTAGGGTTCAAGCCTTCTAGTTCTTCTCAAAATCCTTCCAGATAAAAGGGATCTATTCAATTCACCAGCGGTGGAGTCATCTTTAACATGATTCATGCCATAGGAGACGATGAAGGTGATAGCGACTGCGACATGGATGCCTAGATCCGTCCTTGCATTCCTGGACAGAAGCTATGCAATTGGACTACCGAGGAAATTGTTCAAGTCACCAGTGAAGATTAATTTCTACTTGTTTTTTTATTATGTCCAGTCCTACGTTCTGCCCAAGACGTAGTGACTAATTCTGTAGGACTCCTCTTTTTCATTTTCAAATATTATCATGAATAAAAGGACGTCTTTTTGCATTCAAATATTCGGATCTCAGTTTTTCTTTTCTTTTTTCTTTTTACATTTTGATTAAACAGAAAAATGGCATTGTGTTTGTGTTTGTTTGCATCTCATAATGAACATAAAACATCAATCATGCAGGTCTTATATCTCAAATACCATCGATTCTGATTCGGCTATGGCTCAATATGATTTCGATAATCCTATCTATCAATCTGAAGAAGAGATTGACAAAGACTGTGACCTACCTGAGGAACTAGCCAGACTTCTGAAGCAAGAGGAAATGGTCATTTTGCCTCATCAGGAGAATATTAAAGTCGTCAATCTGGGTATCGAGGATGAGAAGAGGGAAGTCAGAATAAGGGCTACTTTGGAAGACGATGTCAAGAGAAGATTGGTCGAGATGCTCGATGAGCACATGGATATCTTCGCTTGGTCTTACCAAGACATGCCCGGGCTGGATACAGATATAGTGGTGCACCGACTGTCTCTCTTAGAAGAATGTCCATCAGTGAAGCAAAAATTGAGAAGGACGAGGCCTGACATGGAAGTCAAGATCAAAGAAGAAGTTCAAAAGCAGTTGGACGCTGGGTTTCTTGCTGTCACCAATTACCCTCTGCGGGTCACTGATATTTTTCCAGTGCCTAAGAAAGATGGAAAGGTCAGGATGTGCGTTGATTACGTAGATCTCAATAGAGCGAGCCCGAAAGATGATTTCCCGCTCCCCCATATTGACATGTTGGTTGATAACACCGCTCAATATTCTTTGTTTTCCTTCATGGAGGGCTTCTTTGGGTATAACCAAATCAAAATGGCCCTAGAGGACATGGAAAAAACTACCTTCATAACACCGTGGGAGACCTTTTGCTATAAAGTGATGCCTTTAGATTGAAAAATGCTAGGGCAACTTATCAGCGGGCAATGGTGACTCTCTTTCATGATATGATTCATCAAGAGATTGAAGTATATGTTGATGACATGATTGCGAAGTTACAAACGGAGGAAGGACATCTGGTCAATCTTCTGAAATTGTTTGAAAGACTAAGGAAATTCAAGTTGAGGTTGAATCCTAATAAATGCACCTTTAGAGTGAGACCTGGGAAGCTGTTAGGTTTCATTGTCAATGAAAAGGGTATTAAGGTAGATCCTGCCAAACTAAAAGCTATTCAAGAAATTCCTGAGCCGAGGACGGAAAAAGAGGTTCGTGGTTTCCTAGGGAGGTTGAACTACATTGCAAGGTTCATTTCTCACCTTGCAGCCACTTGCGAGCCTATATTCAAATTGCCAAGGAAAAATCAGGCAGTCGTATGGAATGAAAATTTCCAGAAGGCTTTTGAGAAAATAAAAGAGCATTTGCAGGAACCTTCGATACTAATGCATCTAATTACAGGAAGACCTATGATATGTATTTACCGGTTCTTGAGAATTCAATGGGATGTATGCTCGATCAACACGACGAGATAGGTAGGAAAGAACATGCTATTTACTACCTGAGTAAGAAATTCACCGACTGCGAGTCAAGATACTCAATGCTAGAGAAAATATGTTGTCCACTTACTTGGGCAGCTAAACGCTTAAGGAAATACATATTAAACCACACAACCTTGTTGATTTTGAAGATGGATCCGATCAAGTACGTATTTGAGAAGCATGTGCTCTCCGGAAGGATCTCTAGATGGCAGATGGTCCTGACAGAGTATGATATTCAATATGTTTCCTAAAAAGCCATTAAGGAAGTATCTTGTTAGAATATCTTGCTAAGCAGCCAATTGAGGATTATTAGCCAATGAAGTTTGAATTTCCAGATGAAGATATTATGTTTCTGAAGATGAAGGACTGCAATGAGCCTTTTCCTGACGAGGGTCCTGAGATTGGATCTCATTGGAAGTTGGTTTTTGACGGTGATGTTAACTCATTTGGAAACGGAATTTGGGGAATCATTACAACTCCGCACGGTTCTCACATACTGTTCACTATCCGATTAACATTCACTTGCACCAACAATAAAGTTGAATATGAAGTGTGCATTATGGGATTAGAAGAGGCCATTGATTTAAGGATCAAGAATCTTGATGTGTATGGCAATTCAGCATTAGTCATTAATCAGATTAAAGGAGAGTGGGAAACTCGTTAGGACAACTTGGTGCCATACAAGAAATATGCAAGGAGACTGCTACCTATCTTCGACAGAGTTGAGTTTCATCATGTACTTAGGGATGAAGATCATATGGCAGACGCCTTGGCAATGTTATCGTCAATGTATAAAGTAAATTTATAGAATAAAGCTCCAGTAATCACCATCAAGCGTCTCGATAGGCCTCCCTTCATATTTGTAGTTAAAAAAAGTCAGATGGAAAGCCCTGGTATTTTGACATCAAACATTTTCTCAAGTCTCAAGAGTATCCACCTAGGGTATCAAGAAAAGATAAGAAGACTCTGAGGAGGCTTTCAGGCAACTTCTACTTGAACAAGGATGATGTGTTATATAGAAGAAACATTGACATGGTCTTACTGTGTTGTGTTGATGAACATGATGCAGGCCTATTAAAGGAAGAGGTTCACGAGGGTTCCTCTAGTACTCATGTCGGTGGACATACAATAGTCAGAAAATTGCTAAGAGCTGGATACTATTGGATGACTATGGAATCCGATTATTTCAAATACACCAGGAAATGCCATAAATGCCAGATTTATGCTGACAAGGTGCATGTGCCACTTAACCCTCTGAACATGTTGACATTTCCTTGGCCCTTTGCAATGTGGGGCATCGATATGATTGGAAAGATAGAGCCGACTGCTTCCAATGGGCATCACTTTATTTTAGTTGCCATCGATTACTTTCCAAAGTGGGTAGAGGCAACTTCCTTTGCTAATGTCACAAGACAGGTGATTGCTCGATTCATAAAGAAGGACATCACCTGCCGTGATGGAATACTAGAGCGAATCATTACTAATAATGGTTCAAATTTGAACAACAATATGATGAAGGAACTGTGCCAGATTTTTAAGATTGAACACCACAATTCTTCTCTATACTGTTCGAAGATGAATGGCGCTGTTGAGGCAGCAAACAAGAACATCAAGAAGATCGTACAGAAGATGGTGGTGACCTATAAGGATTGGCATGAGATGTTTCCCTTTTCTCTACACGGTTATCATACTTTGGTGCGTACATCAACCGGGACAAACTCCTTTCTCACTAGTGTATAGTACGGAAACAGTCCTACCATTGGAAGTTGAAATTCCTTCTCTGAGAGTATTGGCTGATGTAAAGCTTGACGAAGCTGAATGGGTGCAAGCCAGGTTGAATCAGCTAAGTCTTATTGATGAAAAGATAATGACAGCCATTGCTCATGGCCGGTTGTACCAAAGCAGAATGAAGAAGGCCTTTAATCAGAAAGTGCATCCTCGGTTCTTCCAGACAGGTGACTTGGTTTTGAAAAAGATCCTTCCTCCTCAGACATATCACAGGGGCAAATGGACTCCAAACTATGAAGGTCCATATGTGGTAAGAAATGTTTTCTCTGGTGGAGCCTTATTACTATCTACTATGGACGGTGAAGACTTTACGTCCCTTGTGAATGCAGACGTAGTCAAAAAATATTTTGCTTAAAATAGACCCGCTGGATAGAAAAAGAAAAATCCAAGAAAAAATGAGGCATCCCGGTGAACCATAAAAGGAAAAGGTTTGGGAAAAAAATTAGGGATAAAAGAAAAAAATAATAAACCCGCAAATTTGAAAACCTGAAAAGGCGACTTTGGCAAAAATGGGTATCCTGGTGGATTGAAAACCGGTAAGGATGATCCAGAAAAAAGTTAGGGATTTAAAAGCAAATAATTGCGGCCTGCGCTTGATTTTTGAATTCATCTTGACATACGGAGATCCCAAAGAATAAGAATCAATCCATTCAATTTTTTCAGAAGGCGAAGCATTGGTGAACATTGAAGGTATACGAGCTATAAATGAATAGACACATGGTGGTTATTTGTTTCCACATTGTCGACATTTGTATATTTCTTATTGTACTCTTTGTGCAATTAGGTATTTTCAGGAATTGCATCCAAATTGTAACTTGCCTATTTAAAGGCCATTTCAATCAATAAAGTATTATTCACTCAAAAAGCTTTCATTTTTGTTTTTACTTTTATTGTTTTGTTTGCGAAAAAACAACGTCCGATATTTTTTTTATAAACATTACATATGAAAACTTTGGGGCTTTACAGAGTATATTGAAAATAACGATTTTTCTTAAACGATAAGTGTCATGAATGGTAATCGAGGTGGCCATTTCACATACATAGAACATCTTGTTGTGTATTGTTTGTTTGCAGGATGACATGATTCTCTCCCTAGAAGAACTTTCTC
Organism: Lathyrus sativus; assembly: GCA_963859935.3. Lineage (NCBI taxonomy): Eukaryota > Viridiplantae > Streptophyta > Magnoliopsida > Fabales > Fabaceae > Lathyrus > Lathyrus sativus. The sequence continues at coordinate 438,621,796 of OZ012740.1, read as the reverse complement.
CTTGACAGTGAAGTTCTAATAATATTAGCAGTGCATGGTGAATCATTTCTCCCTCAACAGGAGTTCAGGGTTTTGTGTTCCCCAGCCAATTTGATTTTCACTCCCTAAGATTATTCAAAAGCTGACTACATCTGACAGAGTGTTGATATGCAGCCAGGCATCTATTTCATAGCAGAGATTTTGTCTCCTCACATAATATTTTTGTCAGATCAGAAGTATATCACCAACAATGATGTGTACTTATCCCCAACAGGGTAAGGTTGAGATTATTCCCCAGCAGCAGAATAAATTCATTGTTATTCCCCGACAAGATCTACGTTATTGACCTATCTCCCCAAGAAAAGATTGATATTCATTCCCTCGACGAGTAAATCAGCAATGGCTGATATCCTCAACAAAGCCCAATGGTCATTGTCATTCTTCAAAGTCATATTTTGAAACGATCTCCCAAGAGACTTTATTCTCAATTCCCAACTGAGTGGAATTTTCATTAGAGGTTATATTCAAGAAGATTGTTCAGTGGGTTTTCCTTAATAGAGTTTGTTTGTTGACCTTCTCAGCATTTTTCTTGGTGGTGTTCTTTTGCATATCATTTGCATTGCATCCTCCCAAATGCGTAGCATTTCCATTTCGTATGGAGAATTACGCCATATTCAAACATATGCATCCGAAGCATAAGTCAGGTTTGATGCCTTTGTTGCCAGACATCTCTCCAGCAGATAACGATATAATTCATGGGACTTTGTGGTACTTTACCCCCAGCAAAAAAATCATTGATAGACGTGTTCATCTTACTTTTACTCCCCAACAGAGTTTTTTTATTTAAACTTCTCTTTCCACCAACAGAATTTTCTTTTCAGGTCGTAAGTTGTTTGATTCTACTTCCTATATACCCGGTTTTATCCCAACTTTTGGTTGGTGCCTCTTGTGGACCGTATCCCAACTTTTGGTTGGTAGTCCGTTGCTTTTCTTGGATGTTATCCCAACTTTTGGTTGGTAGTCTGTTGTTTTCTGGATGTTATCCTAACTTTTGGTTGGTAGTCCGTTGTTTCTTGGATGTTATCCCAAATTTTGGTTGGTAGTCCTCTAGTGTTCCCCTGTGGAGTTGTTATCCCAACTTTTGGTTGGTAGTCCTCTATTGTTCCCTGCGGAGTCGTTATCCCAACTTTTGGTTGGTAGCCTTCGTTGTGGTAAGTTGACCTTCATTCGGCATTCCGGTGATTCTAACTTTTGGTTGGTAGCCTTTCCGTGATCCCAACTTTTGGTTGGTATAGCTTTGTTGATGATTCCAACTTTTGGTTGGTATTCTTCCTTTTCGGTGATCCCAACTCTTGGTTGGTAATCCTTGTTGATGATCCCAACTTTTGGTTGGTAGTATTTATTTTCTATGTGTTCGCCTTCGATCGGTGTTTCGGCGATCCTAACTCTTGGTTAGTAGGCTTTCATCCTAACTTTTGGTTGCTAATCTTTTATGACGATCCCAACTTTTGGTTGGTAGTGTTCTGTCATACCCCAAATTTTACCCTTAGATCACTGATCATCTTGCATTTCATTTTGCTCCGGATTTCATTTTAACTAACTGCTAACCAGTTTTCCTAACTTGTTCGTTTTTGCAGACGTGTCAGATAACTAGAAAATAATACTGTGTGCCTTTTAATTCGCGTGAGTGCGGATGGGCCACTAGTTCACAGTCTTTTGACGATTATAGAGCCAGATCATTATCAGAGGATCCCCAAGCAATTAAGGTCTCCTGTCTCCCGAATTACAAGACTTTGGTTAGAGAACCGGTTGGAATTCTAGGACGGTGTGGACGTTAGATTTTCCTCAGTACACTCCATCCTTATTTGAGAATCGGATTATTAGCCGTCAGATGAAAGGTTGGAATATTGATTGATTTATGAACCGTATGATGTGAGACTGTCAATGTTTGGACGAATCGGGATTCAGTCTATTCGAGAG
>OZ012740.1:437892337-438014837 GCA_963859935.3 Lathyrus sativus | reverse complement strand
TTTGCAAATACGTTACTTTTTGCTAAATTTTAGTTGCTGCGTAGGTTGCAATAGAGTTGGCGTTAGAGCTAGCTTTAAAATTTCTATGAAAAAAAACCTTGATTTTCAACTTGAGTTAATCAATATTCACAATATCAAAGTGATTTAAATATGACTCTTCGAATCTCAATAATATTTTGGAAGTGTACTCTTGTAATATTGTAAATATCAAAGTGATTTAAATATAACTCTTTGAATCTTAATAATATTTTGGAAGTGTACTCTTGTAATATTGTAACCTAATGCATATTAAGTCTACTTGTTTGCTTGAAAGTTTTCTATTCGAGATATATATTTCAATCTAACTCCCTCAAATTTATCCAAAAGATATATGACAATACTAAAATGTCTCAATAAATTTTTACTCACGTTTATAATTTTGGTTTAGTTGATTTATTATTAACGCCTAGGTATGGCAATAGGGTGGACAAAGATAGCTTTTACCTCTCATGTAATTACATCTAAATTCTCAGTCGATCTTCGTTCCTCTGCCCAGTCTTTAATAGGATGAAAAATTGAACATCAAACTCGTTTCAAATAATAAAATAGAAACCAAAATATCAAACTATTGGGGTGCGATTGGGATTTAATTCGGAGTGGGTACTAATGTCTCCATTACCTGACTTGTCCCAATATTTTATATTCAGAAAAAATACAAATTCAATCAAAGTGGGTTTTTCCTGTCAAATTCAGAGTGAGTTCTGGTGTTTATTCGTGAGTATGAGCTTTATTATCATGCCTACTAATGGCTAATCGCCTTGAATAAGTATACTTTTTGCCAATATAGCTTTGTTCAAAGTTATTCGCAATCACTTTACCTTTCGTAGCTTTCAAAGATATATATATATATATATATATATAAACTCATATTCACTCCACTTGACCTAAGATATGAAAGTCATTTCAAACAAAAATTAAAGTACACTTTTCACTACACTCGTCTTGAGTTTTGAAATGATTTGGACGTTAGAGTGATAAACTTGCAGGTCTACCCCCACACCGTTGTATCAGAGATTAGCACCACCTATTCAGGATTCTGCATCATCTACTTCAAATATTTATGGTTTTAGTATAGAACTACGGTGTCGTCCGTGAGAATTGACTTCTGATTCCCGCATTTTTCAGGATTTCAGGATCGCTCTTCAATCCACCAATTTGTGACCTCCACAAATCATCGAATCCAAGGCATCCTAGATCGAATAGGTAGATCCATCATGTTCAATCCAATCAAGTATCATGTAATTTTGATTCCTTAAATCAACGAACTTGTGACTCCTGCAAAAATTCCACGAGTAGATGATTTTTGATCAAAATTCAGGTTTATGCTAGAATTTCCAAAGAGTGAAGGTAGTTACCTCTAATATCATAGAGAATACTCCTCATCAACCTTATGATCTAACATCGCCTAAATTATCCATAACCAATGTGATCCTTACCATGACGGTTTTGAGGATATCGCAAGTTCATAACTACTCCTAGCACATATCCATTATCGGAGCACTCTCTCCAGGTGATGAAGGACATCCAAACGGTGAACGGAGATCACCTTATTCTGGATCTGATAGATCATGTTGAAGATCATATTGCACCAAATTTACCTAGATCGTGATAGAATAAACAAAACTCTTAACACATAATTATCATTAATCGAAATAGTTACCATTATAAATCATAATATGCACCGCTACAGTGTGTCATACCAGACATCTTGTTTGTATTCTATCAGTGTTGAATGCCAAATATGTTTTATTTTGATCCATGATTCTTGACATTTTTCAACTCAATTTTTAAGTTTCAATTGATTTATTCCATGTTCTTATGAGATTCTTCAATGAAATTTATTTTACCTTTGGATGTCTTGATATGTATTCTATTGTGTAGCAATTAGATTAGATTATCAAAGAACAAGGCACAATTGAATGGAAAAGGAAGCTAAAAATGAGGAAGAATCCAACATGTTCGTTGTGCGAAGCAGTATCGAAGCCAAGGCGATCTCGCATTGCGAGCTTAAAGCGAAGGAACAGCGAACTGGAAATCCAGGATGGCAGTAGCTAAACCCCTTGCTGATAGCAATGCGAGGTCTAAGCGAGCACGTTTGCAGTGCAGATAGAAGCTTCGTAGTGCAAAGTCAAGGAAACCTCAGGGGTGGTTTAATTATTCAGAGGCACTTCAAGTGCCTATAAGTGGAGTTAGCAGTGCGAACGAGGAGCTCGCAAGACAGGTTCTCAAAAGATATTTATGTACTTTTTCCTACTTTTTGGGGGTCATAACTTAGAAACTTCATTTTTTCATAGGGAGTAACATTGGCTTGGGAGAAAAAACCCTAAGATCATCATTTCTTCATCAAGAAGTGATATTTTACAAGTAGAAGCTAGATTTGCATCCTAGATCGATTCTTCATCTTGGATGCTCATTCATCTTCTTTATTTTCTTGAAAAGTAAGCTATCATGGCAATGGGTAGCTAAATCCTTTGTATCAAAGGTAGAGGTAGTCTATTTTAGTTTGTATGTATTTCTTTTGATCTATTTGTATGTGAACAAGTGAATGATTAATATATGTTGAATGTTTTTGTTCTTAAGGATCCATTTATGATTTGTATCACTATAGACATAGATTTTATAAACCTTGATTTAAAATATTCATCTTTCAATAAACAAACTCTAGACATAAATTTGTGAGTTGATATTTGCTTTGTGTTGTTCTTAAAGATCATTGTATTGGTCGCTAGCATGAGACATCATCTAATGACGAATACAATAATATTCACGACACCACTCTAGACATAGACAGTATTGAGAGGATACATGATTATATTAATCGGAAATGAGTTCACACGCTTGATTAATCGAATATATACAAGTTAGGTTGATGAAATATATCTTTGATATGTCTTGTTAAACAAACATATTTTAGAATTTAATCTTTGCTACAAAAATCGTGATAAACTTATGATCCAAAACAAAGAAACTTTGAAAACCTTACTTAAAACATTATAAACTGCAGAAAGACAAGTAATATCACTACAATCCTTGTGGAGGAAATATACAAAATCCCCCTTTAACTAACAACTCGAATAAAATGTCGTTGTTGTCGATAATTGTTTGATTGATATTGCAAGCATCACAATAGTGTCGAACCTTGAAAAATACGATCCTTGCGATGGACGCGGAAAAAACGTTTGAACAGAGTCGCCACTGAACTTTATTCATTCCAAGGAAGGAATAGAAAAATATTGATAAAAACTTTGAAGAGATAAGAACATGGTCATCGCAACCAAATTCTAGGTTCAGGAATCGGTTACGCAAGAGGGAAGGTATTAGCACCCTCTACGTTTGATGTACTCAACGGGAACCTCTTGATTTAATTCGAGAGAAAAGTTAGCTACACTTGTTTATCTTCTAAAGGATTTGCTTCTAAGGGGAAGATGGGTGGTTTTTATTAGGGTGCTCACCAAGGATTGGGGCCTTGTGCCTACGTACTGCCTCGTGCAATAGGAAAGTCAGAGCATCATAGTTCGTGATACTATGGGTGGAGGTTTTATCAAACAAATGCTTAGAGGGTACTAAACATTGTTCTTTTAGGAAATAGTTTTTAATCTTGCGGAAGCGAGAAGTTGAATTAATGTGTTTGTATTTTGATTGGATAACAATCACTCGAAGGTTAAGAAAGGCTCCTCGGGCCCAAGTAATCGGGAGAATGAATCGAAGGTTCAACTCTCTCTCTCTCTCTCTCTCTCTCTCTCTCTCTCTCTCTCTCTCTCTCTCTCTCTCTCTCTCTCTCTCTCTCTCTCTCTCTCTCTCTCTCTTTTCAACCTTAATTATGAAAGAAACTTGATATAATTAGAGTGATTTATGAATGACGATTACTCGAGGCTTAAGAAATTCTCTTTGGGCCCAAGTAATCGGGAGAATGAGTCAAAGACTTGACTCTCTCTCTTTTTCATTTAAGTATTAGGAAAATTGGTTTTGAGTTCGTTTATTATAGAAATAGTTTGATGTAGGGTCGTGTTATAAAGTTTTTTAGAGAATACAATTGTTTGAACTTAAGAAAGGCTCTTCGGGCCCAAATAATCGAGAAAAGGAATTGAAGACTCCATTCCAATTTCCTTTTCATCTTTTACTGAAATTGTGTTTAAGTATAGTTAAGTATGTTGAGTTTACTTTGATAAAATGCTCGATGTAGATCGAGGTTTAAATTTGCGTACGAAATGAATAAGGTTGAACTAATGGAAAGGAGGTCCTAGTGGTATAAAGTAAGGTCGATGGCGAGGAAAAAGCGCTCGACTTACAAAGGTAAAGGAACTTGATATGTGGATCAAGTATGCTTGAGAAAGAAGTTGGTGATTAATTGCATTTGTTTTGAAAATATTTGACGTTGGATCAAGTTTATTTGTTTCTTTGAACAAAGTTGATTTTAATCTTGTATTAACTATGACATCACATGGGAGAGGAGTACATTTGTTCAAATGGGATAGTATCGGGCCATAATTAAAATAAAACATTCATACATATGCAAGTAAACATAAACGTGAAGAGTGTAACAAGTGTCATTGTACAACGCCCAAGAGGAGGCTATAAGGTTGATGGCGATCTTGAAAACAATCGGCTTACAAGGTATTTGAAAATGGCTTGATTTTAAAATCAAGATATTAGTTTGCAAATGGGGGTTGAACAAGCAAGTATGGAATGGTATAAATATAATCGAGGCATGACATCAAGTAATAAGCAAAGTGTATAAGTACCACATAAACAATTATGAACCAAACAAGATAGGGAAAGATGTTAGTTAAAACAACTAAACTAGTTAGTAACCTAATCACCTAAGGCCTAACTAAAGGAAATAGAAAGGAAATCACAAATTAATTATATTTTTTAGAGAAAATAGTTAAAATAAATAAATTAACAAAAGAAAATAATTAAATAAACCAAATTAATTAAATTAAATACAAACGTTTAATAAAATTAATTAATATTGAGTGTAAATATTTAAAATAGTTAACTCAAATTTTTTGTATTTTAACATATTATAAAAAATACAAGTAGTAAAAGAAAATATAAAAGAAATAAAATAAATAAAAGAAAAAGAAAAGAAATAAAATAAAAAAGAGAAGAAGAAAATCTAAAATTGGCTAGGATAAAAGTCAGTAAAATAGAGGTGTGATTAGAAATTACCCCAGGCCCACTACACTAAAAGCCCAGTACAGGGGAGGCTTCACCATAGACCTCGGTTAACTACTTGACCCGCAAATAAAACTTGGGGTGTTGATCTTGATGAAGGATCCAAGAGTTGACTCAGATTTGAGGGAAGATAAATAAAGTGCACGGTAGGGAGGCAAGAATGCCACACATTGGATCAGGGGAGATGAAACACTACCGGTGACACTTGTCCAGGCAGTGACAAGTGTCACCTTCCTCACCCTACACACATGTCGGTGTGTGGATTAAATCAAAGGAAAGAGAGAAACCCAATCAACCATCATTTCCACTCCCATTCTCCAAAAACAAACTCTTTATCTCATCCTTCTCTGCAAGAAGTCGCCGGAACCCTAAATATCTCACCAGAGGAGGTGGTGGTTGGCGAGGGCGTCGCCCCTCCTCTTCGGTCACCCACCTCAAAATACTTGCAATCCCAAACGGAAAACACCCCTGAGTCTAAATCTGGACTCAGTTTCAACTAAGAACTCCTAAAATAAACCAAATCGGGAGCTAACCGTAACCATAGATCCACAAAATACAACCCAAATTAAGTCGTTGAAAGAGGGATTCAAGGAAATAAAATAACACGAATACAGATCAAGATTCAGAAAGCGTGAAAGAGGAGAATACTCACAAAAATCAAAGCGAGTCCAAGTTCAATTCTCGGTGAAGGTAAAGTTTGAGCTCTCCTATCTCTTTCCTCCTTCTGCTTCTTCTGTGACTCGTCCTTTTTGTGAAAGCTTCTTTGAGTTGTTACTTTAGCTCCAGCCTCTTTTTAGTCTTAATGTGAGCTTTTGTAGGGTTTTAGGATTTTTGCAGAATAGAAGAATTCTTAGGGTTTTTTTGTCCGAATAACATGAAATATATAGGATGAATGATCATTTTGGTACGTGCGTAGAATCAAGTTTTTCTCTTTCTGCTTGTGTGAGTTTGTTAGAAAAAGAATGAGGTGGAATTTTTCTCATAAATCAATTTGTTGTGAATGTTTTGGTGTGCCCTCATATTGTGGGATTGTCATGTGCTTTTTTCCTTTCTGATTTTCTAGAAGACGAGATAACTGTGTAGTCCCATGGTGAAATTGGAAATAACTTCGTGCTTTTGTGAATTTCACATGACTTTCCTTCTACAAAATGCCTATGTACTGATTTTTGCTTTGCTATGAACTTTGTTGGTGAAGTTTGAGTACTAAATTGGAATGCCTTGCTAACTTTCGTGCTTTTTTTTGTTGTTGTTAATTTTCTGATTCTATGTCATTAGTAATAGTTTCCCCTTCTTTGTACAGTGTCTTTGATTTGATTGTACTAATCAAATTTTGTGTGTACCTCCTACAAGCTTTTGGAGATGAACGAAGCAAATTGGGTGTGGCATGAACTACGGTTTGGATAACACTATGATATGGGCATCAAGTATAGCTTTCTTTGAGTCAAGTTTAATATTTGAATCAAGGTTTTTATGCATTTTACTCATTGTAGTTCATGGTGACATCTTAGATATTCAATCTAGCCTTGGTTATATATGTGCCTCGTGGATTAATCTTGAATGCATTGTGATGTGGTCTCATGAATTTACATATCTGACTTGCTTCATTTTATCATGTACTATATTTTCTTTGTATGAAATATGATGTTATGTGTAACACCCCAAATTTTATTGGAATATTTATTTAATTGATTTAAATAAGAATATTCGCATTTCGATGATTTTCGGTGGTTTTGTGGAATATTGGGAATTAATGGAATTTGGGTTATTTATTTTGAATAATAATATATAATATGAATAGATTAATATTATTATTAATTAAAATAAATATAAGTGAAATAAGGGAAAATTGGACAATTAAGAGGAGTTAGTGAGGATAATATGGGAAAAGCCCAATTATGAGGCCCAAGTCTAGGTTTAACAAAAAGAAAATTGTGAAGGGATTAGGATTCATTTGTTAGACCGTGAAGAGAATTGAGGCCAGAGCTCTGAGAAGGAAGATTGGAGGCAAAAGCTTCAGAAGGTTCCCGAAAATAGTTGAGAAGGCTTTGATCGACAATTAAGGTATGGGAAGTATTATCTTCATGATTTTTCATGTGTAACTTTCAACGTATTTAAGGTCGATTTATGATTTAAGGGATTTTGGGGTTGATAATGAGAAAAAGGGATTTTTGGCCTTCGTGGCCTAAACCTATCATTAGTGAATCTAACTGTGGTTCATTGGGGAAAAAGTAACCTTAGCCCTTCGTGGCCAAAACTCTAATTGATATTGGTCTGACCTTGTAGAGAAATTTGATAGTGAGAACTCTGATGATTGTGGTGTAGTGGTATGTATTCCTGAGAGTTTGAGGTGGATATGAGAAATAGTGATCTTTGGCCTTCGTGGCCTAAATCTATTATTCGCGAATCTAACCGTGGAATTCATTGGAAAAAGGAAAGTTAGGCCTTCGTGGCCAAAAACCATGAATTGTTATTTGTCTAACCTTGAAGGGATAGGAATATTAGATATTGAGTAATTCTAATGAGTATGGGTAATTGTAGGGAAATTTGTGATTTAAGGTGTGAATATGATGTGGGATTGGCCTAATGAACCGTAGATTTTGTGTCTTTAGCGCCGTAAGACCTTAGGGATGTTTTGGGGGCAGTGGGAAAGTGAATCATAGAGCTTTTTGAGTGATTTTCGGTTCTGGTGCGTAACTGAGATTTGTTGTCATCGCGCTGTTCGCCTAGCGAATAATGCTTCGACAATCGAACGATTGTGTTCCTAGACTCTCCTAGCAAAGAATCCTTCACACAGCAAAGAAACTCGACCCAGACTCGCCTAGCGAAGAATCCTTCGCACAACAAAGAAACTCGCCCCAGACTCGCCTAGCGAACATAGCAGAGTTTCGCGAATGTTGACCGTGTACAGCGATGCTTTGATGTTTGATTCTATGATTTCTTTGACGAATTAACATGTGTAGGAATGTGAAATTTATGTGATTAATAGGCAATAATATGAGGGTTACCGCAAGTATATTTATGAATTAATATGTGATAATATGCGATAATATGATGAATTAATATGAGTATGACTGTGAGCGCTATGTGATTTATACATGATTATATGATGATTTCTATGATGTATGATGATTATTATTATGATGAGCTATGATGATATGATGTATGATGATGATTATTATGATGAGCTATGATGATATGATGTATGATGATGATTATTACAATGAGCTATGATGACATGATGTATGATGATGATTATTGTGATAAGCTATGATGACATGAGTGTGATGATGATTATTATGATGAGCTATGATGACATGATGTATAATGATGATTATGATGATGGGTTATGACGTTTGATGATGATGAGTATGATGAATGATGATGCACCTATGATGTTATTATGAGGATGATTTGTGACGTGTGCATCATGCATTCATGTGCATCTGGACTTCGGTTCAGGACCTCGACTACTTTGGCTTCAACCCCATTGTATGGATGTGAAGTGTTTTGATGTGCTCCGGTTCTCTAGTAGAATCGATCCTATTGATGGGGGTCTATGGAGGGTTGATGGCCCAATGTCCATCGCGCTGTGATGATTGGTACCACATGCATTGAGTCTTGTTGCATTTGCATTTATGAGTCATTTGGAATAATTTATGATGTTGTGGCCTTTGAGGCATATTGATGGATATGAATGTGTTGAATATGAAGATGACCCATATTATATGTTGATTTTCATACATTGGTTATTATGAACCGTTTTACTCACCCTGCCTGTTTGAATGTTACCTCCACGTGGGTAACATGCAGATGACCAGGTTTAGTCGTGGACATTGTTGAGGACTTTTGAAGTTTCGAGTTGTTAGCCTTTTGGTTAAGTTATAGGGTCTTGCTCTGATAGTGTAATATCGGGTTAGGGTCTATGTTTTAATTGATTTATTTTGATTATCTTTCCGTATAAGGAAAACCTTGGATTATACCTTTTGAGTTCCGCTGCCTTTGAGCAATTTTTGATATATTTTGGGAAAACCCGTTGTAAATAGAGCATTGACTTGTTTTGAGTTATTGAGAAACGTACACCCTTTTGTGGTGGCTTTTATTGAATTTAATAATTTACTCTGATAGATGTGAATAAATGTGCCTTTTAATTGTGGGGTAGAAAAGGGTGTTACATTAGTGGTATCAGAGTCTGGTTGGTCTATCCGGCCAAGTTGTCTAATGTTATTTGTTCCCTGGTATGCGACATGTGCGTAAGAACACTGTCGGTACACGTTTGTTTTCTAACTTTTGTCTGCAGAAGTGGGAAAGAAACAAGTGGGGGAGAAGCTTGTGCTTCTCCAGGATGCTTCAAGTGTGGAGTGGTGGCTCAGTATGTTGATGAACGCTCTTATAGTTTGGTAAAGATGGTTTGTGCCCCATCATGATTTTTGACTGTCTATTGACAAATTGAGGAAGTGATCACCCTTAATCTCTTGTTGATAGTGGACGGAGTCATGTTTGTGGGGATAGACATGTCTTGCAAGCTTATATGGCGTGTGCAGTGAATTGTTTTGAGTTAAGCTAAGGGCTTATGAATTGTTTTGATGAGTCAGTGCAGGTTGGTGCTGAGATGTTTATTTTGATGGAAACTTTGAGTGTTAACGGAAATGGGGAATTTGGTGGGTTTCCAATTAATTATGATTGACCGGAAGTTTTCTAATGAGATAAGTGATTACAGCCGGAACATGAAGTGGAGTTTACAATCGACTTAGTTCCTGGAACTAGTTTGGTATTAATGGCTCCATATCATATGTCTGCATTGGGATTGAAAGAGTTAAAAAGTCAACTTGAAGGATTGATTAAGAAGATATTCTTTGTGCGAGTGTGTCACCGTGGGGTGCACCAGTTTTGTTGATTAAGAAGAAAGAAGGTTCTGTGAGGCTTTGGGTGGATTATATACAACTGAACAAGGTGACTATCAAGAATAAGTGTTCATTTCCAAGGATTGATGATTTGATGGATCAGTTGGTTGTTGCAAGTGTGTTTAGTAAGATAGATTTGAGATCTGGGTATCATCAGATTCGTGTGAAGGCTGAAGATATTCAAGAGACTGCTTTTAAAACAAGGTATGAACATTATGAGTATTTCGTGAGGCCATTTGGTGTGACTAATGCATCATGTGTATTTGTGGAGTATATGAACGGGATTTTCCATCCTTATTTGAGCAAGTTTGCGGTTGTGTTAATTGACGATATTTTGATATATTCGAAGAGTAAAGAGGATCATACTAAGCATCTGGAAATTGTATTATCAGCGTTGAAAAAGGAGCAGTTGTATGCAAAAATGTAAAAGTGTGAGTTTTGGTTGAAGGAAGTGAGTTCCTTGGTCATGTGATCTCGAGTAGAGTTATTGTGGTTGATATGTCGAAGGTTGAAGCTGTATCGCAATGGGAAACTCCAAAACTTGTTTTTGAGATTAGAAGTTTTCTTGGGTTGGCAGATTATTATTGAAAATTCATTGAAGGATTTTTCCAAGTTATCTTTGCCATTGACATAGTGGACTAGGAAGGTTCAAGCTTTTGTTTTGGATGCAAAGTGTGAAGAAAGTTTCAAGGGATTTTGAGAAGGCTGTCAACAGCTCATGTTTTGACTTTGCCGAATCCGACAGAATCATTTGTTGTATATTGTGATGCTTCGCTGATGGGATTGGGAGGTGTGTTAATGCAACATCAACAAGTTTTAGCTTATGCTTCAAGTCAACTTAAAGTGCATGAGAGGAATTATATGACACATGATTTAGAGTTGGTGGTTGTTATGTTTGTGTCGAAGCTTTGGAGGCATTATTTGTTTAGTTCGAAATTGAGATGTTTAGTGATTATGAGGGCTTAAAGTATTTGGTTGATTAGAAAGAGTTGAATATGAGGCAGAGGAGATGATTGGGACTTCTGAAAGATTATGGTTTTGGTTTGAATTACCATTCGGATAAAGCAAACATGGTAGTTGATGCATCGATTTGGAAATCTTTGCATCTACAGATGATGATTGTAAAAGAGTTAGAACTGATTGAACAATTTCGTGATATGAGTTTGGTTTGTGAAGAGACTTCTTATGGAGTTAAACTTTGTATGTTGAAGCTTACTAGTGGTATTCTTAATGAGATCCAAGAAGGTCATGAATCTGATTTGAGTTGGTAGATCGGTTGAATTTGAGGAATCAAAGTAGAAGAGCTGATTTTCAGATTAATGAGAATGGTATCATAAGATGTCGTGATAGAGTTTGTGTTCCAGATATTATTAAGTTGAAAAAGAGTATTCTTGAGGAAGGACATTTAAGTGGATTGAGTATCCATACCGGTGCTATGAAGAGGTACCAGGATTTGAGGAAATTGTTTTGGTGGCCAGGGATGAAGAAAGAAGTGGTTGAGTTTGTATATGATGGTTAGACTTGTCAGAAGTCGAAGATTGAACATCAGAGACCGTTGGGTCTGATGCAACTGTCGCTACTGCGAAAATCGGCGCCGGCTGAACAGAAGAGTCGCCACCGCGCGTTATTTATCCCACGGGAGGGAAAGGAAACGCTCAGAGTAAACCTCGCACAACACGGGAAAGGTATGGTCATCGCAACCAAAACCTGGATTCGGGAGTCGGTTACGCAAGGGGAAGGTATTAGCACCCCTCACGTCCGTCGTACTCGACGGGATCCACGCTTGTTTTCAGGTATGGATTGTTATTCTATCTAAACCATAGGTCAAGGGTTAAAAAGAAAAAGAGAATGAAAATAAAATGACTCGGCAAAGTATCGCACTTTATGCCTACGTATTCCCGTCTGGAACGAGAAATCAGAGTCAACGTAGTTCGCCTACCTACGGGAAAGGAGGGAAAGGTTGCTCGCTAGAATATCGCATCCTATGCCTACGTACTTTCATACAGCATGAAAGATCAGAGCAAACGTAGTTCGGGCCACGTACGACACAAGTCTGTCTTGATTGATTTTATTCCTTCTGAAAAAAGGTTTCTGATTACTGGTCCAAGCGGACAAAAATGACGTTTTGGTGAGTTCACATTCTTTTACGGAAGAAGTGTCTTTTATTGCGTTTGAAATCTTCATGTGTTTTTCTGTTTGTTTTGAGAAAGAAAGAGACAGAACTCTAACCTACGGTTGCGAAGGGAAACAAACTAACCTAATGTTATCATGCATGGGTTAAGACCTAATGTCTATCATGCTCCTCTCTTGCACAGAGAGAAACAGAGATCCTAAGGGATAAACGGAAACAGAAACAATAGCATATATACAATAAAGCAGTAAAATGCATGGATGCAGCAATACAAGCGAGGCAAGGGAGTCCCACTCAACCTCGAACCTAGAAAACAATAGGCAAAAGTGAACAGAATTCACTCTCAACCCAACAGGGTAAACAGCAAACAATACAGTCCAGAAAACCAATCAATACATCAGCAATAAAATACGACAGCAAAAGAAACAGCATCAGCAGCTCTGAATCAACATCTGGCTTCAAGTAATCTCCAATCAGCTACAGGCTTCAACAAGCATCAATCTCCATCTTCATGACCTTCAGGCAAGGGCTTTTGATCATCAGTCTTCTATCTGCAATGGCTTTTCTTCAAGCTCAAACCTCCAGGATGAGGGATTAGTCACAAGAGTGAATTGGGTGTTAAGCAATCAGTTGACTACCAAGGGTGGTGAACAGACTGCTTCTAACACAAGAGACATTTTCTCTCAAGAGTTCTATCTCATAGACACTATCACCAAGCCTTCCAAAGGAAGGGGGTGAGTGTCTTAGAGAGACTCTGAATCACAGAGAAGAATGGATGCAGACAAGGCAATCCATGTTTGAGAAACAAACTTTCTAACCTAGAGCTCTGCCTAGCTCCTAAACCCTAGTTCCTCAGCATCTGCTAGCAAGAATCTTCTCTTCAACTCTGGAAGTGGATCTTCAACATCTGGATCTCCAGTGGCCTTCATCTTCTCAAGTCTTCAGCTCTCCTAAGTCCCCAGACAACCCCAATACCCAAGCAAGCAAGCAATAATCCCCAGAGGGCACACCACACCAGTCAATCAGACATACACAGAGTATTAATAGCAGTAGGGGAGTCCTAACTTTTTCTCTAAGGGATCTAATAACTACCCACAGCCCCTATAGTCCCATAACTAATCTAGTTAAACCCTAAGTCCTAAGGGAAAGAATCAAACCTCCTAAGTCATCACCTAAAAAACCCTAATTTTATCCATGTTGTTCACACCTACACTAAGCCCCTAAATTTAATTTCTAAAAAAAGGAACTAAATTGTTTCTACAAGTTTAATGTCTAAACTAAACAACCTAAAAAGAATAGACAAAAAATATTAAAGCATCTAGTAGAACAAAAAATTAACAAAATCATGCATGAAATGAAGCTTTTTAAAATGCTATTTATTTGGAAAATATGGGAAAAATGCGAAAAAAATATAAAATGCAATTTTTATATTTTTTTAATTTTCTAGACATGTTAAGGAAAATATTAAAAAAAGAATGAGTTAAAAATAATATTTTTTCATTTAGTTATGATTTTTAGAAGATTAATGAAATATGAAGAAAATTAAAAAATAAAAAATACAAGAGAAGGAGGGAGGGGGTGAGAATAGAAATGGATCCAGTTCATATTCCAGTGGGCCAGCAAACGGGAGGGGCGAATATTAATTTTCCTAAGCCCAAGCGATGTTTTCAGAATTAAAAAAAAACAATAAAACTAAGTGAATGCGTTGGGGGTGTAGCAAGCAGGTAATCACGTGCAGAATCTCATTGGGCTTGGTGTGGGTGTGTCAATAGCAACCAATGTATTAAGCCCGCCCGTTTCAATTAATGAAACGGCGCGTTTTGGCTTCTCAATCTTCCCTCCAATTCTGAGTACGAACTCCAACCGCACGATGAGCTTTGAAGTCAGAAGTCTTTCATAGAAACGGATGGCCACGATTATATCTTCAACCTTGTGACAAGAAGCTATGGTTTACACATTCCATGGAAGCCATGCACGTACACACTTCCTCTTCTCTGTTCTCCTTCCACAATCCATGAAACACCACGATCCAAACATGAAAATCACTCCAAATTTTGTCCTCTACAAGACTATAGCAGTAGTTTGTTCTGAAATTCAGTGTATCACTCAAACCGATCGAGACAAGTTCTGGCCACCATGAAAATACACTGCAACCTATCCTCCAGATTCTTAATCAAACCTATACTAATCTAAACTACACTTCACGTGGATTATTCTGCACTAACAACCTAAGATTATCATGGCCTATCCTAAGAGTTCTAAGTCAAATCAGTTCTAACAACCTGCTATGAACTATCACTAAACTACTCCTAATTAACCAAAAATGTTCTACTAACATCCTACATCATTATTATACTAACAAACTAATGTAAATCTATCTATATCAAGCAAGTGGAAGTAATTTGCACCTGGAGCAAAATCTTGTGGATGATGATGAAATTCGTGGATCTGAGAGCCTTGATGCTTGGATCTGGATCTACTCTTGCTATATTTGATTCTGTATGCAGCACCTTGATGAATTTGGCCTTGGATCTTGAGTTCCAATGGAAATTGCAATTTGAATGTTGTTGATGAAAGTGCACGAAATTGAGTAATAACTACCAAGAACTTGATTGATTCCTACTCCATGATGATGATTGAGTATGATGAAAACAAAAATTGGTGATGATTGATGAAGAATTCGTGGAATTGAAATGAATTTGCAAATTGGAGGATGAGAGAAAAATGAGAGAATTTGGTGGAGTTTTTGCACAAATGAGGATTCAACCCTTGCTCAATTCTGATTTCATGAATATATAGTGCTCAAATGAACCTTCTAGAACCATCTTGCAACTTCCCTTGCATTCCAAATTGAATCCATTTTGGTTATGTTTCTTCAAATGCAGGTAACCATAAATAACTTTTCTTTTTCCTTCTAAACTCAAAAAAGTGCTTGAACCATTGTCTTTGAAATGTCTTTTGGACCCAAAATCATATATTGGAAGTCCCCATTTGCATTTATAAATCTCTCAAACCATTTTTCACTTTGACTTTATTTAAGTTATAAGCCATTTTAGTTCAAATTTGACCAATCATGCAACTTCATGTTATGAGCTTTTCCAACAATTTGTGACCTTCTTTCTAGACTTAAAATCACATTTTGAACAACTTTCATGTTTTGAGTTTTTCCATTTGAGGCTTGGGAATAGGAGATATGGCCTTTGCTTAAAAATGGCCTATAACTGACAAATGACCAAAATACCCTTTGCTTGCCAAGACCATAAGTTGAGTTCCACACATCATATGAAGGCATGCCACACCATTCTAGAAAGCTAAGACAATGAGGAACAATTCCTATGTTGACCAGAAATTCATTTGAAATCTCCTTGAGGGGTAAAACTAGCTTGGAAGTCAAGTCACTTTCACAGACAAAATTTCAGATACCTCAGATGACCTGTAACTTGCAAGGACCATAACTTGAGTTCTATAAATCTCCTTGATGTCTTCCACCACTCAAATTAAAGGTCTTGAGATCCTCTACAAGTTTCATGTTGGCCAAGGATCCATTTGAAGCTAGAATTTTGACTTATCTTGCTTGGAAATTTGACCTAAACTAGGGGATTTTACACAGAAACCCTAATTTAGAAGCTCCTCTTCTCCTTGATTTCTCTTGAATTCTTCTTGGAATATCTCCATATCCTTCTTTATATGTCCAATGATGAACCCCACATCTCTCCACTAGACTTGAATGCCCCTTAAATCAGTCAATTGACCTAGGGTTGACCTAGGGTTGACCCAGATGAAACCCTAGTTGACTGCCTTCAGCTATAGCTCTTGTGCTCTCATCAATGACTTGTCTCCTTCTTTAAATGACTTTCTAAGTCTCTCATAATGTCTAGATACTCTCCATGCCTTCAACTCACAGCTCACAACCCTCTTGTTGACCCTCAGATACCCTCAGCTAGGAGATGGACTCAAGGCTTGATCTGCTGAACTCTTTGCTTTCAAATTCTTTCCTGATGACTTGAATGAGATTGAATTGGGATAATAACCTCTTGATAGGCTTCTAGAGATGAGAATAATGATTGGTCCCCCTGTTGTATGACTTGCTATGCTTATGCTATGCAGATGATTATACTATGCACATGACTCTATATGCAAATGCTAATGACATTGAAACATAAACCAAGTGAATAAGGTTGGGCAAATTTTAGGGTGCAACAGCTGCCCCTATTCAAGCGGCTTGGACCCGATTGGGTGAAGAGCCCGGAGCCTTCAGACATTCGCGGTACGAGACGGTTGAATACTAGGAACCCAGAAATTTGCCAACCGCAGAAATAAACTGCGCCACTGCTTGGGGAACGACATTCATCAGCTGAATTTAACTGTTACGGCAACCCACTGATCTCGTGCGACCGTGCTGGGGATTGTCTTCATCGTTTTGAAGAGGATTCTGTCATAACAGATTGCTTGCTTGTCCAAGTTAGGACTCTATCTGTCATCAATACGAAGAAATCTCAACTAAAACCGGTCCACGTTAGGACTCCACTTGCTGTTAACCCAGAAAAATCTCGGCAACGCCGCTGGGGATAATTCGTCTGTATTTCCATAAACTGAATCGTCCACGTTAGGAATAAAATTCTTCCACGTCCACGTTAGGAATAACATCTGTCCACGTTAGGAATCATCTCTTCTGTATTTGAACCTGTCCACGTCAGGACTTAACTTTCCACGTAAGGAGTACATCATTCTTAATCTGTCCGCGTAAGGACTCCAATTTGATATGTCCGCGTAAGGACTACATCGTCCAAGTTAGGACCCACTTCTCCACGTTAGGAATAATAATCTCTTTGATTTGTCCACGTCAGGACACTGATCTCGTCTTGATTTGTCCATGTTAGGACTCAGGCGTCTTCGACCTGCTGAGGAAATAAGACTTGTCCACGTAAGGACTCACACCCTTGTCTGATCTGTCCACGTCAGGGCACCAACACAAAGAGTAATCACTTTTGTCAACGTCATGACCTCCCATTCCACTAATTTCGAGAACCCGAATCTGCCCACGTTAGGACTAACACACCTCACCAATCCGGGGAAATAAACCTGTCCACGTTAGGACGCCCACTTCTGAAGAAATCCCGTCAATATAGGAATAAATTGTCCACGTCAGGACTTAGTTCTCCAATGATCCTCACCCACAAACTCCTCAGCACCAACGTGACAGCGACTTTGAGGCGGACTCTACTGGGGATGTCTGGAAACCAAACTATCGGACGCCTGCTCTGATAACCGGCGGTGGCCTCTGAAATTCTGATTCATGGAACCCCTGATGACAACTAATTCTGCCTGGGAATAAAGAGAAACTTATCCTGGTAACTCTGTGGGGAATACTGCCGAAACTGACATTATCATTGGATGTCTCATGCCGAGATCTTGAACATTTGGTTGTTCATTTAAGCAAGAGTTCTCTCCACCTGAACTGCTAGAGTACAGAAATTGCTTCAGCAAAATAAACGCTGAAGATAATGTCGACTCCGCCGGGGATAGCCAGATGCTACAGAATTATTCCAGCAAAATAAATGCTGGGAGGATGAAGTCAACCATACCGGGAAGTTGGGAACTCAAACCAAACACCCTGTTGAGGTAACATCCTGCTGGGGAATATAACTTTGCTGGGGAGTAGCGGATGTGCCTGGTATGATTGAACTTTCTGCTGGAACGTGAACTGATATTACACAGTATCCTTGACAAAATAAATGACAGGACCCACCGCCAACTCTACTGGGGAGAGTCTTGATCTCCGGGTTCCACTGGGAGGAAAGAACGTTTGCTGAAAGGAGAGGACTCCGCTGGAGGTGGGACTATTCTCTCGGGGAAAATTCACTGACTCCGCTGGGGGAGAGTGCATGACCCTGCGGGGAAAGATGAACCTGTCTGAATACAGCCTTACGATCTTGGAATCGCCAAACTCTATTGAGGACGAATAACTTTTCTGGAGCACGTCCTTTGGATAAGCTACGGCTAGCTGGGGAATTCTATCCTTCTTCAGGAAGAACATGCATGACCTGCGTGGGGATCAAGTCTTTCGTTATCGCGATCTTTTGATTGTATTCCTCATAGGGCTATGAAACCTGCAACAACACAAACAAGGCAAGACAAGCCTATGCAACCAAATCTATTCAGGTTAGTGACATCCTTTTCGGTTAATTCAAAGCTTTAGCAATTGTCGGCAAGGGCCAGTGATGTTATACACGTGCTAGTTTCAGTAAACTTAGGCGATTTATCATGCACAAAACAGTAAAGAATCAGTATCAAGTACTGAATAACATATTTTCATTGATTGGGCCCCTGAATGGGCGGAGTTTTTGTACACGGGATGTAACTCCTGAAAAGAGGAAGCTACGCAAAGCAAATATACAAGTATGCAAGTATGCACAAGAAGCATGAATATTGACAACTTAAATTTGTACACATGTCGGCAACGGGATGCAGATGAACACTACGAACTGATCCTCCCATGACTCGCCCGACTCTAATGCTTTCCCGGTATCCCCACTTCTGAAGAGATTGTATCCGATAACTGGCTCCTCAAATATATTCTCCCGCATTGATGCTCATTGAATTCGGACCGCAGTCATTTGCTTTTCAAATCCCTAACTTTTGCGTGAACCGCCCTTTACGGGTTTTCAGTTCACCGGGATACCCTTTTTTGCCGAAGCCGCCCAGTGTAGGTTTTCAACTTCGCGGGTGTACATTTTTTCAATTTTATCCCTAACTTTTGCCCGAACCTTTCATTCTGTTTTTGGTTCGCCAGGATGCCCCATTTTTGCCTGGACTCTCTTTTTCTGTCCAGCGGGTCTATTTTAAGCAAAGTATTTTTTAACTGCGTCCGAATTCACAGGTGACGTGAAGTCTTCTCCGTCCATGGTGGACAACAACAGCGCTCCTCCTGAAAAGACCTTACTGACAACGTATGGCCCTTCGTAGTTGGGGGTCCACTTGCCCCTGTGATCTGCTTGCGGCGGGAGAATCCTTTTCAGCACAAGGTCGCCCGTCTGAAAGCTTCGCGGATGTATCTTCTTGTCGTACGCTTTCTTCATTCGGCTCTGGTACAAACGACCGTATGCTAGGGAAGCTAGCCTCTTCTCGTCCATTAAGCTCAGTTGGTTCAATCTATTCGTTACCCATTCTGCCTCGTCCAGCTGAACGTCTCGCAATACCCTCAGAGAAGGGATCTCAACTTCCAATGGTAATACCGCTTCCATTCCGTATACCAACGAGAACGGAGTTGCCCCGGTTGATGTGCGTACCGTCATACGATAACCGTGCAAAGCAAAAGGCAGCATTTCATGCCAATCCTTATAGGTCACCACCATTTTCTGAACAATTTTCTTGATATTCTTATTGGCCGCCTCAACAGCGCCATTCATCTTGGGTCGGTAAGGAGAGGAGTTGTGATGTTCGATCTTGAAATTCTGACAGAGCTCCTTCATCATTTTGTTGTTCAGATTTGAACCATTATCCGTGATTATCCGCTCGGGGATCCCATATCGGCAAATGATATCTCTTTTGATGAATCTGGCCACCACTTGCTTCGTTACATTCGCGTAAGACGCCGCTTCCACCCACTTGGTGAAATAATCGATTGCTACTAGGATGAACCGGTGCCCATTAGAAGCCGTCGGCTCGATCTTTCCAATCATATCGATTCCCCACATCGAGAATGGCCATGGAGATGACATCACATTTAGAGGACTCGGAGGCACGTGTATCTTGTCAGCATAGATTTGGCACTTGTGGCACTTCCTCGCGAACTTGAAACAATCAGTTTCCATCGTCAGCCAAAAGTAACCTGCCCTCAGCAGCTTTCTCGTCATAGCATGCCCACCAGCATGCGTACCAAAGGTACCTTCGTGAATTTCCTCCATGAGAAGCTTTGCCTCTTTCTCGTCTACACAACGCAACAACACCAAATCGTGGTTTCTTCTGTACAAGACGCCATCCGGATTCAAGTAGAAATTGCCCGCTAATCTCCTGAGAGTCTTCTGATCTTGACTGGATGCCCCAGCCGGATACTCTTTATTCTTCAGGAAATTAAGGATATCAAAATACCATGGTTGGCCATCAGATGCTTCATCAATAGCAAATACATAAGCTGGCCTGTCTAGCCGAGAGATAATGATTCGGGGAGCTTCGTTCCAGAAGTTGACCTTGTACATGGAGGACAAAGTGGCAAGGGCGTCAGCCATTTGATTTTCTGCCCGCGGTACGTGATGCAATTCAACCTTGTCGAAGAAAGGCAACAATCTCCTTGCATAATTCATGTAATGTATCAAATTAGGCTGCCGTGTCTCCCATTCCCCTTTTATCTGATTCACTACCAGAGCTGAGTCTCCGTATACATCTAGATGTTTGATTCGCAAATCAATGGCTTCTTCAAGCCCCATTATACAAGCTTCGTATTCAGCCTCATTGTTGGTAACGGCAAAGGTCAATCGGGCAGTAAACGGGATGTGCGACCCGTGTGGCGTGGTGATGATTGCCCCTATTCCGCTACCGTAAGCATTCACGGCTCCGTCAAATATCATCTTCCATTTGGACCCCCACTCTGGTCCTTCGTCTGGCAACGGCTCTTCACAATCCTTCATCTTTAGGTACATGATATCCTCTTCAGGAAAATCAAACCTCATCGATTGGTATTCTTCAATAGGCTGCTCCGCCAGATACTCAGACAGCACACTCCCCTTTATAGCCTTTTGCGAGACGTATTGGATATCATATTCAGTCAAGACCATCTGCCAACGGGCAATTCTACCCGACAACGCTTGCTTTTCAAATACATATTTGATAGGATCCATCTTCGAGATGAGCATGGTTGTATGATTCAGCATGTACTGCCTCAAACGCTTGGCGGCCCAGGCTAGCGCGCAACAAGTTTTCTCCAGCATTGAGTACCGAGATTCACAATCTGTAAATTTCTTACTCAAGTAATAGATCGCATGCTCTTTTCTCCCTGTCTCGTCGTGTTGACCGAGAACACAACCCATGCTTCCCTCAAGAACCGTCAAATACATTATCAAGGGTCTACCTGCCACCGGGGGTATCAGAATGGGAGGTTCCTGCAAATACCGCTTTATTTTATCGAACGCCTTTTGACAATTTTCGTTCCACGTTACAGCTTGATCTTTCTTCAAGAGCTTGAATAACGGTTCACACGTGGCAGTTAGGTGAGATATGAACCGGGCGATGTAGTTCAACCTCCCTAAAAACCCGCGCACCTCTTTCTCTGTTTTAGGCGTCGGCATTTCTTGTATTGCTTTTATTTTAGCAGGATCGACCTCTATTCCTCTTTCGCTTACGATAAACCCCAGCAGCTTACCCGATCTCACCCCGAAGGTGCATTTATTAGGGTTCAGCCTTAGCCTGAACTTTCTAAGCCTTTTAAATAACTTCAGCAGATTCACCAGATGCTCTTCCTCTGTCTGGGATTTGGCAATCATATCGTCAACATAAACTTCGATCTCTTTATGCATCATGTCGTGGAAAAGAGTCGTCATCGCACGCTGATATGTTGCCCCAGCATTTTTCAAACCGAAGGGCATCACTTTGTAACAAAATGTTCCCCAAGGTGTTATAAAAGTAGTCTTCTCCATATCCTCTGGCGCCATTTTAATCTGATTATAGCCTGAAAAGCCATCCATGAAGGAGAATACAGAGTATTGAGCAGTATTATCAACTAACACGTCAATGTGAGGAAGTGGAAAATCGTCTTTTGGGCTTGCTTTGTTCAAATCTCGATAATCCACGCACATCCGAACCTTGCCATCTTTCTTTGGCACTGGTACGATGTTGGCAACCCATGAAGGATACTTCGTCACAGCCAGGAACTCAGCGTCCCACTGTTTCTGAACCTCCTCTTTGATCTTCATTGCCATATCTGGTCGAGTTCTGCGAAGCTTTTGTTTGACCGGCGGGCAATCTTCTTTCAGTGGCAGGCGATGCACGACCATATCTGTATCGAGCCCGGGCATATCCTCATACGACCAAGCGAATACATCACTATACTCTTGGAGCATTTCAACCAGTCTCCGCTTGATATCTTCCTGCAGCGCGGCTCCGATACGAATGTTTTTCTCAACCCCTTCTGACCCCAAATTGATAATTTCGATGACCTCGTCTTGAGGCAGAATGGCTCTTTCCTCTTGCTTTACTAACCAAGACAGTTCTTCAGGAACGTCGCTATCTTCGACAACCTCTTCTTCAGCCTGAAACACCGGGTGCTCAAAGTCGGGACGAGTCATAGGTGGTTCAAGGATGTCATCTGAAAATGCTATCCTGCAAAAGGAATGGTTAAGTGCTTCAAAATGCGTATAAAGCGAATAACCACGTTGCCATTTTGTTGAAAAATATAAACAAGAAGGACAGAGATTACAGTATTTGCACATGAAAAACGCCATTTATTTAATGATTAACGCGCAATGTTTATAACAACACAACCCTAAGCAAATTCTGATGCCCCGGGCAAGACATCAGATTATTCAACAATTAATAAAGCAAAGCATTACTGTTTAAAAGTCACAGGAACAAGCTCCTGAATAGACCAGTTGCACAGTCCCTGTCCTGGCGTGCTTGGCTGAATCCAGGCATCCATATCACAGTCGCTGTCTCCTTCATCAGACTCTGAAGCAGCATTGACAGTTTCATGACATACTCCACTGGCAGAGATGGTAATCGGCTTTCTGAAACGGGGGGCTCTCACGGAAGGAGTTGATGACGACGGTTGGTACCCCAGTCCGAACCGGTCCATCTTCACAGGAATGTCCAGCACTTTGCCCCAGCCCTTGGCTTCTCCTGCTTCCACTAGAGCTTGAGCTTCCTTATACGATGAGACAGCTATCTCTGGCACTTTGCTCGGCCTGGGACCTTTGTCCTTGATGCGCAAACCTTCGAATGTCTGGCAGGGCGTTTCATGGATCTCTCCGTCGACTTCCACATATTTAAATGACGATAGATGGCTGACCAGGATGTCCTCTTCCCCGCACACGGTGACTACGCTGTCTCCGACCATATATTTTAACTTCTGATGCAGGGTAGACGTGACGGCCCCTGCCCCATGAATCCAGGGTCTTCCAAGCAAGCAGCTATACGCAGGCTGTATATCCATGATATAAAACTCCGTTGCAAACACTTCCGGCCCCACTTGCAGAGGCAAGGTAATCGATCCGAAGACTGTTCTCCGCGTGCCGTCAAATGCTCTGACTACCAAATCACTGGGTGTACACAAAATTCCTCGAACATCCAGCTTCATCATCGCCTTCTTGGGCAACACATTCAAAGATGACCCGGTGTCAACCAAGACGTGTGACATTACTGATCCTCTACACTCAACAGATACGTGTAATGCCATATTATGATCTCTCCCTTTCGGAGTCAAGTCAAAATCGGTAAAGCCCAAGCTGTGGCCTGCATTCATATGTGCCAATACTCCTTCTAGCTGATTTACGGAGACGTCTTGGGGTACAAAAGAAGTGTCCAGGACTTTCAGCAAAACATTTCTGTGAGCTTCCGAACACAACAGCAATGATAGGATAGATATTTTGGACGGTGTCTGCTGCAGATGCTCCACAATCTTATAATCACTTTTTCGAATTAAGCGCATGAACTCTTCTACATCCTTCGATGCTGCTTCTTTTTCACTTGCTTGTACCGGAACATTTTCAACCACTTTCCCTTTTCCTTTCGCTAGTCTTTCAGCCTCCACTTCAGGAGATATAAAGATCCTGCCACTCCTCGTCATGCCTCCTGAACCAACAACATTATCCACAATCTCCGCTGGCTGCTTGTTAACATCAATCTTTATCCCATCACAATACACCTCTAACCCATATGACCATGGGACTGCTTTCGTGTTCTCGTACGGGATTGGCCCGGCCTTAGTTATGGTGATCGGTGGCCGTTGAACTGGTGCTGCAATAGTGATCGTCTTCCGAGGAATCGTTACTGTGGCCACATCACTCCGATTATCCACTACTGCCCCCGCAGGCTCGTCAGTTGCCATTCGATCAAATTGCAATGTGCCGCCATCTATTAAAGCCTGAATGCCTTTCTTCAAATCCTCACACCCCCCAGCTAGGGTCCAACAGTCTAAGCAATACTCGTTACATCCTGGGTAAACACCTCCTTGTAACAGTCGACTCTTTATCTTGCTCAGCGGCGTCTTTAAATCTTCCACATTCATGATAAGATTCAGGCCTTCCTCAGTCAGAACGGCGTTTGCCCCATGATTAGGCATGGGTTTCTGGACTATATTCGGACCTGCCGTTCCGAAATTGATAGTCTTGTTGTCTAAAAGATCCTGCACAACGTGCTTAAAAGCATGGCAACCTTCTATATCGTGACCCGGGGCTCCAGAATGAAACTCGCAGTGTCTGTTTGCATCGTAGCCGAACGGGGGAGCTCCCGTTATTGGTGCCAGAGTTCTTTTCTCTACCAGATTCAATCCCAACAATGTCTGCAACAAATCGGCATATGTTGAGGGAGGCTTCTCAAACACTCTTCTCGGTTTACTACCCTGGAATCTTCGTTGAACCTGCTGTGCCCCCTGCTGAGGCTGCTGCTGCTGTGGCACTGGCTGTTGCTGAACCGGTTGTTGTTGCTGGAGTGGTTGTTGTTGATATGGGATAGTAACACTCGCCACCTACTGCGGCTGACGATATTGACCTCGTCCCCTGCCTCGGCCCCGGCCTCGGCCTCCAAATACTGCGCTTGCCTCGCCCTGACGGCGTCCACCATAAGCTTTCCTATTACTGCCAGATGCAGTTGATTCCTCGACTTGGAACTTTCCTTGCTTAATGTTACGTTCAATCTTTTCTCCCATTAGAATCAGGTCTGAAAAACTGGCCAGAGACGTATGAAACAGCATATCATGAAACAGCCCTGTGAATGTGCCGACAAACATGTCATTCATTTCCTTATCTTCTACAGGAGGACGGACCCTGGCAGCCATATCGCGCCACCTTTGCGCGTACTCTTTAAAGCTCTCCCCCTTCTTCTGCGACAGTCCCGCCAATTGGACCCGATTGGGTGCCAAGTCGCTGTTATACTTGTAGTGAGCTACGAACGCCTCCGCCAATTGCTTCCATGTCTTGATATCAGTTGGCTCCAACCCCATGTACCACTCTAGGGAAGGGCCCGATAGACTATCCTGAAAGAAATGCATTAGCATTCTTTCATCAGTGGAGTATGCAGACATCTTTCTGTAATAAGCTCGTACATGCACTTTCGGACATGTGTCTCCTTTATACTTATCGAACGCAGGAGCTTTGAATTTAATTGGCACCCTCAAACCAGGTACCAGACCCATGGTTGCCATGTCCAATCCCACAGCACTTTGATTTAAGACTCCCTTCATCTGCTCTTCCAGCATTCTAATCTTTTGGGAATCATCCATCGGCCCTTCAAAACCTCCTCCGGAGAAGGCGTCCTCCTGCTGATCTTCTTGCCACATACCGTTTCCAGCTCTGTACCCATCATATCCATTATTACGTCCAGCTCTGATCTGATTCATCCCCGGACCTCGGCCTCTGTTGCCGTACCCTTGAACACCTCCAGCAGGACCAAAAGCCATAAATCCAGTACCGTTTCCGTTTCCAAAGCCTCCGTAACCCTGATTGACCATACCATAACCATCTTGCCCAAAGCCTTGAGCATTAAAGCCATACTTCCCAGTGTTATCGAATCCCTGATCGTTGAATCCGAATCCAGTATTGACAAAGCCATTGCCCCCTAGATTATCTCCCAAATTGACATCACCCAGCCCAACATTATGGACAGCGGTCTCATTCCCCACTCCGACGTTACCATTCACAGCAGCGGTAGCGTTGTTGATATTAGCAGCAGGTGTATTGACTACAGGCGGAGCCACTGGCGTGGGAGTGCCGTCTCCATGAACAGTATCGACCCGTACAGACTGATGATCTTCATTACCATGACCAGCGTTTCGGGCCAACAGAGGCTGGACCATGGCCTGCAAATTCTCCTGCCCTTTTGCTATAGCTTCCATGGTCTGCATGAAGAGAGCGAGCTTCTCGCGCACATCTTGCATCTCGTTCTGCATTTGGTCCATGATTTTTCGACAATTGGAGCGGGTAGAATAGCGGTGCGGATGTTGATCTGCAATCCTGTTAAGTACCTGGTAAAAGCGGGAAATAAGACACTATTCAAAGATTACCTATAATGCAATATGAATGCAATGCAATGTGTCTGTGCATTAGGGAAGTTCATTCCCCCAGTTCTAGTGTGAAGGTGCCGGTGCAGTGATAGTGTTGACAATAGGAATATCGGAGCTGAATCATAGAAAGCCTCATATATTGCAGGGAGAATCAATAAGCCCAGGGTACAATGTCACTGAGAGTACAAAGAAGGCATGACCTCAACCAACAATCCTGGTGATGGTCAGCACTATGCAAATAAAGCATACAAGTTACTACATGAAATGATCAAATCCTCCCAAAAGTCTGGTACTCCTCTATCAACTTCTTGGTCTCCGGATGGCTTGGTCGATCAAGCAGCCCTTCAACAAGCTGGTTTCTCCTCTTAAGGACACGGCGTACGTCTTCAGCAGTTTCTTCCCATGTTGCTTCTCCGAAGCAATCTTCTAACTTTCGCTTCTGAGACACTGCTTCATCTCTGGATTTGATTGCCTTGTTCAGTGCATGCTGGACACTATACCGGGTCATCACTTCTTCCTCACACTTCTTAATGCTAGACCTCAACTTCTCCTCGAGGTCGGAAATTTGCTGCTTTAGCTTATCTTCCCTCTTCTTGTTGTTAGTGAGTGTAGCATTCCAAGTCTTATTGCAAGAAGATATCTCTCGGTGAGCGATGTCAAGCGCCTTCTTCTTGGATTCAAGCATGTCATGGGAGCTTCTGAACTCTTGCCCCAGACGTTCGCGCTTCTTCTTTTCTTCAGTCAACTCAGCCCCTAACCTGTTTAACAGCTCGATCTGTTGTTGGAAAGCATATACGGCCTTGTTTTTCTCACTGCGTACTTGAGCTAGCTCTTGCTCTAACCCTTCGTTGATCTTCATTAAGGATTCTTTTTCTCTCACAATTTGCTCGTACGCCTCCCTAGAAACAGTAGTTGGCTCTTCTGCCGGAATAAGAACGAGGATTGGTGCGTCTGGAAATGGCATCTTCAACTGACTTGCTCTTTCCTGGATCCAAACCCTGTAAGGTGCATAGGCCTGGCAATCGTTCTTACCTAACAGTGGTTTCCCTTTGCGGTTAATACGCATCCAGGCATGCTGCAGCTTGGCTAGTAACTTCCCCTTCAAATCCCCTGTGAAGTACAGAGATTCCTGTACTTCTTCCTCCTGAGGTGGATTCTTCAGTGCATATCCGAACTGGCGAATGAATAGAGAAGGGTTGTAATTGATACACCCTTTTCTTCCGATCAACGGCACATTAGGGTACCCAGAACAACTGAAGATGAGCTCAGATCCCAACAGGTCTCGATCAAACCACTCCATATCTTCCGACGATAGCCTCATCAGGCGCTCTGGCCAACCAGCTGGGACTGTAGTCTCTGCAACAAATCTTCTCTTAGGAAGGTGACTCTCAAACCACCTACTCAACAAGGGTACACACAGATGAACATTCTTCCCTCTTCCCTTCTCATTCTTGTAATGCAGTGAGTGGTAGAGATCTCCGAGTAAGGTAGGTACAGGATTACCAGCGGCAAACAAGTAGAAGGCGTCGAAGTCCACAAAATCCGGTATATTGGGGAACAGTACTATGCCATAAATGCACAAGGCCAACACAGCATTGAAAGCAACCCAGCACCCGCTCTTGGCATACTCTTGGGCTTTACCAACTAAGAACTGAAATGAGAAGCCTGGAACTCCACGGGAAACAGTAGTCACCAGTTCAGAAGCATCAATATGCAAAGCTTTTGCCAAGTCCTCCGGCTTGGGCTTGGCGTCATAATGAATGAATGGAACCTGGTTCTGCACGGGCAGCTCAACATACTCAGCGTATTCCTCCAAGGTTGGTCCCATAATAAAGTCAGAGAACGTAAAGCATCTCAAAGCAGGGTCGTAGAATTGCATCAGAGCATACAACCCATCTAACTCTACCTCTGTAGGTTTGCACACCAATCTCAGTAGTCTACCATAGCTCATCCGGAAGCTCCTACGAACACCCTCATCAGCAAGAGAGATCAACCCAAGTAGAGGAACAATATCAGGCGTAGGCAATTTGTAAGCAACCGTTCTCCTTAAGCTAGTCATGATCAAACACTCAGAAGTCTGGGCACTAGAACTAGGGAAATGCAAATGCACCTGCAGCACAGACACACGTTAGTGAAATGCAAATGGTAATGGATATGCAGTGATGCAATGCAAGTAACATGCAACAGGGACCAAAGCTGTAGCTGAATAGCCTGAACCCAATCAAGAAAGGTCTCAGATAGACCATCCAGAAGTCCTCAAGCCCTGGTCTCAGATATACCTCAAACAAAGCTCCAATATTGGTCTTTGATAGACCCCATAATCATAACCTGAATGGTCTCTGGCAGACCTCAGATCATATCCCCCACTGGTCTCTGACAGACCTCAGAACACATCTCCAAATAGTCTCTGACAGACCTCGGAACACACCAACTGGTCTCTGACAGACCTTAGAACCCTCCATAAATATCCAAGATCCTGATCAAGAAACAAACCGGTGGTCTGGAGGTCTAGTTACCTGCATAACCCTGAATCCCCTCACAGGTGGGTGGCCCTATAACTGGCACAAGGTACGGCATCCTATGCGGTCGTCGGCGTCACAGACTTTCAGGGTTGATGATACGATTCCCAGAAGGAGTGGCATCATCAATTCCTGAAGAGGCCTCACTTAGCCAACTTCCAAATGATCGGTCCCCAGAGTCGACAATCCAACTAACCAGCAACCCACGCCAACCAAAGGAAGGGGCAGGAGGCCAACCAGAGGAACCTCGTCTGAGTGTAGATTTCATGGGACACCAAAGCAAGCAAAGCAAGCGGGCACCCACTAATTTCTACTCTAATTCTAGGTGCACTAAAGCCCAGGTCCGGCTTATCTCTCAATATCAGAACACCCGTCACACCCCAGATACAGCAACAATAATCAATATATAAAGCTGAAAATACAAGGTTAGAAATATAAAATAACTCCATACAAAATCCTCGACGGGAAAACAAGCGTTAGGATTGACTCTCTTAAGGGACGTTGGATCCCAAATGCATAAGAACCATCGCAGTCCTTAGCAGCCAGGGGACGTTGGGTCCCCAGCAGAGTCGTCAGCTGTCGCTACTGCGAAAATCGGCGCCGGCTGAACAGAAGAGTCGCCACTGCGCGTTATTTATCCCACGGGAGGGAAAGGAAACGCTCAGAGTAAACCTCGCACAACACGGGAAAGGTATGGTCATCGCAACCAAAACCTGGATTCGGGAGTCGGTTACGCAAGGGGAAGGTATTAGCACCCCTCACGTCCGTCGTACTCGACGGGATCCACGCTTGTTTTCAGGTATGGATTGTTATTCTATCTAAACCATAGGTCAAGGGTTAAAAAGAAAAAGAGAATGAAAATAAAATGACTCGGCAAAGTATCTCACTTTATGCCTACGTATTCCCGTCTGGAACGAGAAATCAGAGTCAACGTAGTTCGCCTACCTACGGGAAAGGAGGGAAAGGTTGCTCGCTAGGATATCGCATCCTATGCCTACGTACTTTCATACAGCATGAAAGATCAGAGCAAACGTAGTTCGGGCCACGTACGACACAAGTCTGTCTTGATTGATTTTATTCCTTCTGAAAAAAGGTTTCTGATTACTGGTCCAAGCGGACAAAAATGACGTTTTGGTGAGTTCACATTCTTTTACGGAAGAAGTGTCTTTTATTGCGTTTGAAATCTTCATGTGTTTTTCTGTTTGTTTTGAGAAAGAAAGAGACAGAACTCTAACCTACGGTTGCGAAGGGAAACAAACTAACCTAATGTTATCATGCATGGGTTAAGACCTAATGTCTATCATGCTCCTCTCTTGCACAGAGAGAAACAGAGATCCTAAGGGATAAACGGAAACAGAAACAATAGCATATATACAATAAAGCAGTAAAATGCATGGATGCAGCAATACAAGCGAGGCAAGGGAGTCCCACTCAACCTCGAACCTAGAAAACAATAGGCAAAAGTGAACAGAATTCACTCTCAACCCAACAGGGTAAACAGCAAACAATACAGTCCAGAAAACCAATCAATACATCAGCAATAAAATACGACAGCAAAAGAAACAGCATCAGCAGCTCTGAATCAACATCTGGCTTCAAGTAATCTCCAATCAGCTACAGGCTTCAACAAGCATCAATCTCCATCTTCATGACCTTCAGGCAAGGGCTTTTGATCATCAGTCTTCTATCTGCAATGGCTTTTCTTCAAGCTCAAACCTCCAGGATGAGGGATTAGTCACAAGAGTGAATTGGGTGTTAAGCAATCAGTTGACTACCAAGGGTGGTGAACAGACTGCTTCTAACACAAGAGACATTTTCTCTCAAGAGTTCTATCTCATAGACACTATCACCAAGCCTTCCAAAGGAAGGGGGTGAGTGTCTTAGAGAGACTCTGAATCACAGAGAAGAATGGATGCAGACAAGGCAATCCATGTTTGAGAAACAAACTTTCTAACCTAGAGCTCTGCCTAGCTCCTAAACCCTAGTTCCTCAGCATCTGCTAGCAAGAATCTTCTCTTCAACTCTGGAAGTGGATCTTCAACATCTGGATCTCCAGTGGCCTTCATCTTCTCAAGTCTTCAGCTCTCCTAAGTCCCCAGACAACCCCAATACCCAAGCAAGCAAGCAATAATCCCCAGAGGGCACACCACACCAGTCAATCAGACATACACAGAGTATTAATAGCAGTAGGGGAGTCCTGACTTTTTCTCTAAGGGATCTAATAACTACCCACAGCCCCTATAGTCCCATAACTAATCTAGTTAAACCCTAAGTCCTAAGGGAAAGAATCAAACCTCCTAAGTCATCACCTAAAAAACCCTAATTTTATCCATGTTGTTCACACCTACACTAAGCCCCTAAATTTAATTTCTAAAAAAAGGAACTAAATTGTTTCTACAAGTTTAATGTCTAAACTAAACAACCTAAAAAGAATAGACAAAAAATATTAAAGCATCTAGTAGAACAAAAAATTAACAAAATCATGCATGAAATGAAGCTTTTTAAAATGCTATTTATTTGGAAAATATGGGGAAAATGCGAAAAAAATATAAAATGCAATTTTTATATTTTTTTAATTTTCTAGACATGTTAAGGAAAATATTAAAAAAAGAATGAGTTAAAAATAATATTTTTTCATTTAGTTATGATTTTTAGAAGATTAATGAAATATGAAGAAAATTAAAAAATAAAAAATACAAGAGAAGGAGGGAGGGGGTGAGAATAGAAATGGATCCAGTTCATATTCCAGTGGGCCAGCAAACGGGAGGGGCGAATATTAATTTTCTAAGCCCAAGCGATGTTTTCAGAATTAAAAAAAAACAATAAAACTAAGTGAATGCGTTGGGGGTGTAGCAAGCAGGGTAATCACGTGCAGAATCTCATTGGGCTTGGTGTGGGTGTGTCAATAGCAACCAATGTATTAAGCCCGCCCGTTTCAATTAATGAAACGGCGCGTTTTGGCTTCTCAATCTTCCCTCCAATTCTGAGTACGAACTCCAACCGCACGATGAGCTTTGAAGTCAGAAGTCTTTCATAGAAACGGATGGCCACGATTATATCTTCAACCTTGTGACAAGAAGCTAGGGTTTACACATTCCATGGAAGCCATGCACGTACACACTTCCTCTTCTCTGTTCTCCTTCCACAATCCATGAAACACCACGATCCAAACATGAAAATCACTCCAAATTTTGTCCTCTACAAGACTATAGCAGTAGTTTGTTCTGAAATTCAGTGTATCACTCAAACCGATCGAGACAAGTTCTGGCCACCATGAAAATACACTGCAACCTATCCTCCAGATTCTTAATCAAACCTATACTAATCTAAACTACACTTCACGTGGATTATTCTGCACTAACAACCTAAGATTATCATGGCCTATCCTAAGAGTTCTAAGTCAAACCAGTTCTAACAACCTGCTATGAACTATCACTAAACTACTCCTAATTAACCAGAAATGTTCTACTAACATCCTACATCATTATTATACTAACAAACTAATGTAAATCTATCTATATCAAGCAAGTGGAAGTAATTTGCACCTGGAGCAAAATCTTGTGGATGATGATGAAATTCGTGGATCTGAGAGCCTTGATGCTTGGATCTGGATCTACTCTTGCTATATTTGATTCTGTATGCAGCACCTTGATGAATTTGGCCTTGGATCTTGAGTTCCAATGGAAATTGCAATTTGAATGTTGTTGATGAAAGTGCACGAAATTGAGTAATAACTACCAAGAACTTGATTGATTCCTACTCCATGATGATGATTGAGTATGATGAAAACAAAAATTGGTGATGATTGATGAAGAATTCGTGGAATTGAAATGAATTTGCAAATTGGAGGATGAGAGAAAAATGAGAGAATTTGGTGGAGTTTTTGCACAAATGAGGATTCAACCCTTGCTCAATTCTGATTTCATGAATATATAGTGCTCAAATGAACCTTCTAGAACCATCTTGCAACTTCCCTTGCATTCCAAATTGAATCCATTTTGGTTATGTTTCTTCAAATGCAGGTAACCATAAATAACTTTTCTTTTTCCTTCTAAACTCAAAAAAGTGCTTGAACCATTGTCTTTGAAATGTCTTTTGGACCCAAAATCATATATTGGAAGTCCCCATTTGCATTTATAAATCTCTCAAACCATTTTTCACTTTGACTTTATTTAAGTTATAAGCCATTTTAGTTCAACTTTGACCAATCATGCAACTTCATGTTATGAGCTTTTCCAACAATTTGTGACCTTCTTTCTAGACTTAAAATCACATTTTGAACAACTTTCATGTTTTGAGTTTTTCCATTTGAGGCTTGGGAATAGGAGATATGGCCTTTGCTTAAAAATGGCCTATAACTGACAAATGACCAAAATACCCTTTTCTTGCCAAGACCATAAGTTGAGTTCCACACATCATATGAAGGCATGCCACACCATTCTAGAAAGCTAAGACAATGAGGAACAATTCCTATGTTGACCAGAAATTCATTTGAAATCTCCTTGAGGGGTAAAACTAGCTTGGAAGTCAAGTCACTTTCACAGACAAAATTTCAGATACCTCAGATGACCTGTAACTTGCAAGGACCATAACTTGAGTTCTATAAATCTCCTTGATGTCTTCCACCACTCAAATTAAAGGTCTTGAGATCCTCTACAAGTTTCATGTTGGCCAAGGATCCATTTGAAGCTAGAATTTTGACTTATCTTGCTTGGAAATTTGACCTAAACTAGGGGATTTTACACAGAAACCCTAATTTAGAAGCTCCTCTTCTCCTTGATTTCTCTTGAATTCTTCTTGGCATATCTCCATATCCTTCTTTATATGTCCAATGATGAACCCCACATCTCTCCACTAGACTTGAATGCCCCTTAAATCAGTCAATTGACCTAGGGTTGACCCAGATGAAACCCTAGTTGACTGCCTTCAGCTATAGCTCTTGTGCTCTCATCAATGACTTGTCTCCTTCTTTAAATGACTTTCTAAGTCTCTCATAATGTCTAGATACTCTCCATGCCTTCAACTCACAGCTCACAACCCTCTTGTTGACCCTCAGATACCCTCAGCTAGGAGATGGACTCAAGGCTTGATCTGCTGAACTCTTTGCTTTCAAATTCTTTCCTGATGACTTGAATGAGATTGAATTGGGATAATAACCTCTTGATAGGCTTCTAGATATGAGAATAATGATTGGTCCCCCTGTTGTATGACTTGCTATGCTTATGCTATGTAGATGATTATACTATGCACATGACTCTATATGCAAATGCTAATGACATTGAAACATAAACCAAGTGAATAAGGTTGGGCAAATTTTAGGGTGCAACAGCAACCATTGGATATTCTAGAGTGGAAATGGGATAGTATTTCCATGGATTTTGTGTCGGTTTTTCCGAAGACTGTGAGAGGAATATGATTGGATTTGGGTGATTGTGGATAGATTGACTAGATCAGCTCATTTCTTACCAATGAGGATTAATCATTCTATGATGAAGCTAGCTGAGATATATATTGAGAAAGTTGCAAAGTTGTATAAGATACCGTTGAGTATTGTGTCTAATAGAGATCTGAGATCTTCATCGAGGTTATGGGAGAGTTTGCAGACGCTTTGGGTACCTTGTTAAGATTGAGTTCTGCTTATCATCCGCAGACGGATGGACAGACAGAGAGAACTATCCAGTCTTTAGAGGATTTGCTGAGAGCCTGTGTGTTAGATCAAGGTGGGTCGTGGGATAGTCATTTTTCATTGGTTGAGTTTACTACAATAACAGTTACCATTCTAGTATCGGAATGGCACCGTATGAGGCTTTGTATGGTAGAAGGTTGTCGCGGTGAAATTCGGATACCAAACTATTGATTAGTTTGAATCTTTAATTCAATTTGCAACCGAACTTTGATTTGTCCAAAGGAAGGGATAAAGATCGAAATTCCCACAATGCAATGCAAATGCAAGGATAGAGAGTTTTAGGTTCGGGGGTTGGTTAAACTTAGGGAAGGTACTAGCATCCTAAATTTCTGTAGTACTCTACAGGAACCTCTTGTTTTATGCTGTTTATTGCTAAGTGTTATCTGCTTAAAGGATTAGAGACCCTAGTGGTTTATTTCTAAGTATACTCGATAAGATGTCGCATCTTATGCCTACATATCCTTACGGGAGTGGAATCAGAGTACTTGTAGTTCCCCTAAAGGGTTAGAGGAGCTCTTTGACTGTGGTCAAAGTTCCTACGGGTTTAGGGTAGTTGTTTTGATTGGGTTTAGGAGAAGAGACGAGTCTTCATTTTAAGGGAGATGTAACCACCACAAGTGTAAAGGGGGTCGTAGGAAAATAGTCTTTGCATCGTCTTAAGAAAAGGGCTTAAGTACTCGAATTGTTTGACGAGTATGCCTTTATCACTCTTAAGGCAAAGTTCCTACATGTTTGATTGTATTATTGTGGGGGTGGAGATTATATCTCACTTAAGATGATTAACATCTATTCTCTATTGTTTGAGAAGTTTGTATTGTATTGTTTGTTCGTCTAAGTTGTAGAGATAATGGTCCTTCCTATGGGGTAGGATCTATCTTAAGCGATCAACTTGAATGGAATCAAGGATCGTGGGGAAATGATGCAAATGACGTGCACTACACACAAGTGTTGACTCATGTGTAGGTTTTTCCTACGGACGAAATGCGATGCAATGCAATGATGATAGATATAAATTGCGGGAAGGTAAATTGCGGAAAAGAAAATGAAGCAGATAGATAAAACATACACGGACGCATGAAAGCGCTAGGTGAGTGTGTGAATTGTGAACGTGAGTGTGCACGATTGATTGAGTTATGTTGGGATTGATTTTAAGGCGAGTTGATTTTAGAGGAAAGAGTTGAATTGATCTTAAGCGAGGTTTTTAAGTAGGACGTTATAGTATGCTGAATGATTTAATTTTATTATCTAAAACTTAAGTGAAATGATTTATTTTTTATTAAATATGAATTGTGACTATTATTTAAGAGTTAAATTAAATTATTGATTACGAAATGAATAAATAAAAGGTTATTTTTATCATTTGTTTCTAAAAGTTAATTAAATACTAAAGGTTTTATTATTATAGATTGTTTTGGTCATTAATAGATAAAAAGGCTTATTTAGAAAAAGGATTCCTTATAAAATAATTTTAATGATATAAATTGTTTACTTTAAGTTATAAGAGGTCTTTTATTATTTAGAAAATGAACAAAAATATTTTATTAAAATAAAAAAGAAATATTGAAATGATAAATCAAATAAATTATTAATATTGAATTTATTAATAAATAAGTTGAGAAAGTTAATTAAGAAAAGTTATAATTGGTTTTAATTAAAACGCTGATTAAATAAAAGGCTATGTTAATTAATTAAAAGAGTAAGTGATTAGGTTTTAAAAAAAAGGATAAAGGAATAATTAAAGGTTTCATGGGTTAATCACGTTTAATGAGCAGATTAAGGGTCGAGGGATTGGGTGTGTGCGCGGATATGGGCTTATGGTGGGGTTGCGCAGGTGGATCGCATGATGGGCAATGGATGGTGACGAACGGTGCTGATGTGAAGGTGTATGGTAGTGTGGTGTGGGTGTACGTGCATACAATACATAATATTAAAAAACAACAAAAATAGGAAACCCTAAACTGGACCCCCCTTCTTCT
This sequence comes from Lathyrus sativus, assembly GCA_963859935.3. Lineage (NCBI taxonomy): Eukaryota > Viridiplantae > Streptophyta > Magnoliopsida > Fabales > Fabaceae > Lathyrus > Lathyrus sativus. The sequence continues at coordinate 437,978,198 of OZ012740.1, read as the reverse complement.
TCGTCGTTTCATTCTCCTTCGATCTCCCTCCGTTCTTCTTCATTCTTTTCCGCTCTTTCATTTTTCTCTCGTCTCTATTCTCATTCTCCCTCTTCTTCCGATCCCTTCTCCTCTTTAATCTCTTCTCGAATCCTCATTTTTTCGTCATATCTTCTCCGCTTCCGGCCTCGCTACACAAAATCAAACAAAACAAACATCATAAAGCGTTAGCAGAAAAATCTCACATTTTGAACAATGGTTTTCGCAGGTCTTCCAATGGTGGTTGAGGGGGCGAGTGGAAGGAGGTTCGCGACAGCGTGATTTTGAAAGTCTGGGGGCGAATCCGGCAGTGTGGCGATTTTTGGCGACCAATGCTTTGACGACGGCGGATTCGCGGCGGGGTCAGAGAAATAGATAAGTTTCTCTTTTCTTGGTTCACAAATTTAGGGCTTTTCAGATTTAGGGTTTTTATGGATTCATGAGTCGCTCCCCCTCGACCTAAATGTGTTCTCCCTTTTATAGGCTCTTGTTGACGAATCTTTGCATTGAATGCGATAAACATTGTTTTGAACACCTTCTACTCTCGTCCCAACATGTCGTGACTACGTTTAAAGTTGTTTTGGAATGTTTTGATTTTTGACTGATGAATTCTCTTCTGCTTTGATGTGTTTGCAGGATGTATTGAAGGACTTTCCATTTTTGTGTTGAGGTCCTCTTGATTATTATAGAAACTTGATAAATCCTTCCATTCATGGCTTGACAGATTCGATTATCTCTGAAATCTTTATTTCATTTCACTACTGTTGTGACTAATGGATTTGAATTGGACTGCAGTTATTGTGTCGACAAAAACCAGTGGTTTCTCATTCTTAAGTTGGTGAGCCTCAACAATAATCACAATGCTCCAGCGGATACTTGACAAAGAACCGTTGCCGTGAATCCTGTAAGTGGTAAAATTGGTAATGAGTACTTCCCCTTCATTTGCTTCTAATTTATCACATATAAAATCACTGTTTGCACCATGATTCACTCTCCCAGTTTTTAATAACGGATGATGGGCAGATTGCTAATACAGGGTCTCTTTTCTCCACTTGTTTCTCACTATGAGCAGGTTCTCTTTTACCAAATATGGCAACAAGAAATGTTATTGTTTGAATCGTCCTTCCAAGGCTCAAGTTATCTCCAAGGATGCCTCCATGATTCTTCTTGTATAAATCATATAGAAACTTCACTTTTCTCTCTGATGCTCAAGCAACCTGCAGTTTATAGATGCAGGAACCTGAACTATGGGAAATTCTCCGTTAGTGGACAAGACCAAAGACTCAAAAGGTCCAGTATGATCAAATTGAAAGTGAGAAGTTTCGGCTGAACTGAATTTCACCCTCTTGGTGTCTAGCTCTGCTTCTAGTTTAACTTGTTTTTGTTGGGTTTTGGAGTGGTTTTGTTGTGAAAGGAAGTTGTGTGGTATTTTGCAGGTGAAGGTATGCTCCAGATTGAAGAGGCATTGTCTTATTTGCAGAAAACAAAGTGCGAAGCTTCCAATTGGCCAAAGACGGTTTTCATGAGTATTCTGCCTAGCCTGCTCTTAACGTTACGTTCATGTTTAGCTTACTAATTCACTCTGATGAACTGAATTTGAATTTGCAGGGATTCCTTCGGTAATAGCAGGTGAACGAGAAACTAAGACAATCTTCGAGTTGGCTGAAAAATAGAACAAGACTTGCTGCCAAATAGAATGTTTCCTGAGTTTGGAATGAAGTTGTTGATTAATGAAGCATTCTGCAGGTATACTAGAAGCTTCAGTGAACGATTAAGCCTACATGTCTTCGTCCCATCGTGTTAGAGAAATGTGGCCAACGCTCCGAGTGTCCTTCTATTTGTGATCGTGGTCTGCAGTGGGCGGGAAGAAGATAATTTCACAATTGAGCTAGAGCAGTGACCGTCCTTGCCTTGTGATACCCTGATGATCTCGTTGCGTCATCCATCACTTTCGAGAAGGTATCGCAGTTGACTTTATCGTTTCTGGTCGAAACTCTTTTCTTAGAAGTCTGCTCTTTGGATTATCACAACTTTGTCCCCTTTCTCTTAATTTGATCTGTTAAACCAAACTGCATGTTAACTTTGGTCTCACAGCCGTGTGCATAGCCCTTGGATTTTCATGGATTTGCGGTATGCCATAGTTGTGCTATTGTTTGGTCTGTTCACTATGTCTGCTTCCTGTCTAAAATTATAAACCAACTGATTTGTTGCTTTATGAGTTGTGATGTCTGCTACCTGCTTTTGCCCTGTTACTTAATTTTTCTGTGAATTTTGTTTCATATCAATCTTAATTCCTCTGCTGTTTTTTTACCATAGGCTGATATTGTTCGGTACGTAACCCGTATGAATGTTGTGAGCATATTGCTGTGATTCTCTGATGCTTGTGGCCTTCGGCAAATCGTGTGTATGTGTTATGCAGGTGTTGACGGATCAATTCAACTTCTACGAATTGCTGCAGCTGCTAACCACGTCTAAGCAATCGTATATCCTCACTAGAAGGATGCAATGGCATACGTGGGGTAAACATGTCTTACAATTTCAAATTTGTTCTTGAATCTGTAACGGTATAGTCGTTCAATGATTTCTTCTGGTTTTGTTGCAGATTATCGAAGAGAAGCAGTTTCACTTGCATATTTGTGTTCAACATAACATGTGTTGCATCATCAACTTAAAATATGCATCATTTAAGTCAATGGTGGTGAGAGATTCAAATAGATTCATGAAGAATGAGAAGAGAAAAAGGCAAGCAATATACGGATAAACCACCGAATAATGTGTACGTAGCCAGAGTACTGTAGTCGACACTTGTATCATTATTGTAGTCACGCATAGATGGGGCAGCCAGCAAATTGTAATTGCTTTGAAAAACTAGACAGAATCTTTACTTTGCAGATGTCTGATAAATGAACGTCCTCTTCCGTTGATGTCCTCAGACCTACCTCCCTTATTTTTGTTTTTCTTCATAATGCAATGTTTAAAATAGATAGTGGCCTACGCACCTCAACACCCATTTCCTCATTGTCATTCGTACGATGTTACCCTTCAAATACTCTTGGCCTTTTTTAATATGATGTTTGCTGGGAGAGTTTATGCAAACCAAAGTACCATCGTAAATAATCATCTTAATCCTTTATGCCTCCATTTTTGCAAGCTCTTCTTTGCCTTGATGACTGTGAAGAGTGTTTCAACTATGCGCCTTGTTTTATGAACATGAGCCTTGGAAAATTGATCCAAAAAGAAATATTAATTAATGCAACCTCAACAAATTCAATCAATGATTTGGATTTTAAATGAATCTCGATTATGGTTTTGAGGACATCTTGCAAAAGTTCGATTCAACATATTTCAAACTTTGCCACTTCAACGTAAATATCATCCCCGAGTCATCAATCTAGACTATCCTCCTGGTATCCAAACCCTTAAGATGCAACCTACGATACTGCTTGCCGCGCAACCATGATTAGTCCTTGAACGACTATACTCAACACCAACAGAAAGAAATGATATAATCTACACTTGAAATTGTTGCACCTGTGTAAAACTTGTTAGTTGTAATGAACAAATAAAGCAAAAAAAGAAAGATAAAACCGGCGGGAGAAAAACACAAGGAGGCGAGATCTTATGGTCAAAATTTAGGGTGTGACAGATGCCCCTATTTAAGTTTCTTCTATCCGGAGATATGGAGATTGAGATCTTCTTCTCGACGAGATAGGGGGGACTTAAATATAAACATCGCACGAAATTTTGGCCCTAAGATGCCACCAGATGCCTATGATATGCAATGCTATGAGTATGCGAGACAAAGGTCCTGTGGAGAAATGGCGCCACAGGGGAAGAACAAAACCCAACACATGAGAAATGCGGGAGCAACGGGAGAGATGGGCTCAAACAAAGCGAGACCCCACGGGGAAAGATAACAATCACAAGGTATCCATAAATGTGTTATGAAGAACTTCATGAGAAAATCCACTCAAAGAATCTACTGGATAGGTCAAATGTAATGATTTCAAGATACCAGCTGGAGAAGTCTATTGCTGGGACTTGTAACTTTTATTGAGAATACTTTTGCCAAAGTCTACCGTTAAAATTTGAGGAATCTGTTGTCGAGATTCTATGTTGAAGTTGTTGGATAAATACTTCTGACGAAGCTTTCTGGAAATCCCCTGCCGAGATTAACCATGAACTACCTACTGTCGAGGTCTTCTGGGAATCTACTGCCGAGATTAACCAGGAACTACCTACTGCCGAGGTCTTCTGGGAATCTACTGCCGAGATTAACCAGGAGCTACTTACTGCCGAGGTTTTCTGGGAATCTACTGCCGAGATTAACCAGGAAGTACCTACTGCCGAGGTCTTCTGGGAATCTGCTACCGAGATTAACCAGGAACTGAAAGAAGAAATGAAAGATGTTCGAATGATTTTCGTTGTCGGTTGTAGTTTTTGTTCGTTGTAGAACTTGTAGATGTAGTTCGTTGTAGAACCCTGTAGATGTCGTTTGTAAATGTAGTTGTCAATGTAGTTGTAAATGTGAAGCTTCACCGGGGATCTTCGGAAGAGATGTGAACCGGTTGAATTGTAATGTATGTCTTCTTAAATAAAGAGAGACTATTGTGATAAACTTCTTCGACTTCTTCGGGAGATGTCGCTCGACGGAAGCAAACTTGTGTGATGAACTCGCTGGGGAATATATTCCTGGGGAGTACCTTTGTTGTTGTAAAAATGTGTGAATTCTCAAATAAAGAGAAATCTGCAAGGTTTTCCATTTACCGAGTCGATGATCACTGGGGATGGACAAACTTTCTTGAGGAGACTGTCATTTGTCGTTTTGAATAAGACCTTAGTCAAAACGAGCTGCTCAAATAAAGAGATTGTAGATGTTCGAGAAAATTTGTTGAAGGAATGTCTGTCTTCGTGAATATTTTCCCTAGGGAATAGGGTGCAAAATGAATGCACACTTAATCCATGTCCAAAAGGTTGGAGATGTCCACGATGTGATTGTCAAGGACCGAAGTTCAATTCAGGACATATCTGAAGAGAAACTGTCAAGCAAGACTCGACCATTGAGGTATGAACTCAAATGGGATTGTACTAAAATAACCATCTCCCATGAGGGTTGAAATTCATGGGGAAAATGAAACATTATGCTCTTTTTGCCTAGGGACGAATCTAATTGGAAGGATAAGACACACCCAAACACCTAGGGATAACTACAACCAAGGCGATAGAAACAAACGCAAAAAATGTGAGAATGCACATGCCATGATGTCTACTTATATGCTATGCGTATGCCTATGTTGAAAAAACAGACATAAAGAGGTGACGGAGATGAAATAACATCTCGAGATAAATATCTCGACCAATCTTTGAAGATAGAAGCACCACTGGGGATAGACGGAGAACTAGATACGGGATCACAATCCTGCTTCAAAAAAATCTCTTGAGGGACGGAGATCAATCCATTTGGGATGTAGCATCTTGATAAGTCTGAAAGGTTGTATGAAGCTGTAGCCGGAGGTACCCAAACTGAAGTTTCCTAAGAGGATAAAATGAATATCCTGGGTCGTCACGGTTGTTGATCATGTCGGCGTTGAGCTTCCTGGAGATGAAATGAACATCCGCCTCGCTTCAAATTTCAAATGCCCCAAGTCACATGGCTTAAGAGAAAAACATCTCGAGAGGATTTTATAGAAAACATGATGTCCAAAAATTTTCAAACTCTTCGAGAGATTCGCCGAATCTCGACGTAACTGGCTCTGATCGACGGTATGATGACTGAGTCTTCAGAAATAGCTTCTTTAGGTGAAGTCTAATTTGCACAGAATAACCACTTGGGAATAACTTGCCCCAGGTCAACATAGTCTTCAAAATCCAAAATAACAAACTTAATGCGGATGTGTAATTTTCTTAAGACATCAAACAATGTTAGCAAGTCAGAAATGTTAATTTCGAAAATGTTAATGCAGCACACGTTTGTCTTGAAGTTTTGAAAAGAGATACTACGATAACTCGTGACCGAAATCATTAGCTAGGGTATGAAATTATTTTATAAAGCCAATCATTAAATTGAGCATAGCTCGTAGGAGTCAGGAAATGTTATCTCACTGAGTATGCTTTCGAAGTAAACCCTACCTCAATTAGGACTTCGAAGGTTGTATCAGGGCTTAGTTCAAGGTTTGTGAAACAAAGGAAATAAGGGTCAAAGTATATTTGCACCCACCCATTTTGAAAGATTTTCACTATTTTGAAAGGTTTTAAGTGTTCAATCGAGCTGACTGAAAATTTCCTGCCCCAGGTTTAAAAACGAGGTTGGAAAGGGTTAAAAAGGATTTAACTCCCTTATGTCTTTGGTGTTTAGGAGGTTTGAAACAATGCCTCACATCATTAGTAGGTTTTATTTGAAAAGCATACCCCGAGAGATTTTACGTTTTACTTCGTCATTCTCCCTCCAATTATTCACCAAAGTGAGAAAAATTGGGTAAAGTTGGCTTTATAAATTGTGAAAAACATTTTACGAGTGAAACAAATGGATTTCTTCAAGACAAACACTTATTGCATTACTTATTCGAAATAACATGTTCTTACATGCCGATTATGCTTTTAATCAAAGAAAATGAAAAGTAAACATAAGCAAACACAATAAACAGCTGATGGACCCTTTTCTCGGTATTTTTTGGAGTTTTTGTTTATATCAGCGTAACGGTATTCCATTCACGACTGGGCTTCTTCCTTTGAAAGTCAGCACTTCATCATCAATCATTTCTTGGACTTTCTCTTGAAAAACTTTGCACTCTTCGATCAAATGCCCCAATGCTCCATCATGAAATTCGCAGCTGACGTTCGGGTTGAACCACGGTGGATGAGACTTCATGATTCTAGTCTTTCTGGGTGTCATTACCGAGTTTCTAGCAAAATGAGACCATAACTGACTGTAAGTCATTGGGATAAGGTCAAACCAGCGAGTTTCCTCTTTCGGAGTATTCAGAGGTGTCTTTTGATTCTGAAACCGTCTTCGAACCTGTCGATTCTGATGCTGCTCTTGGGAATTCAACTTTCGCTTGGGAGGTAATTGTTGCTCGCGCTGAGCAGGCGCCACATACTGATGTTAAGGATAAGATTCTGGAACCGGCGGGATTTGAGAGGAATCCCAAACTGCATTGACATCAATGCTTCTTTCCTCTAGGGAATCATCAACTGAAATTTCTTCATTAGTTTGGTTGTTCGAGTCATCTTGAATTCTTCCACTTTTGAGCGCATTCTCAATGTTTACTCAGACTTCCACAATTTTGGAGAAATCTAATGGCACAACGCCTACCATCCTAACATAATAAGAGTCTGGCAGTGTTCTTAGAAACATCTTGGTCAAATCTTTCTCTGGAAGTGGTGGACGAACTTGGGATGCCAACTCTTTCCATCGCTGAGCATATTCCCTGAAAGATTCCTCATCATTCTTACTCATTCCTTCTAGTTGATCACTGTCTGGAGCCACGTCCAAATTATAATTGTATTGCTTCACGAAAGCATCGGCTAAGTTTCTCCAAGACTGGATTTGATTCCTTTGTAGCTTCATATACCATATCAAGGATGCTCCAGATAAGCTTTCTTGAAAGCAGTGCATCATCAATTCGTCATTGTCAACGTAAGCAGCCATCTTTCGACAAAACATCGTCAAATGGTATCTTGGACAACTAACACCTTTGTAAACTTCAAAGATAGGCATCTTGAACTTTGGAGGGATGATTACACCCAGAACCAGACATAGGTCACGAGCATCAAGGTTAGATGCATCAGCTCCTTTCATTATTTTCAATTGTTCTTTAAATTCACATAATTCTTTATCCATTGCTATGAATCTAGGATCGTCCATCTTCGTCTTAGCATGAACATTCTGAAGATTTGGTACATTATGTAGAGGCTGGGAAGCTTGAACAACCAAGTTGTCTTGCACAGGCTGAGGTTGAGTAGGAACATCCCCTTGTTGAACATTGTCAGAGGGAAGATCGAATAATGGATTAGTCACAACTCTGAAGCCAGTCATGGAATCCATATTCTTTATTCTCTTTACTATCCTTCGGTAGTGCTTCAAGCTTGGTCAAACGGTCGAGATGTCAGCTGACAGACAAAGATAGAAGACCGGATGAGCCGCAGAGGGGGAGAGACACATGCATATGCAAAATGCTAAATGCAGAATGCTAAAATGCAGAAATGAAAGGTTTCATGGAACTCAAGTTCTTATAAACGTTACAGAGTACCAAAGAAGATTTATTTATTATTTTTTTGATATCAATTATGAGTGAATATTCTTATACGAGTCCCAACATAATAACTAACTGAAAAGTCCTAAGGAAGTCCTTCATCCCACTTGTTGATTTGCTCTTCCACTTGGATTTTCTTGAATATAAGTTGTCCATAATTATCTTCTAAGGAGTAATGTGATAGAGGAGAATAAATCCTCTATCTCTTGTTGGAAAATAAAGAAAGAAGCCCTTGCTCACTTTTGATCTTTAATGTTGGTGGAAATATTTTGAATTTCTAATGACCTTCTATGATAAGTGAGACTTCTCGTATTTGCTTTTTGATTCTTCAATTAATGGCCTTAACTTCCTTAGGTCATCCAAGTTAGGAATCTTTAAAAGAATATATCAAAATATTTTTTGTAATCCATATGGGTTTCTATAATGTTTATAAATAAACTAGGAATCCCATGAAACCAATGCAATATGATGCTATATGAATGCGGCAAACACAAGTATTCACATAAGGACACAAAGATAAACAAACAAAAGGGAACCCTAGGTTTGCAACAAGCATGGAGCCAAGGTATACCCATTCCCAAAGGTTGTGGACTAAAGGTTGTTTGTACCTGCAGAACAAGGTTCTAAGGGGACTCAAAATCATCAGCCCATCTTTAGGATATTATCAATTTCCCAATTACTCGGGGATTAATAATATTCTCAAGAGAACTTCTTTTGAGTGTAGCATCGCGTAGCACTATTTTGGGAGTACTCCCTCATAGTCCCGCACTACGTCCTAATAAAGGCCAAAGTTGGGTTAAGGTAACTACGGTCCTCAATATCATAGGCTCCAAGTTCGAAATTAGTGAGTGTCTTCACAATTACTCGTTCAACAGTACTATTTCGAGAGGGCCTCAATTGAGCGGGATTCTCGATTTAACTTAGTCGGGATTCAACTCCCTATAAGCCTCCTCGAATATATCACCATCCTATCTTAATTTCTCTCAAGTCCGGGTGTAGAACTTTATCTCACCACTCAAGAATAATACCCAAAAGGAACGAACACAAGAGAAATATAAACAATTAATCAAGTAAGCAGATATATAAAGCAGTAAACAGATAAAATAAGACAGGGAAACCCACTAGAGTTGTCCCCAGTGAAGTTGCCATTTCTGTCGCGGTGAAATTCGGATACCAAACTATTGATTAGTTTGAATCTTTAATTCAATTTGCAACCGAACTTTGATTTGTCCAAAGGAAGGGATAAAGATCGAAATTCCCACAATGCAATGCAAATGCAAGGATAGAGAGTTTTAGGTTCGGGGATTGGTTAAACTTAGGGAAGGTACTAGCATCCTAAATTTCTGTAGTACTCTACAGGAACCTCTTGTTTTATGCTGTTTATTGCTAAGTGTTATCTGCTTAAAGGATTAGAGACCCTAGTGGTTTATTTCTAAGTATACTCGATAAGATGTCGCATCTTATGCCTACATATCCTTACGGGAGTGGAATCAGAGTACTTGTAGTTCCCCTAAAGGGTTAGAGGAGCTCTTTGACTGTGGTCAAAGTTCCTACGGGTTTAGGGTAGTTGTTTTGATTGGGTTTAGGAGAAGAGACGAGTCTTCATTTTAAGGGAGATGTAACCACCACAAGTGTAAAGGGGGTCGTAGGAAAATAGTCTTTGCATCGTCTTAAGAAAAGGGCTTAAGTACTCGGATTGTTTGACGAGTATGCCTTTATCACTCTTAAGGCAAAGTTCCTACATGTTTGATTGTATTATTGTGGGGGTGGAGATTATATCTCACTTAAGATGATTAACATCTATTCTCTATTGTTTGAGAAGTTTGTATTGTATTATTTGTTCGTCTAAGTTGTAGAGATAATGGTCTTTCCTATGGGGTAGGATCTATCTTAAGCGATCAACTTGAATGGAATCAAGGATCGTGGGGAAATGATGCAAATAACGTGCACTACACACAAGTGTTGACTCATGTGTAGGTTTTTCCTTTGGACGAAATGCGATGCGATGCAATGATGATAGATATAAATTGCGGGAAGGTAAATTGCGGAAAAGAAAATGAAGCAGATAGATAAAACATACACGGACGCATGAAAGCGTTAGGTGAGTGTGTGAATTGTGAACGTGAGTGTGCACGATTGATTGAATTATGTTGGGATTGATTTTAAGGCGAGTTGATTTTAGAGGAAAGAGTTGAATTGATCTTAAGCGAGGTTTTTAAGTAGGACGTTATAGTATGCTGAATGATTTAATTTTATTATCTAAAACTTAAGTGAAATGATTTATTTTTTATTAAATATGAATTGTGACTATTATTTAAGAGTTAAATTAAATTATTGATTACGAAATGAATAAATAAAAGGTTATTTTTATCATTTGTTTCTAAAAGTTAATTAAATACTAAAGGTTTTATTATTATAGATTGTTTTGGTCATTAATAGATAAAAAGGCTTATTTAGAAAAAGGATTCCTTATAAAATAATTTTAATGATATAAATTGTTTACTTTAATTTATAAGAGGTCTTTTATTATTTAGAAAATGAACAAAAATATTTTATTAAAATAAAAAAGAAATATTGAAATGATAAATCAAATAAATTATTAATATTGAATTTATTAATAAATAAGTTGAGAAAGTTAATTAAGAAAAGTTATAATTGGTTTTAATTAAAAAGCTGATTAAATAAAAGGCTATGTTAATTAATTAAAAGAGTAAGTGATTAGGTTTTAAAAAAAAAGGATAAAGGAATAATTAAAGGTTTCATGGGTTAATCATGTTTAATGAGCAGATTAAGGGTCGAGGGATTTGGTGTGTGCGCGGATATGGGCTTATGGTGGGGTTGCGCAGGTGGATCGCATGATGGGCAATGGATGGTGACGAACGGTGCTGATGTGAAGGTGTATGGTAGTGTGGTGTGGGTGTACGTGCATACAATACATAATATTAAAAAAACAACAAAAATAGGAAACCCTAAACTGGACCCCCCTTCTTCTTCGTCGTTTCATTCTCCTTCAATCTCCCTCCGTTCTTCTTCATTCTTTTCCGCTCTTTCATTTTTATCTCATCTCTATTCTCATTCTCCCTCTTCTTCCGATCCCTTCTCCTCTTTAATCTCTTCTCGAATCCTCATTTTTTCGTCATATCTTCTCCGCTTCCGGCCTCGCTACACAAAATCAAACAAAACAAACATCATAAAGCGTTAGCAGAAAAATCTCACATTTTGAACAATGGTTTTCGCAGGTCTTCCAATGGTGGTTGAGGGGGCGAGTGGAAGGAGGTTCGCGACGGCGTGATTTTGAAAGTCTGGGGGCGAATCCGGCAGTATGGCGATTTTCGGCGACCAATGCTTTGACGACGGCGGATTCGCGGCGGGGTCAGAGAAATAGATAAGTTTCTCTTTTCTTGGTTCGCAAATTTAGGGCTTTTCAGATTTAGGGTTTTTCTGGATTCATGAGTCGCTCCCCCTCGACCTAAATGTGTTCTCCCTTTTATAGGATCTTGTTGACGAATCTTTGCATTGAATGCGATAAACATTGTTTTGAACACCTTCTACTCTCGTCCCAACATGTCGTGACTACGTTTAAAGTTGTTTTGGAATGTTTTGATTTTTGTCTGATGAATTCTCTTCTGCTTTGATGTGTTTGCAGGATGTATTGAAGGACTTTCCATTTTTGTGTTGAGGTCCTCTTGATTATTATAGAAACTTGATAAATCCTTCCATTCATGGCCTGACAGATTCGATTATCTCTGAAATCTTTATTTCATTTCACTACTGTTGTGACTAATGGATTTGAATTGGACTGCAGTTATTGTGTCGACAAAAACTAGTGGTTTCTCATTCTTAAGTTGGTGAGCCTCAACAATAATCACAATGCTCCAGCGGATACTTGACAAAGAACCGTTGCCGTGAATCCTGTAAGTGGTAAAATTGGTAATGAGTACTTCCCCTTCATTTGCTTCTAATTTATCACATATCAAATCACTGTTTGCACCATGATTCACTCTCCCAATTTCGAATAACGGATGATGGGCAGATTGCTAATACAGGGTCTCTTTTCTCCACTTGTTTCTCACTATGAGCAGGTTCTCTTTTACCAAATATGGCAGTAAGAAATGTTATTGTTTGAATCGTCCTTCCAAGGCTTAAGTTATCTCCAAGGATGCCTCCATGATTCTTCTTGTATAAATCATACAGAAACTTCACTCCCACTCTCTGATGCTCAAGCAACCTGCAGTTTATAGATGTAGGAACCTGAACTATGGGAAATTCTCCGTTAGTGGACAAGACCAAAGACTCAAAAGGTCCAGTATGATCAAATTGAAAGTGAGAGGTTTTGGCTGAACTGAATTTCACCCTCTTGGTGTCTAGCTCTGCTTCTAGTTTAACTTGTTTTTGTTGGGTTTTGGAGTGGTTTTGTTGTGAAAGGAAGTTGTGTGGTATTTTGCAGGTGAAGGTATGCTCCAGATTGAAGAGGCATTGTCTTATTTGCAGAAAACAAAGTGCGAAGCTTCCAATTGGCCAAAGACGGTTTTCATGAGTATTCTGCCTAGCTTGCTCTTAACGTTACGTTCATGTTTAGCTTACTAATTCACTCTGATGAACTGAATTTGAATTTGCAGGGATTCCTTCGGTAATAGCAGGTGAACGAGAAACTAAGACAATCTTCGAGTTGGCTGAAAAATAGAACAAGACTTGCTGCCAAATAGAATGTTTCCTGAGTTTGGAATGAAGTTGTTGATTAACGAAGCATTCTGCAGGTATACTGGAAGCTTCAGTGAACGATTAAGCCTACATGTCTTCGTCCCATCGTGTTAGAGAAATGTGGCCAACGCTCCGAGTGTCCTTCTATTTGTGATCGTGGTCTGCAGTGGGCGGGAAGAAGATAATTTCACAATTGAGCTAGAGCAATGACCGTCCTTGCCTTGTGATACCCTGATGATCTCGTTGCGTCATCCATCACTTTCGAGATGGTATCGCAGTTGACTTTATCGTTTCTGGTCGAAACTCTTTTCTTAGAAGTCTGCTCTTTGGATTATCACAACTTTGTCCCCTTTCTCTTAATTTGATCTGTTAAACCAAACTGCATGTTAACTTTGGTCTCACAGCCGTGTGCATAGCCCTTGGATTTTCATGGATTTGCGGTATGCCATAGTTGTGCTATTGTTTGGTCTGTTCACTATGTCTGCTTCCTGTCTAAAATTATAAACCAACTGATTTGTTGCTTTATGAGTTGTGATGTCTGCTACCTGCTTTTGCCCTGTTACTTAATTTTGCTGTGAATTTTGTTTCATATCAATCTTAATTCCTCTGCTGTTTTTTTTTACCATAGGCTGATATTGTTCGGTACGTAACCCGTATGAATGTTGTGAGCATATTGCTGTGATTCTCTGATGCTTGTGGCCTTCGGCAAATCGTGTGTATGTGTTATGCAGGTGTTGACGGATCAATTCAACTTCTACGAATTGCTGCAGCTGCTAACCACGTCTAAGCAATCATATATCCTCACTAGAAGGATGCAATGGCATACGTGGGGTAAACATGTCTTACAATTTCAAATTTGTTCTTGAATCTGTAACGGTATAGTCGTTCAATGATTTCTTCTGGTTTTGTTGCAGATTATCGAAGAGAAGCAGTTTCACTTGCATATTTGCGTTCAACATAACATGTGTTGCATCATCAACTTAAAATATGCCTCATTTAAGTCAATGGTGGTAAGAGATTCAAATAGATTCATGAAGAATGAGAAGAGAAAAAGGCAAGCAATATACGGATAAACCACCGAATAATGTGTACGTAGCCAGAGTACTATAGTCGACACTTGTATCATTATTGTAGTCACGCATAGATGGGGCAGCCATCAAATTGTAATTGCTTTGAAAAACTAGACAAAATCTTTACTTTGCAGATGTCTGATAAATGAACGCCCTCTTCCGTTGATGTCCTCAGACCTACCTCCCTTATTTTTGTTTTTCTTCATAATGCAATGTTTAAAATAGATAGTGGCCTACGCACCTCAACACCCATTTCCTCATTGTCATTCGTACGATGTTACCCTTCAAATACTCTTGGCCTTTTTTAATATGATGTTTGCTGGGAGAGTTTATGCAAACCAAAGTACCATCGTAAATAATCATCTTAATCCTTTATGCCTCCATTTTTGCAAGCTCTTCTTTGCCTTGATGACTGTGAAGAGTGTTTCAACTATGCGCCTTGGAAAATTGATCCAAAAAGAAATATTAATTAATGCAACCTCAACAAATTCAATCAATGATTTGGATTTTAAATGAATCTCGATTATGGTTTTGAGGACATCTTGCAAAAGTTCGATTCAACATATTTCAAACTTTGCCACTTCAACGTAAATATCATCCCCGAGTCATCAATCTAGACTATCCTCCTGGTATCCAAACCCTTAAGATGCAACCTACGATACTGCTTGCCGCGCAACCATGATTAGTCCTTGAACGACTATACTCAACACCAACGGAAAGAAATGATATAATCTACACTTGAAATTGTTGCACCTGCGTAAAACTTGTTAGTTGTAATGAACAAATAAAGCAAAAAAAGAAAGATAAAACCGGCGGGAGAAAAACACAAGGAGGCGAGATCTTATGGTCAAAATTTAGGGTGTGACAAAGGTGTAGGACTCTGTTGTGTTGGTATGAGTCAGGCAAGAGTGTTATACTCGGACCTGAGATTGTGCAAGGGACGACTAAAAAGATCAAGATGATCCAAGGAAAGATGAAAGCGTCGCAAAGTCGTCAGAATAGTTACCATGATAAGAGGAAGAAAGAACTTGAATTCCAAGAGGGAGATCACGTGTTTTTGAGAGTTACATCGATAACTGGTGTTGGCCGAGCTTTGAAGTCTCGAAAGCTCACATCACATTTTGTTGGTCTGTATCAGAGTGGCACAGCGGAAGTGTGGGAGAAGTAGCATGTTAGGTTGTTTTACCGCTATTACTTATGAAATTGCATGATGTGTTTCATGAGTTTCAGTTGAGGAAGTACATTCTAGATTTGTCGCATGTGATTTAGAGGGATGATGTACAAGGGAGAGTGTTGCACCCCAAAATTTTCCCAACCTTTTCTAACCTAGGTTTATGTTTCAATTGCATAATCATTTGCATTGTCATCATGTACATAGTGTATTCATCTGCATTGCATAGCATAGGCAAGCTAATCTTAATCAGGGGATCAAGTACCATTCTTGTCTCAAGGGGCATATTCGAGGGGTTTCATTCACATTCAAGACTGCTCAGGTCATCAGGGAAGAATTTGGGCTTTGAAGAGTTGACAGGTTGATCAGTGAGTTCTCCCCTATCTTGAGGTTATTTGGGGATCATCAGAGGAAGTGTGAGCCATGAGCCAAGATCATGAGGTGTGTATGGATGTTATTAAGAGCCTAGATGATCATTTTTGAGGATTAACCAAGTCATTGGAATGATTGCAAGAGCTTCAGTTGAAGTCAGTCAACTAGGGTTTTATCTGGGTCAACACTAGGTCAACCCTAGGTCAAAGACTTGTTTTGAAAGGCATCAAGGATCATTTGAAGAATGTGGGATTCATTATTTGCTATATGGATATGGATATGGTGTTGTGCCAAAGAAAAATCAGAAGTAGTCAAGGAGAAGTGGAGTTACCAAATTAGGGTTTCAGTGTAAAATCCCCTAATTTAGGTCAAACTTCAAAGCAGTGTAACTCAAGATGCAAGCTTCATATGAATTTCTGGTCCACATGAAACTTGTATAGTATCTTCATAGCTTTAATTTGAGTGGTGGAAGTCATCAAGATGATTTATAGAACTCAAGTTATAGCTCTTGCAAGTTACAGGTCATCTGAGGGCACTGAAATTTGTCTGTGAAAGTTGTCTGTCTTCCAAGCAACTTTTGACCTTCAAGGAGATTTCAAATGGATTTCTGGCCAACACGAGAGTTGTTCCTCATTGTCTTAGATTTCTATAAAGGTATGGTATGCCTTCATATGAGTTGTGGAACTCTACTTATGTCCTTGGCAAGCAAGGGGTATTTTGGTCATTTGAGAATTACAGGTCATTCTTAGCCTATGCCTAAAACTCATACAAGGAAGCTTCAAATGAGAAACTTCACAACATCAAAGTTGCTCAAAATGGCATTTTAAGTCTAGAAAATAGGTCATGGAAGTTTGGAAATGCATAGAACTCAGATTGATAAAAGTTGGTAAAAAATGACTTAAAAATGGCATATAACTTGAAAAAGTTCAAATGGAAATTTGGTTTGGGCAATCTACAAATCCAAAATGGGTCATGTAATATACCAAATTGAGTCTAAGCAACATTCTAAAGACATTGGTTCAGCCACATGTTTGAGTTAAGGCTTAAATTTTGGAGTTGCTTTGTAAATCCATTACTTGCATCATAAGGTACAAATGCCAAACCTAATGAAATGCAAAGAATAAGCTTGCTATGCATCTAGACCTTTCCAATAACTCATGTAAGGAGATTTTCAAGCATAATTAAAGGGTTGTACCAAGTCTAGGCATGAGATATCATAAGAGATGAGATAAAGGATCATATCATGACATGATAAATTCCACACACTCCTAGATCATTCCAGAAGTCTCTAGACATTTCCATCATCATCTATAAAATGAATAGAGAGCATTAGGTGCAGGGGTGGGTGCATAGAGAGAGTGAAGAGTGAGAATTGTGAGATTGCTTCATTTACAAGCAAGTGAGAGATCCTTGATACTACTCCATTTCTGTGCAAGTTTCTCCTTCATTCTCAATCTCTAGTACATTGTGAGGGTGTGCAAGACCAACCAGAGGTCCATTAATGGCATCTTGAAGAGCTTGCATTGAAAACTCAAGAAGCCATATCAGAAGTGCAACCACCATTACAAGCTCCCTCAGCTACTTTCTTTGCATACAGTAGGATTCATACCTCCCAAAGATCATTTGAGAAGCTTGCCAAGGCTTGAGAAGCAAGAATCCATAGCTGTTTCCATCAAAATTCAAGGTATACAATTCAATTCGTGCACCCTTATTTATGTCATGTTAGTGTGTTTTTTTTTGTTTAGAAATGCTAGGTTTAGGTTGAGGATCATATATGCAATCTGTTAGAGCCATTAGTGGTGTTTTGAGTTAGGGCAGTCATACTTTCTTGACATAGAACACTCAGTTTAGGGCACTTTAATCTTAGTTAAGATGTTTAGGATACTCCACATAATGTGTAGAACACAATAGTGTAAGTTTCAGCAAGAATCCTTAGCATGCATATCAGTGAAAGTAAGTGGTACCCAAGATTTACACCTATCGGGTTTGATGTTTGGGGAAGTTTTAGAGAAAACCAAGGGTAGGGTCTTGTAGAGGGGAAGGAGTAGGCCATTTTCGGTTTTTATATCGTGACATTTCATTGAGTGGAGAGTGAGAACAGAGTAGGGAAAGATCCGTGCATGGGAGTTGTTTGTCTGAAACCCTAATTTCCAAGGTTGAAGACGACTTTATGGTCGTTGGATCGTGCACCGGACCTTGACTTGGGATGTTGATCTAACAGTTGTAGTTTAAAATGAATTTAGAGGGAAACCTGGCTACGTACAAAACGCCGCGTTTCATTAATCTGAAACGTTGGGCTTAAGTCCAAAAACATTATTCACACCCCCACCAGCGAGCCCATTTCAAAATGAACTGGATTCCTTTACTTTATGCACCGTTTCCTTTTTCTTTTTCTTTTGATTTTTCATTTAATTTCTGAAGTATTATGGGCCCAGACGCGCTATGCTCTCTACACCCCCAGCTTCTGGCCCACCAACCAAACAACTGAGCGCAGTTGCTATTGATACCCCCCTCCCCATTTATTTCAATTTCTTGGTTTTTATTTTCTTTAATATTTTTTGCATCTTAAATAATTCATATAAAAATGGAAAATGCATATTTTTTAGTGGTTGTTTTTGCATCATGTTCATAATTCTGTCAAGAAAAATATCCATAAATAAAATTAGCATTTTATTTTTCTTTAGTATTTTTTGTGCATTTTTCTTTTAAATGGCTTTTTAATGAGTTTAGGTTAATACATGATTTTGTTGATTTTAGTTCAATTAGCTCCCCTTAGATTTAGGGTCCATTCTTTTTAGGGTGATTAACTTAGGACTTTAGCTTCCTCATAGGATTTAATTCATAATTTTAGGATTAATTTTTAGATGGTTTGATTAGGTGAGATTAGAGTGTAATGAAATTAGGGTTTTAGGTTTGACATAGGTGAAGTAAATCATTTCTTTTAGGAGTTTTAGTTTGATTTTGGGTATGGGACTATAGGGATATTATGGGTAAGTATAATAGACCCTTGTGAATAAATATTAGATTTTTCCCTGTGACTTTAGTATTTTCAGAGTATTTTCTGAATGGACTGTTTGTGTGGCATGTTTTGTGTTGATTGTCTATCCTTGGGGTTTATCTTTGGGGAATTGTTGTGGGGCTTGGTTTGCTTTGAAGACCTTGTTGAAGGAGCATGATGAAGGAGAAGATTGAAGATCAAGACCCAGAGGTTGAGAGGTTGGAGCTTGCAAGGATGCATGGATTGAGGTCCTAATCTAGGAGCTTGTTCTCTGTTTGTGAGGTTTGAGATCCTGAAGTTTGAGGGAAATTTATGGTACTTTCCTGAGGAAGGCACTATGGATGTCTTTCGTTCTTTCTTCTCACCTCTTTCTTAAGTATCCAATGATGTTGGAGCCTTCATGTGAGTTTACTTTCTCCTGAGGAGGAATCTAAACCGATCACAGTTGTTGAGCCACATGGGATATGATTCCTAAGTGGAAGCCTCCTAGTACTTTCCTGAGGAAGGCACTAGGGGTCTGTTCATTTAGTTCCCTTAGTTCAGGTAGTCTTTCTCAAGTATCCAATGATGTTGGAGCCTTCATGTGAGTTTAGTTTCTCCTGAGGAGGAACGTAAACCGATCACAGTTGTTGAGCCACATGGGATATGATTCCTAAGTGGAAGTCCCCTAGTATTTTCCTGAGGAAGGCACTATGGGTCTGCTCACTTAGTTCCTCTAGTTCTTGTAGGATTTCCTAAGTATCCAATGATGTTGGAGCCTTCATGTGAGTTTAGTTTCTCCTGAGGAGGAATGTAAACCGATCACAGTTGTTGAGCCGCATAGGATATGATTCCTGAGTGGTAACCTCCTAGTACTTTCCTGAGGAGAGCACTATGAGTCTGCCTACTTAGCTCCCTTTCTTTGGTAAGCTTGCCTTGAAGCTTGAAGACTGGTTTGTTTTCTCTTTTGCATAGGGTTTTGATTAGAGATTTGATTAGGGTTTTGCATAGGGCTTTGCTCAAGGGTTTGATTAGGGTTTTGTTTAGGGGTCCTGCTCAGGGTTTTGGTTTAAGTTTTGGATAGGGGTTTGTCAGGCTGGTTCGCCTTCTCTTTGTGTTGTTTGACTTGTGTGGTGTTGTGCTGCATTAGACTTAGGGGTTCATCTAGATATTTCTGGGGTAGGTGCATCTTAGAAGTAGGCTTTGTGTGCATGAGGAGTTGAGGTGGTCCTCCTTTTGCTTGTTTGTTATTGAGTGGCTTTGCTTGTGGGTACTTGGTAGAGCTGAGCTCCCTTACCTCTGTGGTTTGCGGCCTTTGTGCCTTGCTTGTTTGGTTGTTGCATTCATGCATATTTCCAGCATTTCTTTACTTTGCAGTGGATTCCTGTTTGCTGTTTAGTCCTGTTGCCATGATCCCTTAGGAGCTCTAACTTCTCCGCTGCGGAGGAGTTATGATAGACATTAGGATGGTCAACCAGGCATGATAACAGTAGGTAGATTCCCCTTTTCAACCATAGTTTTAGGGTGTCTTTTCCCTTTCTCAGCAATAGGAAAACCCTTGAATAGCTTGTGTCGTAGTTAGCCGAACTACAGCTGCTCTGATTTCTCATACCAGACGAGAATATGTAGGCATAGGATGCGATATCCTAGCGAGCACACTAACAACTAACCTTTTGTTCTCTCGCTGCTGTGCGATCGAGACTTTCCCGCTGACGACTGATTGTTATCCCTTTTCTCTTGCCCGAGTGCATTTGAGACTAGACCGTAGTTGTAGGTTCCCGTACCCCTAAAACCAGTTTAATTTCTCACTGCTGTGTGAGAACACCCAGATTAGCCGTAGTTAGTCGAACTACGTTTGCTCTGATCTTCCATGCTGTGTGGAAGTACGTAGGCACAGGACGCGATGTCCTGGCGAGCAACCTCCCCCCCGTCTAGACGTAGGTAGTCGAACTACGTTGACTCTGACTTTCCCATTGCACGAGGGAGTACGTAGGCCCAAAACACCGTATGTTCTGTCGAGTCCTGTCCTTTTCTTTTCTTTTCAGACTGACCACTAGCGTAGATAGATAAACGCACCCTTTTCCTTATAAACACCAAGCGTGGATCCCGTCGAGTACGACGGACGTGAGGGGTGCTAATACCTTCCCCTTGCGTAACCGACTCCCGAATCCAGGTTTTGGTTGCGATGACCATACCTTTTCCCGTCTTTGCGTTAGGTTTACTTCGAGCGTTTCCTTTTCCTCCTTTGGGATAAATAACGCACGGTGGCGACTCTTCTGTATTGTCGGTGCCGATTTTCGCAGTAGCGACAGAGAGGTGATTTGACTGTTGAGGTATTGCTAGTTCGGATTGATGAACGAGAAGCAATTTTGAGGTAAAGAAATTTCCTTGGAAAAGGTAGTTTTGGGAGGACCAGCGGGAGAAGGTTGAACTTGGGAGCGTGTGAATCAGATGAAGCAATCGTATCCGACTCTGTTTTCTTAAGGTAATTTTCGAGGGCGAAAATCCTTTTAAGTGGGGGAGAGTTGTAACACCCCAAATTTTATTGGAATATTTATTTAATTGATTTAAATAAGAATATTTGCATTTTGATGATTTTCGGTGGTTTTGTGGAATGTTGGGAATTAATGGAATTTGGGTTATTTATTTTGAATAATAATATATAATATGAATATATTAATATTATTATTAATTAAAATAAATATAAGTGAAATAAGGGAAAATTGGACAATTAAGAGGAGTTAGTGAGGATAATATGGGAAAAGCCCAATTGTGAGGCCCAAGTATAGGTTTAACAAAAAGAAAATTGTGAAGGGATTATGATTCATTTGTTAGACCATGAAGAGAATTGAGGCCAGATCTCTGAGAAGGAAGATTGGAGGCAAAAGCTTCGGAAGGTTCCCGAAAATAGTTGAGAAGGCTTTTATCGATAATTAAGGTATGGGGAGTGTTACCTTCATGGTTTTCCATGTGTAACTTTCAACGTATTTAAGGTCGATTTAAGGTTTAAAGGATTTTGGGGTTGATAATGAGAAAAAGGGATTTTTGGCCTTCGTGGCCTAAACCTATCATTAGTGAATCTAACCGTGGTTCATTGGGGAAAAAGTAACCTTAGCCCTTCATGGCCAAAACTCTGATTTAACATTGGTCTAATCCTGTAGGGAAATTTGATAGTGAGAATTATGATGATTGTGGTGTAGTGGTAAGTATTCCTGAGAGTTTGAGGTGGATATGAGAAATAGTGATCTTTGGCCTTCGTGGCCTAAATCTATTATTTGCGAATCTAACCATGGAATTCATTTGAAAAAGGAAAGTTAGGCCTTCGTGGCCAAAAACCGTGAATTGTTATTTGTCTAACCTTGAAGGGATAAGAATATTTGATATTGAGTAATTCTAATAAGTATGGGTAATTGTAGGGAAATTTATGATTTAGGGCGTGAATATGATGTGGGATTGACCTAATGAACCGTAGGTTTTGTGCCTTTAGCGCCGTAAGACCTTAGGGATGATTTAGGGATGTTTTGGGGGGCAGTGGGAAAGTGAATCGTAGAGCTTTTTGAGTGATTTTGGGTTCTGGTGCGTAGCTGAGATTTGTTGTCATCGTGTTGTTCGCCTACCGAATAATGCTTCTCCTAGCGAACGATTGTGTTCCCAGACTCACCTAGCAAAGAATCCTTTGCACAAAGGATAAACTCACCCCAAACTCGCCTAGCGAACATGCCAGTGAACGTAGCAGAGTTTCGCGAATGTTGATCGTGTGCAGCGATGCTTTGATGTTTGATTATGTGATTTCTTTGACGAATTAAAATGAGTAGGACTGTGAAGTTTATGTGATTAATAGGCGATACTATGAGAATTACCGCGAGTATATTTATGAATTAATATGTGATAGTATGCGATAATATGATGAATTAATATGAGTATGACTGTGAGCGCTATGTGATTTGTACATGATTATATGATGATTTATATGATGTATGTGTTGCACCCTAAAATTTGCTCAACCTTTTCGTACTTGGCTTACGTTTCTTTTTGCATTTTCTCATTTCTGCATATCATAGCATTCATTCTTAAGACAGGGGATCAAGGTTTTCCCGTGGCTCAGTTTTCATCTTAGTGCATGAACTTGAACAGCGAGTATCAGAGTCCCTGGAATTTATTTTGCCCAACGATCGAGCAGTCGATTTTACTTTGTTTTGCAGGGTATTTTCAGCTCAGGAAGCAGTACTCAGGTTCATATCAAGCATTCTTACAGCTGCAACATTCAAGAACAGGATTCAGAAGCTTAACAGAGCTCCAAACAGTTGGAAACAGACAGATTTCCCTCTAAAAGGCGCCAGAATTCAAATTTTGAAGGTGTTAATCAGTTAACACATATGGTTAACCGATTAACCAAGGAAAAACCAGGCCATATTTGAAATTTTGAAGGTGTTAATCGATTAACCTATATGGTTAACCGATTAACCAGTGCAATTTTTGCCTCTGTACGTGATTTTTCAATGCAGAGTCATTTGGGGTCCAACTTTGATCACTTGAATTCCAATTTTACACTTGGGAAGGATCTAGAATCATTTCATAATTTCATTTTCCCTCCAAAATCCCATTCCTCATCCCAAATCATATTTTCCATACCACATTCCAAGCCTCTCCTTTGGATCCAAGCCTAGGTGATATTTAAGTGATCCACTCCAAACTAAAGAATCTAATCACTCATAATTTCATTTTCAAATTCAGAATTGATCTCACTCTCTCTTAATTCTCTCTCAATTTTCCATCTTCCAAAACCTTCACCAAAGCTCTTTTCTATTGAATTCTTTAATTCTTCCATGGAATCAATGAATTCTTGAGCTCAAACTTCCATCCATCATCTTCATTGGATCAATTTCTCCATCCAATTTTCGTGCACAATTGGATCTGAATCTGGAAGTGATTTTGGAAGTGATTATTTGGCTTATTTTGGATTGATCTTGAAGGATCTTCATTGCTACTACAAGAGTTGGTGTGGATCTTGAAGTATTTCAGACTTCTAGCATCGGATCTGTTCAATTACAATTGAATCAACACTAACTGGAGCAAATCTCCGCCCCGAAGGTTGGATCCGAATCTGTTTTTAGCTTATTTGCAATAATTATGTGAATTTTCATCTTCGATTGAATTTTGGTTAATTTGATCCATTTGATTCATGATTTGGTTGTATTAATCTATTTACATGTTGTTTGAATCATGATTTGCTGGTTTAATTTCGTGCACAATTGATTATGAGATCATGTGGAAGTTTGCCTAGGTGATAAGTTGTTGTTAAGTGCTTTTCTGCTACTGTTTACTGCTGTTGGAGCAGTGTTAATCGGTTAACCTATATGGTTAATCGATTAACCAACTCAAACTTTCAAGTTTTCAAACATTTTCAGGTGGTTAATCGGTTAATGCATATGGTTAACCGATTAACACTGTTCCAGCAGGCCTGCTTTGCTGTTTTGCTTGCTTATTTGAGCACCGTTTCACTTCGAATCATCGTAATTCGATATGATGCATTAAAAGTGAAATGTTTTGGGATATATGTCGCTGTTTTGTTTGTTTGATCGAGGTTTCACCAACATTCGTGTTCTTTTC
Source organism: Lathyrus sativus (assembly GCA_963859935.3). Lineage (NCBI taxonomy): Eukaryota > Viridiplantae > Streptophyta > Magnoliopsida > Fabales > Fabaceae > Lathyrus > Lathyrus sativus. The sequence continues at coordinate 437,954,027 of OZ012740.1, read as the reverse complement.
CACTTGAATGCATGCTTATGGATGTGGTTCAAGGTGACGGTTTTTGCATGTTCGTTCGTTTTCATCCTTTGCGCTTTCCTTCATGTTTGCATCATTTTTGCATCGCTGTTGAGGTCGAAATGCGCTTGTGGCGGCTGCTGCCCCACACATTTTTTCTCCCTCCCTCCATTCTAAGTGTGCATTTTCATGTGTGCATCTCTTACTTGTGATTGAATTTACTTGGTGTGTTCTTGTGTTTTTTGCCATGATCCCCATAGGGTTCCTAGTCCCTCCGTTTAGGATGGCAGTAGGAGAGACATTAGGTGTTCAATCCAAGAATTCTAACATTAGGGTAGATGTTCCTCCTTTTTTATCCAAACCTTAGGACCACTTTGCATCACAACGTTAGGGTCGGGTTTCCCTTAGACCTTCTGTGCGTCTCTCTTCTTCTCATCTCAAAACAATTCTAATACATCTAATAAATGCGATGAACGTTGCACGCTACGAGCCTTAAGCTACATGGGGAATGATGAGTGAGGGGTCTCTTCTCGCTTGTCTAGAGTGTTTAGTGTACGTCCCGTTTGGGGGCGATACACGACGCATTCGCTCCTATGTCATAGTCTTTAATGCAACGTGAATCACAAACCGAATTAATTCACTTCACTAAAAAACACAAACAAAGTTCAAACCTTTTTCCTTCGGGATTAATTGGAAACCTCATTTTCAGAAAAGAGTGTCGTTAAGCTTTGGTTCTACCGTAAATAGGCTTTGTCCCTAACAGCTGGAATGGAGGTTTAACCCTACTCGGTTAAAACACTTAATCAACAGGTGGTTTCGTGTTAGCCCGAACTACGTTTGCTCTGATCTCTCATACCTGTTGAGAGTACGTAGGCACGAGATGACGATGTCTCAGCGAGCAACCTTCCCCCCTTTCGCCCATAGTTAGCCGAACTACGTTGACTCTGACTTTCCCATTGCACGAGGGAATACGTAGGCACAAAGCGGCAATGCTTTGCCGAGTCTCTTTTCTTTTCTTTTTGTCCTGTGAGCCTATAGCTAGATAGTTTAAACACACCCTTAGATAGATAACAAGCGTGGATCCCGTCGAGTACGACGGACGTGAGGGGTTCTAATACCTTCCCCTTGCGTAACCGACTCCCGAATCCAGGACTTGGTAGCGATGACCTCGTCTTTTCCCTTTTTCGGTAGGTTTTTCCGAGTGTTTCCTTTCCCTCTCTTTGTGATAAATAACGAAAGGTGGTGACTCTTCTGTTTTTCGCTGGGTGTTTTTCGCAGTTGCGACAATATGATGATGATTATTATGATGAGCTATGATGATATGATGTATGGTGATGATTATTATGATGAGCTATGATGATATGATGTATGATGATGATTATTATGATGAGCTATGATGATGATTATTGTGATGAGCTATGATGACATGATGTATGATGATGATTATTATAATGAGCTATGATGACATGATGTATGATGATGATTATGATGATGGGCTATGACGTTTGATGATGATGAATATGATGATGATGCACCTATGATGTTATTATGAGGATGATTTGTGATGTGTGCATCATCCATTCATGTGCATCCAGACTTCGGTTCAGAACCTCGATTACTTTGGCTTCTATCCCATTATATGGATGTGAAGTGTTTTGATGTGCTCCGATTTTCTAGTAGAATCGATCCTATTGATGGGGATCCATGGAGGGTTGATGGCCCAGTGTCCATCGCGCTGTAATGATTGGTACCACTTGCATTGAGTCTTGTTGCATTTGCATTTATGAGTCATTTGGAATGATTTATGATGTTGTGGCCTTTGAGGCCTATTGATGGATATGAATGTGTTGAATATGAAGATGACCCATATTATATGTTGATTTTCATACATTGATTATTATGAACCATTTTACTCACCCTGCCTATTGAATGTTACCTCCACGTGGGTAACGTGCAGATGACCAGGTTTAGTCGTGGACGCCGTTGAGGATTTTGAAGTTTCGAGTTGTTAGCCTTTTGGTTAACTTAGAGGATATTTCTCTGATAGTGTAACATCGGGTTGGGTTCTATGTTTTAATTGAGTTATTTTTATTATCTTTTCATATAAGGAAAACCTTGGATTATACCTTTTGAGTTCCGCTGCCTTTGAGCAATTTTTGGTATATTTTGGGAAAACCCGTTGTACACAGAGCATTGACTTGTTTTGAGTTATTGAGGGTGGCCCTTTTGTGGTGGATTTTATTGAATTTAATAATTTACTCTGATAGACGTGAATAAATATGCCTTTTAATTGTGGGGTAGAAAAGGGTGTTACATTATGGCTATGTTACTACTGATGTTCTACATTTAGGTGATGGCACACCCAATTCACAATCATGTGCTTTCTAATTCCCTCATGTGACTTTGTAAAGTTTGGAACAACTTTTCTTGTTACTAACTCTTGAATTGTTTTGACCTTGTGGCGAGGCATTTGGCACAAGAGCAATAGTTTGGCACAATGGTGGAGAAGTTAAAGCTTGGCATGAAGGAATTTGACAATTTTGGGCATGGAGCTTTAGAATGAGTTCTTGGCATGAAAAAACGAGTCAGGACTATTTTTAAGCTTGAAGAATGAGGCATATAAATTTAGGTAGATTTAGGCCTTGTATTCCTTATAGATTTAAGCCTCATGCCATAGCTTTAGGCCTTGTATTCCTTATAGAAGTGAGCCCGTAGACCAACTTCTATTTGGTCTTGAGATTGATAGAACGACGTAGAAACTTAATAGCAAAACCAGAAGACAAAGACTGCTAGCTAAAGAAAGAAGGGAGCGCGAAGGAAATTGTTTAAATAATCCACTAACTACACTCATTATTATGCCAATTATGGTAGAAGTACCATTACCACCACTTCCCATAGGTTCATGCACTAATAGTCCAAGACACAATGCTTAGTTTGCTCGCAATGCAAACAATAGAAGGCACACGAAGATGAAGATGAGGATTCTTCAAATTTTGTATTCAAATCCATTTACAAGACCATGAAGACCTGTTCACTCATCTCACTAAATTCTATGAAATTACAGGGGCAACTGAAGCACTGGAGGCAGAAGAAGAATCATTGTTCAAGAGACTATTCCAATACTCATTGATAGGGAAAGCTAAGGAATGGTATCTTGATCAATCTACTCTTGTGATAACGGATTGGAATTTTTTGGAGGAAAAGTTTCTTGAAATATTCTTCCCTCACAATAGATTTATAGAGGCTAAGACGACAATTTTTGTATTTGTTCAAGGGGGAAATGATTCTCTCAATGAAGCTTGGGAGAGCTTCAAATCAATGTTGCAGAAATGTAAAGGCCACAAATTTGATGATTTAACACAAGTGCATATATTGTCGAATGGACTCCAACCGATTTCACAAAACTCTCTAAGATGCTACCGCGGGTGGATCTTTAATGTCAAAAAGTTCGGAGGATGCAATTTCTATCATTGATAAGATGACGCTCAATGATCATCAAGGTTAACATAACCGTGGTGTAATTCAAAGGAAGCCGAGAGTACTTGAATTGGGTACTAATGATGATATTCTTGCGCAAAATAAGTTGCTTTCACAACAAGAGGAGTTGTTGACACAACAAATGTCAAAACTTCCACAACAAATCAAGGAGATGCATGAAGTTCCCAACAAGAATCAACAAATTGCAAGTTGTGAATTATGCAAAGGAGATCATCCTACCGGATATTATCCTCCGGTTATAGAGGAAGCAAATTATATAGGAAACCAAAATCAAAATCAAGGCTATCAACCGAGGCAACCTCCGTATCAACAAGGCAACCAAGGTTACCAACCACGAGGTAATAACCAAGATTATCAACAAGGGTGGAGGCAAGATGTCGGCACTTTAAATCGTCAAAACCAATACCAAAACTACACTCAACCTCCAAAAGCTCAAAATGGAACCTCAAATATGGAAGACAGACTCACTCAATTTATGCAAATGTCAATGTCCAATCAAAAGAATACCGATGCAGCTATAAAGAATCTTGAGACACAAGTCGAGAGATTTTCAAAAACAATTAGTTGACCAACACAAAGGGACTTTTCTGGCGAATACTCAAGTGAATCCAAAAGAGCATTGCAAAGTTATTCTTACTATAAGTGGAAGAATAATTGATATGAGAATTAGTGAGGAAGTTGTGAGAGAGGAGGAAATAGTTAAAAAAGAGAAAGAAAAAGAGATTAATGAGAGTGAAGTAGAACAAAATATGGAGGGTGACTTAGTTGAAAAGGAGAAAATAGAAAAGGAGGAAGTAGAAATTTTTTTTGAGAGAAGATAACAAGAAAAATAGTAAGAAGGGGAAGGAATAAGTGAGCATTATCCGAATTAACAATCTACCTTATCCCCATGGTCTAACAAAGAAGGATAATCTGAGGCACTATGCTTGATTTTTGGATATTTTTAGTCAATTTCAAATTAATATACTATTCTATGAAGCATTAGAGCAAATGTCTAAGTATGCAAAATTCATGAAGGATATTCTCACCAAAAATAAGCGGTACACGGATCAAGAAACAATAATGGTTGATGCTAGTTGTAGTGTTATCATTCAACGAACTCTTCTATAAAAAGAAAGTGATCCGGGAAGAGTTACCTTACAGGTGACAATTGGAAATGTTTATGTTAGTAAATGTAAGTGCTCTGGATTGGCTGATTTTGTGGCATAACATTGGTGCATGTATGTATGTCATGTCTGATATTAGTGCATACATAATATGGATTGTGCAAGGTAAGTTAACTTAGCTAAAAGTAAGTTACGATGGATTTCATACCCAATGTTATGACATGGGGCGTATGACATCAAGCGCAGGTTTGTTATTTTGGTAGCTAGAACTCAGGAAACAAATCAGAAGCTCAAGATGGAATGCAGGAGACATTTTAGAAGCCCTAAGCGAACTAAAATGTCCCTGAATGAATTGGCAAGTGGGCAGACAATTAAAGGAGAGGTTTTGTGATGAAAACCCTAGACTGTGCGCCCAGGCCTAAGGATTGATCTGCTGCTATAAATAACAGGAGGAGCAATCCTAGAAGGCAGCTGTTCAAGATAAAGAAACAGAGAAATCACCATAGTGGTTTAGAAGTGAAGAGGTTATTTTTCACGATTGTGTCTTAGGAACACTTGTAAGTCAAGCAATTAGCTTCTGCATAATTGTCTTGATTATGTAGTTTCTAGGCTGGTGTAACACTCAAAGCTGTGAAACAAGAGTGATGTGTTCTTGATCAAAGCTGTGAAGCAAGATCAAGGTGTGCGTTTTGGAGTGTCTCTTCAAAACTATTTTTGCAATTGTAACTGATATCATAGGTGTGTGATAATGGGGGGGGGGGGGGGGGGTGAGTGGGTATACTCTGGTACTAGAAAGTCTCTAGGCTGAAGTGTCATTGGGTAGTGATTAAGTGAGGAGTGTAAACTGGAGGTTTAACTCTGAATTGGTACTGCTAATAGTGAATTTCCTCCCTGGCTTGGTAGCCCCCAGATGTAAGTGTTTTTGACACTGAACTGGGTAATCAATTGTTGTGTGTTCTTTACTGTTTTCAATAACTGCAAGTTATCTATTAAGTGACTTGTGTTATTATTGATGTCATAACATTAGTTATAACATCAGTCTGTGTTCAAGCAGAATTTTTAATTGGCATCAGAGCAGGCACCCTGCCTGTTTAAATCTGGGTGAGATATAGGGAAGATAAACTCTACTATTATGGACAAAGACATATGATTCACAAATAGACCTCCAATTCTGGATGGATCTAATTATGATTATTGGAAACTAAGGATGATTGCATTCTTGAGGGCTATAGACTACAAGGCTTGGAGAGCTGTGAATTCAAGCTAGAAACATCCTGTGAAGACTGACAAGGATGAAGTAGATGTGTTGATTCCTGAAGAGGAATGGAACAAAGAGCAAGAGGCCTTAGCTCTTGGAAACTCTAAAGCATTGAATGCTTTGTTCAATGGCATAGATAAAAACATCTTCAGGCTGGTACACCATTATGAACTAGCAAAGGATGTTTGGGACACTCTCAGAACTACTCATGAAGGAACTTCCAAGGTAAAGATGTCAAGACTTCAAATGCTGACCACCAAATTTGAAGGTCTAAGAATGAAGGAAGATGAGACCATTCATGAGTTTTACATGAATGTTCTTGAACTTGCAAACAACTCAAGAGCTTTGGGAGAAAAGATGGCTGAAGAGAAGCTTGTAAGAAAGATTCTAAAGTCATTACCTAAAAGGTTTGCTATGAAAGTAACAGCTATTGAAGAAGCCCAAGACATATGCAACATGAAAGTGGGTGAACTTATAGGTTCTCTCCAAACATTTGAAATGGGCATGTGTGATCAGACTGTGGAGAAAAAGAGCAAAAGCATAACTCTTGTCTCAAACACTGCCGAGGATTCAAAAGAAGAGGGTGGTGAAAAGGAGGAGAACTTGTCAGAGGCACTAGCCTTGCTTGGAAGACAATTCAATAAACTGATCAAGAGAATTGATCATAAGTCCACACCCTACAACCAGAACAGCTCATCTGAAAGCAGCAGAAGGGACAAGTCTGAGGAAAGCTCCAACCAAAGCAAAGGTGTACAATGCCATGAGTGTGAGGGATATGGACACATTAGAAAGGAATGTCCCACATACCTCAAAAAGAAGGGAAAGGCCTAACTTTCACTTGGTCTGATGAAGATTCTGACAGTGGATCAGAAGAGTAATAAGTCAAACATGGCACTGCTCTTAACAATGTGTGCATCTCTGATGGGGATTCAAGTGATGAAGAGTTGACCTTTGAGGAGCTCACATCATCATATCAAAAGCTTCACATCAGAAGCACAGAGCTGTACCAGCAAGGAGAGCATCAGAAGAAGCTCATCAAAGAACTAGAAGCTGAAAAGATAGAGCATCTAGCCACTATAAACTCACTCCAAGGAGAGGTAAATGAGTTGAAAGGTGAAAAGGGGCAAATGAAAAAATCCATAAGGATGCTCAACTCTGGAATTGACACCCTAGAGGAGATTCTTCAGAGTGGTCAGACTGCGGGAAATAGGTCTGGTCTAGGATTTGTTGAAAAACAAAATCCTGTCTTGAAACTCAAGAGGTTGCAGCCTGAGATTCAAAAGGTACAAAGGATGTCACATTCAAAGTTACAACATCCTTCACACAGAAATTGGAATCAAGTCAAGAGATAATTCCAAAGGCATAGATGCTACCACTGTGGAAAACTTGGGCATATTCGAGCTGTGTGCTTCTAGTTGCATGGATATCCTGGCCAAAACAAGTCAAACAAAGAAAGCATGGAAAAATATAGCAATCATGCCAAGCCTAACAAGTGGCAACATCAGGCTAAGAAAGAAGTGCATCAATGGAGTGCCAAGACTGTTGCACTAGCAGTACACACTTCTCCAAGGTTGCCTACCAATGAAGATTGGTACTTTGACAGTGGCTGCTCCAGACATATGACTGGAATTAAGGATCACTTGATAAAACTCAATCCTCATTCATCTAGTCATGTAACCTTTGGTGATGGAGCTAGAGGAAAAATCACAGGTGTTGGACAGCTTGACAGTCTTAAAGCTCCAGAATTGAGGGATGTCTTGCTGGTTAAAGGATTGACTGTTAACCTAATAAGCATAAGTCAACTATGTGATCAAGGCTTAAAAGCCCACTTTTCCAAGGATAGGTCTATGGTCATCAATGAAGAAGGTAAGGAAGTCATGAGGGGATCCAGAGCAAAGAATAATTGCTAGTTGTGGGAGCCCAGAAGTAACCTAACTGGATGGATCAATGAAGAAAAGAAGGATCAAATATGGTTGGAGAAAGGTAGACACACTCAAAGGATGAAGAAGACCATAACCAAGGAATCAGCAAGAGGAACACCAAAGTTTCCTCTAGATGGGAGAACAGACTATGGTAAATATAAGGTAGGCAGGAAAGCCAAGACATCATATCCAGAGAAGGTACATCACAAAAATCTGGACCTGCGATATTGGAATTTGATGGAGTCCATAAACAACGACCAGCATAAAGAAAGCTATGATACTCAAGATGTCATGACTCTATTCTGTGACATTAGGATGAACTCAGTTCAGACTAGAAGAACCTTGCACAGTGATAACAGGCATCAATTTGGAAAGGTTCCTGTGAAGCCTGGAAACTCTGATCTAAACTGTGCTGATAGGGTCACTAGAGGTCTAAAAGATACTCACTTTGAAAATTCACAAAGAAAGGTGAGGACCTGCATTAATAATGAGTTATAGCAATTAATAGGGAAGTATATTTTGAATATTAATCATATTCTGATTGGTCAAAATATTAAGTTCCCTCCACTCTTGCAAGCAAATCCCTCTAGCCCCTTTACTCTATCAGATTGCCACTATGGTTCCTCATACAAAATTGTCTCCTTGTATCCATCATACAACCACCACAGAAAAATCCTTCCTCTACAGCCAAAGTCTCCAACAATGTCTCACCACAAGAGCACTGATAATGAGGAAAAGATGAATGAAACTACTGGAAATGGTGTGAATGGTGTATCATCAGATGATGAATTCATCAAGAATGTTGCTCCTAGTATAGCCAAGAAACTAATGACTAGGAAAAACAAAGGTGGGCTTGAAGACAACTCTCCCAAAAGTCAGCGAAAAGGAACTCCTGTTGGCCATTCCAAACCTTGGAGCAAGGTATCAGATACGTCTAATAAAATGAAAGTTATTGATAGTGACTTTGATGCTGATAGTAATGTTATGAAAGATGCTCTGAACATCTTTCATGTAAAGAAAGCATCAGGCAAGAAAACTCTTAACCCTATACCAGCTGCCCCTCTAGACAATATCTCTTTCCATAATATTCACAGTGTGACAAAATGGAGATATGTCTACCAAAGGAAGATAGCCTGTGAGAGAGAATTAGGGAAGGATGCCTTGGAGATCAAGGAGGTAATAGAACTCATCAACATGGCTGGACTGCTCCAGACAATCTATGGATTTTCCAAATGCTACGAAGGACTGGTAAAGGAGTTCATTGCAAACATACCTGACTCAATCTCAAATACAAACAATAAGGAGTTCATAAAGGTGTTTGTCAAAGGGAAGTGTGTGCAAGGCTCTCCTGCTGTAATCAACAGGTATCTAGGACGAGCAAATGATGGTGAGACTGAATTGGTTACTTCAAAAAACCAGGTTTGTAAGATCATCACTGCAAATCAAGTCAAAACATGGCCTTCCAAAGGAAAGGTGTCTGCATGCCTCTAAGGATGATGAATAATGTGTGTTGATAGACTACTGTGGAGCTCAGACTACTGGTTGCTGAGCTGATGATGTTGTGTTGCTGTTTTGGAGTTTTTTTGGTTAGCAGTGTGTTTAATATGACATCTTGAATTTATGATGCTTTGTTGTAATGAACTCCCAAACATTTGTAATGCTAATGTTTTGATCTATACTAGTTTATTAGTTGGATCTTAATTTGTGGCTAAAAAGGGGGAGAGAAGTATAGATAACAGCAGGTTGAAGAACAGGTTAAAGACTTGCTTGATACCAAGAGTATGTTGAAGAACAGGTGGATTGTGCCACTAGATCAAGTATGTGCCTCTGATATGTGTGAATTCCTAGTCTGTGTAGGAATGTATGTTAGCTCTGTGAGCTCCTAGCTGCTACTTAGGAGTGTATGTGTGTGTCTGCAGGATGATTGCAGAATGTATTTGGTTGTGCAAATCTTTAGGGGGAGTGGCACAAGAGTATGTGTGTCTTCAGGAAGGTATCCTGAATGGATTGACACCCAAAACTGTCTAAGTAGTCTAGGGGTGTATGTGTCTGCAAGTTGTGAGCAGAATGAGAGTACTTGAGAGTAGAGTGCCTCCCTTCAGGGGGAGTAGCACAAGGGTGCTAGTGTGTGACTTCAGAAGGTTACTCTGAATGTCATAACATCCAGATCAGACTGGATGTCTGTAAAACTGCAAGGTATTCAGACACAATGTTTAGCTGATGAGATGCATCAGTTGAGGGGGAGTGACATCTGCAGTGAGAACTGTCAAATGGTTAACAGGTTGAGCTTAACAGGACTGAAAGCCAACTGTGAGGACCCTGAGAGCTTGAGCAGCTAGTGACTTTCCTGCATGACAGGATTTATGTTAAGTCTTCTGCTGTGTGAAAATCTCTGGTGTAAGTACAAAGTGTTTTAGCCAAAAATTTGCCAAAGGGGGAGTTTGTAAGTGCTCTGGATTGGCTGCATTTTGTGGCATAACATTGGTGCATGTATGTATGTCATGTCTGATATTAGTGCATACATAATATGGACTGTGCAGGGTAAGTTAACTTAGCTAAAAGCAAGTTACGATGGATGTCATACCCAATGTTATGACATGGGTCATATGACATCAATCGCAGGTTTGTTATTTTGGTAGCTAGAACTCAGGAAACAAATTAGAAGCTCAAGCTGGAATGCAGGAGACATTGATCTGCTGCTATAAATAACAAGAGAAGCAATCCTAGAAGGCAGCTGTTCAAGATAAAGAGACAGAGAAATCACCATAGTGGTTTAGAAGTGAAGAGGTTGTTCTTCACGATTGTGTCTTAGGAACACTTGTAAGTCAAGCAATTAGCTTCTGCATAATTGTCTTGATTAGGTAGTTTCTAGGCTGGTGTAACACTCAAAGTTGTGAAGCAAGAGTAATGTATTCTTAATCAAAGCTGTGAAGCAAGATCAAGGTGTGCGTTTTGGAGTGTCTCTTCAAAACTATTTTTGCAATTGTAACTGATATCACAGGTGTGTGATAGTGGGGGAGTGAGTGGGTATACTCTGGTACTAGAGAGTCTCTAGGCTGAAGTGTCATTGGGTAGTGATTAAGTGAGGAGTGTAAACTGGAGGTTTAACTCTGAATTGATAATGCTAATAGTGAATTTCCTCCCTGGCTTGGTAGCCCCCAGATGTAAGTGTTGTTGACACTGAACTGGGTAATCAATTGCTGTGTGTTCTTTACTGTTTTCAATAACTGCAAGTTATCTGTTAAGTGGCTTATGTTATTGTTGATGTCATAACATCAGCTATAACATCAGTCTATGCGCAAGCAGAATTTTCAGTAAAGAGTTGATTGATTTTGGCTATAGTATTAATTTGATACCCTTATCCATTGTGAAAAGGTTAGGATACTTGGAGTTGAAGGAAATAAAAATGACTTTGCAATTAGCCGATAAATCTACTACCCATTCTAATGGTGTATCGGAAGATGTTTTAGTGAAAGTTGATAAATTTGTGTTCACTATTGACTTTGTGGTGATTGACATGGAGGAATACGATGATGCTCCTTTGATTCTTTATCGGCCTTTCATGAAGACCGCACGAATGGCAATAGATATGGATGATGGGCTCATGAAAGTAAGAGTGCAAGATGAAGAGGTTTTCTTTAATCTATTCGAAGCCATCAAGCATTTTAAAGACAAGAGTGATTCTTTTTGAATTGATGCAACGAATGAGGTGATTGAAGAGGTAAAAAGTAAAGTGCATGTTTCTACCCTCTTAGATAAAGTTCTTACTTATGCTCTCCAAAATATCAATGAGAGTGAACAAAAAGAAATTGAGAAGTGTTTGCGAGAATTTGAGGAGTTGGAAGAAATTCCTCCATTGGAGGAAAAAGTGGAAATTTTGGGAAGAAAACAACATTGAAGAAACCAAACCTAAGTTGAAGTTGTTGCCCTCTCAATTAAAATATGTGTTTCTTGATGAGGGAGGAAATAAACCGGTTATCATAAACAATGCTCTAACAATAAGCGAGGAAGAAAAATTGATTGTTGTGTTGAAGCAGAATCAAAGTGCTGTGGGTTGGACTATTTCTGACTTGAAAGGAATAAATCCATCCTATTGTATGCATACGATATTAATGGAGGATTATTTCATACCGGTAGCTCAACCTTAACGCCGCTTGAATCCTACCATGAAATAAGTGGTTAGGAAAGAGGTGGTGAAGATGTTGGAGGTCGGGATGATATATCCTATTTCTGATAGTCCTTGGGTTAGTCCGGTGCAAGTGGTGCCGAAGAAAGGTGGAATGGCGGTCATTCAAAATGAGAAGAATGAGTTAATACCAATGAGAACTGTGACGGGGTGAAGGGTGTATATCAATTACCGTATGTTAAATCAAGCTACAAGGATAGATCTCTTTCCTCTACCTTTCATAGACCAAATGCTTGAAAGACTATCCGGTCAAGAATTCTATTTTTTTAGATGGTTATTCGGGTTACAACCAAATACTTGTTAACCCGGAGGATCATGATAAAACCACTTTTACATGCACATTTGGAGTCTTTGCTTATTGAAGGATGCCCTTTGGTTTGTGTAATGCACCAGCTACTTTTTAGCGGTGTATGCAAGCGATTTTATCCTACTTGATTGAGAAGCCTATTGAAGTTTTCATGGATGACTTTTTGGTTTTTGGACTGTCATTTGATCTTTGCTTAAAGTTTAGATGTGGTGTTGTTAAGGTGTGTGGAAACAAATTTGGTGCTTAATTGGGAGAAATACAACTCCATGGTTACAGAGGGAATCGTGCTTGGCCATAAAGTTTCCGCAAGAGGCCTTGAAGTTGATCAAGCCAAAGTGGACGTCATAGATATTTTGCCACCACCTTTAAACGTGAAGGGAATAAGAAGTTTTCTTGGTCATGTGGGATTCTATCGGAGGTTCATCAAAGACTTTGCCAAAATTGCAAAGCCATTGAGAAACTTGCTCAACAAAGATAAGTCTTTCGAATTTGATAATTCTTGCTTGGTTGATTTTAATTCTTTAAAGGAAAGCTTGACTATCACACCCAATTGGAAACTAGATTTTGAACTAATGTATGATTTGAGTGATTATATCATTGGTGCGGTACTTGGTCAAAGAAGGACAAAAAAAATTCATGCTATACACTATGCAAGTAAAGTTTTGAGTGAAGTTCAAATCAATTATACCACAACCAAAAAAGAGCTTCTTGCGATAGTGTATTCATTGGAAAAATTATGATCTTACCTCATTGGGTCAAAATTAGTTGTCTACATGGACCATTCGACGATTAAGTATCTGCTCACCAAGCCATATTCTAAGTAAAGACTTATTCGATGGGTCCTTTTGTTGCAAGAACTTGATCTTGGAATTCGCGATAAAAAGGGCTCCGAAAATGTGATAGCGGATTACTTGTCCCGTCTTGTTAATGTAGAGGTGACCAAACATGAAATTGAGGTTAAGGAAAAGTACCGAATGAAAAGTTATTGATTGTCCAAGTTAGATCGTGATTTGCCGGCATTGCAAATCACAAAGCCACTGGAGTGATACCGGAAGGTCTAACTTGGAATCAGAAAAAGAAACTTTTGTCAGATGCCAAGTATTTTGTTTGGGATGAATGTTATTCGTTTAAACTTGGTGTTTATAATGTTTTGAGAAGATGTGTTACGAAGGAAGAATCACAAAGAATTCTTTGGCATTGTCATAATTCACCTTGCGATGACCACTTTAATCGATTGAGAATGACAATAAAAATCCTTCAATCAGGCTTTGATTGGCCTTCTCTATTTAAAGATATGAAACTACATACCCGAAGTTATGACAAGTGCCAAAGAAGTTGAGGAATTACAAAAAGGAATGAGATGCCTTTACAAAACATTTTAGAAGTGTAAGTATTTGATTGTTGGAGAATAGACTTTGTTGGCCCATTTCCACCCTCATTTTCATGTGAATACATTTTGGTGGTTATGGACTATGTGCCCAAATGGGTGGAAGCAATAGCATGTGCAAAGGCTGACGGGAAAACCGTAATCAAATTTCTGAAAAAGAACATTTTTTTGCGTTTTGGTACTTCGAGAGTGTTGATAAGTGATGGAGGATCCCACTTTTACAACTCTCAGTTAGACAAAGCTTTAGAGCATTATGGTGTGAAGAATAAAGTTACAACACCATATCATCCACAAGCCAATGGTTAGGCGGAGGTATCAAATCGTGAAATTAAAAGAATCCTTGAAAAAATTGTTTCTTCTTCTAGAAAAGATTGGTCCAACAAACTTGGTGATGCATTGTGGGCTTACCAAACCGCTTTCAAGGCTTCGATTGGTCTCACACCTTTTAAAATGATCTATGGAAAAGCTTGTCACTCGCCGGTTGAGTTGGAACATAAGGCTCTTTGGGCCTTAAAATTCTTGAATTTTGACCCTAAGTTGTGTGGGGAAAATAGGAAAGTGCAACTTCATAAGATGAATGAGTTGTGACTTCAAGCTTATGACTCCAACAAAATCTACAAAGAAAATGTGAAAAAGTTTCATGGTTGGAAGATTGTCCATAAAGAGTTCAAAGAAGGGAAATTGGTCTTAATGTTCAATTCAAGATTGAAATTGTTTCTGAAAAAGTTGAAGTCCAAATGGTCCGGGCCTTTCCGGATTAAAAAAGTCAAGCATTACGAGGCAATTGAGCTTGAAGATCCCTTAACAAATGAAATTTGGACAATGAAGGTCAAAGGCTAAAGATATATCTTGGTGGCGAGGTTGACCGAAGTACAACAACAATTCTGTTTGCCGATCCGTGAGGTCGTGTTGGACCGTCGAGCTCAAACGACGTTAAACAAAATGCTTGTTGGGAGGCACCCCAACATTGTGAGTATTACTGTTTTTTAATGCATTTGTATGTTTTTATGTTAGCTAATATTGTATGGAAAAAGGTTGTGGTGAACTAAAATTTGAAAAACCAGAAGTTCTAAAGTTATTGTCATGTTTGCCCTCACTTTGCACTACGAGCCTAAGCGAGTTCGCCTACTGCTCGCAGTGCGAGCTTTTCAAATTCTGGGCAGTTTGAAGGGTTTTCTACAATACTTTTATTTTATTGTTGCATTCAGTTGCATTACCTCTTCTGTTGTTGTCCCGGGGGCAGACCTTTTTGAAAAAAAAGGGGGAGGATGCAATTTCTATTTCAATTTATGGTTTTTATTTGTTTTGATTTTTGTTATGTTTCTTCCTTGACGTTGAGTGATTGAACTTCTAGATTGCTTGCTCTTTTGCAAAAAAGTATTCAATAAAGATTCTTCCAAGATTTGATGGTGATGATAGGAATTTTTAATGTGATGAATGCTTGCAAGGTACATGGTTACTGCTTTCTATAATTGTAGAATGATTAATAACTTTGTGCTTTGTACAAATTTGTACTCTTGTTTCATTGTACAACTTATTTGAATGCTTGAGTCACTTAGGTCCAAAAGCCACAAATTGTAATAAACCTCCATTGTTTACTAAATGCTTGGATAATTGATAACTTTGTTTAATTTGTTTGATTCATGCTTAATCTTTTGATTATTGTGATTTTGTGGAAGCATTAGAAAGGATTAAGGAATTTGTTTATATTGAGCACAACCATATCCAAAAGTAACTTTTCTGTGAGTAGTGAGAATTCGTTAAACCCCCTTTGAGCCTAATAGATTAGGTCTCAATCTTAGTGATGAACTTGGTGTTTGTACATAATTTAAAAGTTTAGTGCATCATTGAAATTTGTGGGATTCTAAAAAAAATTGTCTTGAAACCTTTGAACTTTGTTCTAAATTGATTTCCTTGCCATAAAAAGTAAGGAGCATTCACTTGAGGTTTGATGGTATTCAAGTTGGAGAGAATGAAAGAAAAGTGGTAAGTTTCTCAAAATTTTGAAAATTTCAAACAAGCAAAGGAAAGAAAAAAAATTGTAAATATGAATGTGAAAAAGAAAAAAAGAATGCTTGCTTGAAAGAACAAAATAGATAATGCAAATAATTGTGCAAAAGGAAGTTTGAAAAGGTGAGAAATTGAAAAAAGGGATTGGTGAATGAATTTGTAATGTGTAAATGACTTTTATAGTGAATGTATATTTTGCAATTTCAATTTTGATTCAATGCCCTTTAGAAATGATCATTTGTTGTGAACCTGGCCAAACTACAACCTTGAAAGCCCTCAGTGATCTTTTGCTTCCATAATTTCTGATATGATTGATTGATGAATGTATGAATTAAATTGTGTTAGAATTATTGTTCAATTGAGTGTAATTGTCCCGTGGTTGCAAACGTGTAATTTCCTTCATCCATTAATTGAATAGGAGTGTTAGAGTGATTCAAGCATGAAACTTTAGTTGTTTTGTGAAACATTGCATGATATTTGTTTAAGAACTAAATTCTTTTTCATTGTTGATTCTAGGAAGTTGTGATCATTACTTGTATTCATTCTTATGTTGAATTTGAACCATAAATCTTTCTTTGGTTGAATCTATACTTGAGAAAATCCTCTTGTTGTCATGAGGGGCATACTTTGCTTGAGGACAACCAAAAATCTAGTTGGAGAGAGTTTGTTGAATGCAAAATATTTCTTATTTTGATCCATGATTCTTGACATTTTTCAACTTATTTCTCAAGTTTCAATTGATTTAGTCCATGTTCTTATGAGATTCATCAATGAAATTGATTTTACCTTTGTATTCCTTATCATGTGTGCTATTGTATAGAAATTAGGTTGGATTATCAAAGAAAAAGGCATAATTGAGTGGACACAAAAGCCAAAGAAATGAGGAAGAATCCAACATGTTTGTTGTTTGTGAAGGTGAGAGAACACTTAGAAGGGGGAGGGGGGGGGGGGGGTTGAATAAGGGTTTAGAAAATATTATGGCAATAAAAACACAATGATTTTTATCCTGGTTCGATGAACTCAACTAATCCAGTCCACCCTATCAAGAGTGATTTGTCTTTCTCCACAAGGACTTAATCTACTATAATCAAACAGATTACAATGTCAACCACTAAGAACATTTGTCTTAGTCTTCTCAAGAACTATTGACCACAACTTGGTCTTCTTAAGGAACTTTTACAATCAAATGTAAACTAAACAAGTGTTTAAAAATGCTTCTAAGAAACCTATATCACAACTATGATTTATACACTTAAGATTAAGAACGAATGAAACTATTCAACAAGAATTATAATTTGTATGAGAGCTTTGAGAGAGTTTTCAATAGTTTTGTCAATTTTCGTCAACTATAGAAAGTTGTTGAAGGCTTGCTTTTATAGACAAAGACATCCAAGACATTGCAAGCTTGAAGACTGTGTACTGCAAAGTAGCTGTAGCCTTTTGTCTTCTCATGACTTGACCTTTCCTAGAAGTAGAACGTTCAAAGAAATCCTTTTTGCCTGAGTTCTTGTGTCTAGCATAAAAGAGGAAAGAGTCGTTTTGGAATATGCCAACAGATATAACTTTAAATAATCTTCTTCAACAAGCTTCTATCTCATAACAATCAACATCAGAGCCTTGAGTGATCAGAGTCTTGATGTTATCAGAGTTTGTTGTATCAGAGTGTTGTAGCAAGTATGCTTCAGCGTGAATAACAATCAAAGCAGAGTTTGGAGATCAGATCCTCAGTACTTGCAACGAACAGTACTATCAGAGTCTTCTGATAAACAATGCTTGAAACTCTTCATACAAAGTCTTCATCTACGCTTCAGATGCTTTTGTAGCTTCTGCTTCAGATTCTTTTGTAGACAACGCTTAGAGTCTTCTAACTAGATGCTTCTGACGCTCAGAGCCTTGCGTAGTTCAATGTTCAGATTCATTTTTGCTTTCAGAAGAATATTAAATTTAATATCTGCAACAAAAATACTTGAACAAATTTAGAGTATATAATTTCTTAATACAAAATTTCATTAGTGTTATTATCAAAACATAGAGATATAACTAAGAACCAATTTGTGTTCTAACAATCTCCCCCTTTTTGATGATGACAAAAACATAGGAAATTTTGTTCAATAAAGAGATAAATATAACTCCCCCTGAGATTATGAATCTCCCCCTGAATTGAATACTGAGAAAGAATAGAAACTTCCCTTTTTGCATGAGTATTCTTTTTGGAATCAGAGCTTGATTTGGATGAACATTTCAGAATCAGAGCCTGATTGGTTAAAACTTGATTTGGGGATCTCAGAGTTACTTTAATGAATTTTGTCAGATTTATCATTATAGTTCTGAAAGACTAAAAATTCATGTTAGTTATGATTTGATATGTCTGAATTCCATTCAGGTAAAGTTTATTTGAACATCTGAATTTCATTTTCTCCCCCGTTTTGTCATAATCAAAAAGAAACTTTTTAAGGACAAATAAAAGGAAACAGAGAGAAAAGATATAATCATATAGAGAAAACATTCATAGATTCATTCATTAAAATATTCAGATATAAAAGACATCAGATGAAAAATGCAAACAAGTGCTCAAACATCAGATAAAAAACATAAAGCTAAGATTGTTTGGAGAGAAGCATCTTTAGAAGGTTGGTAATTTCAGATGAAGATTGTTCTTGCTTGGACATCCACTTCTCAATGTTGTCAGTCTTCTGATCTTGCTTTGCCATCCAGGATTTTATCTCAGATTGACCAGCTTCCAGCATAGCAATCTTGTCTTCTAAGTCTGGATTCTCTTTCTTAACTTCAAAAGAAGTAGAGGGAGCAGATTCAGAAGCAGGAGTAGGAGCAAAGTCAATATCCATTGTAGTTGTAGATTCTGGAGCCACAGATTCAGATGGTTGGTCCACAATCGTCAGAGCTAAAGGATTTTCTTCCAAAATGACTTCAGATGCAGATCCTTCAATAGTCTCAGAAGTAGCAGACACTCCAGAAGTTGATGGTGCATCTTCGAGAAGCAATGTTGGAGATCTTTTCATATTCCATAGCATGGTTCTGGAAGTCATAGTGAATCTGATCTTCGCATCATCAGAGCAGACACTCTTCAGATTTGAAGCAACAATGTTGAATCTGGAGATGAAGCTATTCCAAATAGCATCGGAGTCATCTGAATTCATGCTTGAGAGGCATCTCTTCTTCACAGAGTCTAAACTCATCCTTATTTCTTTCTTGAAAGTAGCAAATAAAACATCAACATTTAGCCTAGATTTAGGTTTAAGAAAGGCTTCCAGAATTGATGGTTTGGATTGTTCTATTGGGGGTGGTATGGTAAAAGTTGGGATAATGAACAGAGGACGAGGATATGGTGGTTTTGATTGAGCAGGCATGAGGCTAAAGAATGGTTTTATTCTGCGTATAGATGGAATAATAGTTCTTGGATTAAAGGAATATGGAACAAAAGTTGATTGTCTTGGTTTTAAATAGAAGTGTTTGAGTTTGAGTCCAGAGGGAAGGGGATCATATGGTGAAGGTTTCAAGGAGGCAAAAGAAACAAAATCAGATGATCTTGGTTCATAGCCACGAAAAGATGGTAGTGAGTTAACTTCTGGGTGTACATCCGATTCAGATGAATCAGATGATTCAGATGAATGACATGATGTGGAAGAAACGTCAAAGAGAGTTTTGAGGGGTTGGATATCCAGAATTTATGAATCAGGTATGAAAGGTTCAGAGGGTTGGATAGGTTCTGGTTCAGGATTAGAAGGAGTGGATTGTTCTGTTGTGGTTGTTATGGATTTGGTTCTTCTGATGGTGTTTGATCTTGAGGTTTAGATTGTTCAGATTCAGAGGTTTTTGGTTGTTCAGTTTGTTCAGAAGTTATGGGTTCACTATTTGTTGGTGGTTCAGATGATTGTAACGGTGTGGTATCAGATACAGTTTGTTTAGAAGATGGAGGTGGTTGTATAGATGATTGAGATGGTACATAAGTGGTTTGAGTTTGGGAAGATGGAGGTTTAAGAACAGAGCTAATTGTTGAAGATTCTATTGCAATTTCAGAAATAATAGGTAAGGATGATTTAGTACCTGTTTTCTTAATGCGTTTGATAGGAGCAGAAGGAGCTTCTCTAGAAGCTTTTCTTTTCTTCTTCTTCTGAGGTTCTTTAGAAGTTTTCTGCTTTTTCTGCTGCGTGCCTGGAGCTTCTTCTTCTTCTAAAGCCTGTTTTCTTTGCCTCTTATGTTCCTCATAGAGATCTGGCATAGGTTCACGGTTTATAAATCCTTCTGGAACTAGAATTCCTTGTTCCATACATGAGCCAACATACTTGATCAGAACTTCCTTTGGTTCTTCTGCATAAAATGTTGGAAAATTATCTACCAGAATTCTTCGTTTGCTTACTTCTTTTGCATTGAGTTTGTCAGGAACAAAAGTAAGTTCATCTATTACTTTCAGCCTCTGTAAACTTTTAGCATTCAGAACTTTTCCAAGAATAGATGTAAGTTCTTCTTTCAGTCCAACCACATGCAGATGCGCCACCAGACCATTCTCTGTCAGAATGTCTGAAATCAATCTTCCACAAGGGATCCAATTTCTACCCTTTGCCTGTTTTGCCTTCATGTCTTCTCTGGATGCCTTAACATGATTCTAAAGATGAGAGAAGAGCAGATGAGGCAGATCTACCTTTGTGCTCTGACTGAGGCAGAACATGAAGTAAAGTTGATCATTATTCACATAGTCAAGAGAGTTTGTAGACTTCCTATGGTGAATGCAACCCATGAAGATTTTAGCCCAGATCTTGTAATTTGGCTTCAAATATTTGAACTTGTTAGAGGGTTCTCCAGAAGCAATCACCTCTTCATAAACAACTTCCATATTGACACGTCCAGTTAGACGAGAAACTCCATCAATTTCTTCATATCTTATCAGTTTCCTTATAAGATCCTCAATAATCACAATTTCTTTTCTCAGAACAGATGACACAATGAACTTGGGATAAGCATGAGCATGAATCCAAAATTATTTTACCAAAACTGGATAAACTGGCCCAAACAGTCTATCAAAATACTTTGTCCATCCTTGAGCATCAATGATAGAACGCGGATTAAATCCATTTGCAGCCAATGAAGCAAAATCCACCAAGGATTCACACAAAACTTCCAGTTTCTCAACAGGTGTGAGATTTGTTCTAACAGGTTCCTTGAAAGGAACATCACCCAGATTAGAAGATGATACAGCTGCCATGGTAGATTGGAATTGAGCAGAGGTTGAAGAAGAAGTGGCCATGGTTGAAGAAGTTGAAGGATTAGGGTTACGAACGGTTTTGGGTTTTGGGTTTAGATGAAAACAATGGAGCAAGCAAAAATGCATACAAGTGTTTGTGAGAGTGAAAAATGTGAAATGTTGTGAGTTGTGGAATTTATAGAGACAAATTAGGGCACACAAAAGGTCACACATTCAACACATTCTCATTTAGCATTTAATGGCATTTAATAAAAAGAAAATAATCATTTCAAGCATTAATGATTCTGACAATTTGGGGGGAAAACGAGAAACCAAATATTCAAACAGTACCTCAAACGTCTTTTCAGTATTATGCACTCCATCTTTTCAGATTCTGAGTTACACGTGTTTGCTTGCATGTGCTTCTGAAAACTCTTTGAGAAATGAAACGTTAGCCAACGTTCAGATCCTCTGAGATTTGTTAGTTCAGATACACACAAAAATAATAATTCAAGAAATTAAATAAATGACAGAAGAAATACTTTAGAGTTTAAACATTTTGCATCTGAGAAAGTTGCTTCTGATAAATATTATTCTGGACAGAATTCCATACCAATATTTTTCAGAATAAACTTAAACATATCTTCAGCAAGGGGTTTTGTGAAAATATCAGCCCATTGATGATCTGTATCAATAAAGTCTAAGTTTATAATACCCTTCTGAACATAGTCTCTAATGAAGTGATGTTTAATTTCTATATGCTTAGCTTTAGAGTGTAAAATAGGATTTTTAGACAAGCATATAGCAGAAGTATCATCACAGAAAATAGAAATATTACTCTCAAAGATCTGATAATCTTCTATCTGACTCTTCATCCAGAGCATCTGTGTGCTACATCCAGCAGCAACAATATATTCTGCTTCTGTAGTTGATAGAGCAATTGTAGGTTGTTTCTTGTTGTACCAGGAGATTAAATTACTTCCCAGAAATTGGCAACTTCCAGAAGTACTTTTTCTTTCAACTCTGTCTCCAGCGTAATCAGCATCATAGAATCCAACTAGTTTAAATTCATCAGATTTTCTGTAACACAAACCCACATTAGTAGTACCTTTCAGATACCTTAGAATCCTCTTAACAGCTGTTAAGTGTGATTCTCTAGGATCTGATTGGAATCTAGCACACAAGCATACACTGAATAAAATGTCAAGTCTAGAAGTAGTTAAATATAGAAGAGATCCAATCATACCTCTGTAGAGTTTCTGATCTACTTTCTTACTTACCTCTTCCTTACCAAGAGTGCTTGTTGGATGCATTGGAGTCTTGGCTAACTTACTATCAGTCATGTTGAACTTCTTCAGAAGCTCTTTTACATATTTAGTCTGATGAATGTAAGTGCAATCTGGAGTTTGGTTGACTTGAATTCCCAGAAAGAATCTCAATTCTCCCATCATGCCCATCTCAAATTCATCCTGCATAGAAAGAGCAAACTCCTTTCCCAGCGTAATATTGGTAGATCCAAATATAATATCATCTACATATATTTGACAAATTAATAGATCTTTCTTAAATGTTTTACAGAAGAGAGTTGTGTCCACTTTGCCTCTGATAAAATTTTTCTCCAGAAGAAAATTACTTAATCTCTCATACCAAGCTCTGGGAGCTTGTTTTAAACCATAAAGAGATTTCTTAAGTTTAAAAACATGTTCTGGAAATTTATCATTTTCAAAACCAGGAGGTTGATGAACATAGACTTCCTCTTCTATAATCCCATTTAAGAATGCACTCTTAACATCCATCTGATATAGAGTGATGTTATTTTGTGCAACAAAAGAAATGAGTAAACGAATAGACTCTAACCTGGCCACAGGAGCATAAGTCTCTGTGTAGTCAATTCCTTCTTGCTGATTATAACCTTGAGCAACTAGTCTTGCCTTGTTTCTTACAACTTCTCCTTGCTCATTAAGTTTGTTTCTGAAGACCCATTTAGTTCCAATAATGTTGAATCCTTTTGGTCTTGGAACCAAATCCTAAACGTCATTTCTTGTGAATTGATTGAGCTCTTCTTGCATGGAAATTATCCAGTCATTGTCTTCCAGAGCTTCATCCACAGAAGTTGGTTCAATAACTGACACCAAACCAAATAATGACGCTTCAGATGATCTGAGGTAGGATCTTGTTCTTATTGGGGCATCCTTCTTTTCCAATGATCACATCCTCTGGGTGAGAGGCCTTGATTCTGGAAGATGATCCTTTAACATTAGGTTCTTCAGAGATATTCAAATTATTCATCTGAGCAGTCAAGGGAGTTGCATCTGGCGTTGCTTCTGATTCCTTCACTTGAGCCTTATCTGCCTCTGGGTCTTCAGAGTCTGTGAGAATTACTTCTTTATCTGCAGAAATATCAAGCTACTTTGGCTTTTGATTGCCAAGCTTATCATCAAATCTAACATGTATAGATTCCTCCACAATTTGTGTCTCAGTGTTGTATACTCTGTAGCCTTTAGAGCGTTCAGAATAGCCAAGCATGAAACACTTTTGTGCTTTAGAATCAAACTTGTTCAGATTCTCTTTAGTGTTCAAAATATAACATATACATCCAAAAGGATGGAAATAAGAAATGTTGGGTTTTCTGTTCCTCCACAATTCATAGGGAGTCTTCTCCAGAAGAGGTCTTACAGACACCCTGTTCTGAATATAACAAGCTGTGTTTATTGCTTCTGCCCAAAAATGCTTTGCCAGATTAGTCTCGTTGATCATGGTTCTGGCCATTTCTTGCAATGTTCTATTTTTCCTCTCTATAAATCCATTCTGTTGTGGAGTTCTAGGGCAGGAGAAATCATGAGCAATGTCATTTTCATTAAAATATTTTTCAAAATATTTGTTTTCAAATTCGCCACCATTATCACTTCTGACTTTAACAATTTTAAAATCTTTTTCATTCTGGACTTGTTTGCAGAAGTCAAAGAACATAGAATGTGACTCATCCTTGTGTATTAGGAATTTCACCCACGTTCATCTGCTGTAGTCATCAACAATGACTAATCCATACTTCTTGCCTATGATGGATGCAGTTTTCACTGGTCCAAACAGATCAATATGAAGTAACTCTAATGGTCTTGAGGTTGAAACAACATTTTTAGTTTTAAAAGAAGATTTAGAAAATTTTCCTTCACAAAAAGCATCTGAGTTGAACTTCAACTTAGGAAGTCCTCTGACCAGATTGAGTTTATTAATCTGTGATATACGTCTCATATTAATATGCCCCAATCTTCTGTGCCAGACCCATTGCTCATCATTAACAGACATAAGGCATTTTACATTTTGAACCTTAAGTTCTGAAAGATTGATTTTGTAAATGTTGTTCTTCCTCTTTCCATTAAATAGGATTGAGCCATCCTTTTGACTGATAGCCTTGCAACATTTTTGATTAAAGATTATGTCATAACCATTGTCACTTAATTGACTTATGGACAATAGATTATGTTTTAATCCTTCTACAAGTAAAACATTAGATATAGAGGGAAGGTTACCATTGCCAATAGTACCAGAGCCAATTATCCTTCCCTTCTAATTCCCTCCAAACTTGACGTCTCCTCCAGATTTAAGCTCCAGGCTTTGGAACATAAACCTTTCTCCCGTCATGTGACGTGAGCAGCCAGAGTCCAGGTACCATGATTGGCATCTTGACTTTGCTGCTAAATACATCTGCAACAGATATTATCTTATCCTTAGGTACCCAAATCTTTTTGGGTCCTTTTGGGTTAGTTGCCTTAAAAGTTTGTCTGAACTTCTGTCTTTTTGCAACAGGTTTGTTCTGACTAACTTTCGGTTTAAACACAGGAACGTTCTGATCATAACGTGTGTGTTTAATGTCATTCAGATGACCAAACTTAAAGTGAGAATATAAGGGAGTCTTCTTAATGATAATTTTATCAACATGTATTGGATTTAAATCCTTTCCAGAGGAAGATTCATATCCAATTCCCTTTCTGTTGTTTCTACTAACTCCATAGATCATTGAAGCCATCTTGCTTCTATCTATGCTTCTAGCCAGAAACTTCTGAAAACTATAGTCATATTCTTCTAAAATATTTTTACATTTTGACTTAGTTTCAGATTCAGAGTCTTGTTGAACTTTTTCAAAATTGTTTTTCATTTTCAAATTGTTTTCTTTGAGCTCAACAACTTCTGATTTTAACAGACTATTCTCAGATTCAAGATTGCATTTAAGCTTCTTGCACTTGAGCTTAATCTGGTTATAGTTGTTCAGAACTTCTGATAAAACCTCAATAAGTTCTTCCCTAGAGAGATAAAAAAGTACCTCTTCTGAGTCATATTCAGAATCAGATTCAGATCCATATGTTCCTTCATCCTGATCTTCCACGCCTGCCATCAGTGCCATGTTGGCACATTCTTCATCTGATTCTGATGAAGATTCAGATTCATCTGAATCATCCCAGGTTGCCATTAGAACCTTCTTCTTTTTGTCAAACTTCCTCTTTGGCTTTTCCTTCAGAAGCTTTGGACATTCATTCTTGTAGTGACTAGGTTCCTTGCATTCATAGCAGACAACCTCTTTCTTTCCAGATCTTTTGTGTCCAAAGGACTCTTTGTATTGATCTGGCTTCTTGAAGTTTCTGAACTTCTTTCCTTTATGCTTCCAGAGTTTGTTGATTCTTCTGGACAGCATGGACAATTCATCTTCTTCTTCAGAAGAAGATTATTCAGAACTTTCTTCTAAAACCTGCAGAGCTTTGGCAGATTTGTTAGACTTTAAAGCAATAGACTTACCTTTTTTCTGGGGTTCGTTTTCCTCTAACTCAATCTCATGACTCCTCAGAGAGGTGATCAGTTCCTCCAATGTGATCTTGTTCAGATCCTTAGCTAGCTTCAGAGCAGTGACCATTGGTCTCCATCTGATGGGCAAACTTCTGATGATCTTCTTAACATGATCTGTAGTGGAGTAACCCTTGTCCAGAACTTTCAAGCCAGTTGTGAGAATCTGGAATCTAGAGAACATAACTTCTATAGATTATGATTCCTCCATTTTGAAGGCTTCATATTTCTGGATCAACGCCAGAGCCTTAGTCTCCTTGACTTGAGAATTCCCTTCATGAGTCATCTTCAAAGATTCAAACATACCAAATGTTGTTTCTCTGTTAGTAATCTTCTCATACTCAGTATGAGATATAGCATTTAGAAGTATGGTTCTAGCTTTATGATGATTCCTGAATTCTTTCTTCTGAGCTTCAGTCATAGATTTTCTGTCTATCTTTTTACCATCCCCATCAGTGGGGTGAACATAGCCATCAATAACTAAATCCCAAAGGTCAGCATCATATCCTAGAAAGAAACTTTCAATCCTGCCTTTCCAGTAGTCAAACTTTTCCCCATCAAACATAAGGGGTTTAGTGTTTATTCTATCTCTGTCTTCATATCTGTTGTTGTTGGATGTTGAAGCTTCAGCCATAATGTATCAACCAAAATATATCAAGAGTTTTCTCAACTGGATCTTTTCTGTTCACGGTGAAGTGATAGCACACATAAAACCGGAGCTCTGATGCCAACTGAAGGTGAGAGAACACTTAGAAGGGGGGGTTGAATAAAGGTTTAGAAAATATTATGGCAATAAAAACACAATGATTTTTATCCTAGTTCATTGAACTCAACTAATCCAGTCCACCCTATCAAGAGTGATTTGCCTTTCTCCACAAGGACTTAATCCACTATAATTAAACAGATTACAATGTCAACCACTAAGAACAACTGTCTTAGTCTTCTCAAGAAATACTGACCACAACTTGGTCTTCTTAAGGAACTTTTACAATCAAATGTAAACTAAACAAGTGTTTAAAAATGCTTCTAAGAAAGCTATATCACAATTGTGATTTATACACTTAAGATTAAGAACAAATGAAACTATTCAACAAGAATTATAATTTGTATGAGAGCTTTGAGAGAGTTTTCAATAGTTATGTCAATTTTCATCAATGTGTTCGTCAACTATAGAAAGTTGTTGAAGGGTTTCTTTTATAGACAAAGACATCCAAGACGTTGCAAGCTTGAAGACCGTGTACTACAAAATAGTTGTAGCCTTTTGTCTTCTCATGACTTGACCTTTCCTAGAAGTAGAACATTCAGAGAAATCCTTTTTGCCTGAGTTCTTGTGTCTAACATAAAAGAAGAAAGAGTCGTTTTGGAATATGCCAACGGATATAACTTTGAATAATCTTCTTCAACAAGCTTCTATCTCATAGAAATCAACATCAGAGCCTTGAGTGATCAGAGTCTTGATGTTATCATAGTTTGCTGTATCAGAGTGTTGCAGCAAGTATGCTTCAGCATGAATAACAATCAGAGCAGAGTTTGGAGATCAGATCCTCAGTACTTGCAGCGAACAGTACTATCAGAGTCTTCTGATAAACAATGCTTGAAACTCTTCATACAAAGTCTTCAGCTACGCTTCAGATGCTTCTGTAGCTTCTGCTTCAGATTCTTCTGTAGGCAGCGCTCAGAGTCTTCTAACTAGATGCTTCTATCGCTCAGAGCCTTGCGTAGTTCAATGTTCAGATTCATTTTTGCTTTCAGAAGAATATTAAATTTAATATCTGCAACAAAAATACTTGAACAAATTTAGAGTATATAATTTCTTAATACAAAATTTCATTAGTGTTATCATCAAAACATAGAGATATAACTAAGAACCAATATGTGTTCTAACAGTTTGGAGCAGTAGCAAAGCCAAGGTGAGCTCGTATTGCAAGCTCAAAGCAAAGAAACAAAGAACTGGAAATCTAGGATGGAAGTAGTTAAACCCTTTGTTGATGGCAGTGTGAGGTCTGAGTGAGTAGGTTTGCAGTGCGAACATAAGCTTCGTAATGCAAAGTCAAGGAAACCTCATGGACGGTTTAACTGTTCAGAGGCACTTCAAGTGCCTATAAGTGGAGTTCGCAGTGTGAATAAGGATCACACAGTGTGATCAGGACAGATTCTGAAAAGATATTTATTTACTTTTTCCTAATTTTTGGGGATCATAACTTAGAAACTTCATTTTATCATAGGGAGTAACATTGGTTTGGGAGAAAAAAACCCTAAGATCATCATTTCTTCATCAAGAAGTGATATTTTACAAATAGAAGCTGGATTCACATCCTAGATCGGTTCTTTATCTTGGATGCTCATTCATCTTCTTTCTTTTCTTGAAAATCAAGCTACCATGATAATGGGTAGCTAAATCCTTTGTATCAAAGGTAGAGGTAGTCTATTTTATCTTGTATGTATTTCTTTTGATCTATTTTTATGTGAACAAGTGAATGATTAATATATCTTCAATGGTTTTTTTCCCTTAAAGATCCATTTATGATTTGTACCACTCTAGAATAGATTTTATAAACCTTGATCTAAAATATTCATCTATCAACAAACAAACTCTAGACATAGATTTGTGAGTTGGTATTAGCTTTGTGTTGTTCTTAAAGATTATTGTATTGATGGCTATCATGAGACATCATCTAATGACGAATACAATAATATTTACGACACCGCTCTTGACATATACGATATTTAGAGGATACATATTATATTAATTGGAAATGAATTCACATGCTTGATTATATACAAATTAGGTTGATGAAATCTATCTTTGATATTTCTTGTTAAACAAACATCTTTTAGAATTTAATCTTTGCTACAAAAATCATGACAAACTTATGATCCAAAACATACAAACTTTGAAACCCTACTTAAAACATTATAAATTGCAGAACGACAAGCGATATCACTATAATCCCTGTGGAGACGATATACAAAACCCCCTTTAACTAATAACTCGAACAATCATCAGCAATATAAAGGTGTGAAAAGTACACAAGAAGGGGGATTGAATTGTGTTTCACATTTTCTTATTATTTAGCTTCTGATCAGAGTCTCAGAACCAGAACTGATGTTCAGATTTTGAGTAAATTCAGTTGGCAGCGGATACAACAGAAGTAAATAAAATAACAATAGAAGACATAAACTATTTATACTGGTTCCTCCCCTAAGTGAGACTAGTTCAGTTCCTTTGCCTCACAAGAGCTTTTCATTATAACCACTTCATGAGAGCTTTTCATTATAACCACTTCATGATTACAATTGCTTATGCTTCTGCATAATACTTTTGCAACAGCTCAGACCAACTGTCCGAGACTTCCCATGCTTAGAGCACATGTCTAAGACTTACCCTTTCTTACACCATCATAATGAGCCTCCTGCTCATCTGCCTGATGGTTGAGACTTCCCTTTGCTCACACCATCTAACTAAGCTACCTGCTCATCTGTCTTCTGGCTGATACTTTCCTTTGCTTATAGCACATGTCTAAGACTTTCCATTGCTCACACCATCATACGAAGTTGCCTGCTCATCTGTCTTCAAGCTGAGACTTACCTTTACTTTGAGCACATGTTTAAGACTTTACTTTTGCTCAATCAGACTGGATGAATATGACTTTCACAACTCAAGCACTTAAGAAATGAGATTTATGTGGCTTAATCATCTTGGCTCAAGACTTGTTGCTTGAATCCCAATGAGACAAGACTTTTTCTCTAGCACATAACAGGAGACTTAATCTAAACTACTGAAGGCTCAGCAGAATAGAGAACAAGGTGTACATGATGCGAGCATCAGAGGTACGGGAGATCACCATAACAAAGACTTAAATCACTTAAGATTTCTAAATATATATAGGGGTAAGAAATCTTAAGGCTTTTACAATTACAACCTACAACAGAAAATATGCCTATTACATAGAGTTGATAATGACTTGATCTTACTACTCCTTCAACAGAAGAATCCTTGTTAAAAATTCAAGCTTGAATCTTCAGCCATATATATAGCCTTTCTAGAAACTAGCCATTGAGAAGGTTACTTGATCAAGTGTCTTTGCTTCTGCTCTAAAGTACAAGAGACGTTAAAATGGATGCACAATAAATTTCTGAATCCATTATGTAACATGTTTAACCTTTGAGTCTTCAAGAGGTTCTGTACTCATAGACCCATTGGGAGTAGACATCATTAGAAAGTACCTATTTTTTCTTGAGCCTTGCAATATTGTAGACTCGAGCTGACAAGCTGGTAAGACAATATAACATGCTTTCAGTAGTACAGATAGTCCACGACTTTATCACCAACTTTGAATGGTACCACAAGCTGATATACAATTACTAAGTGTAGAAAATCATTTGAATGTTGAGGCCATTAGTTCATAGTATGCATTAAGCCACACTAGAAATTGTTCTTTAGACTCTGCCACCAGAAGCTAGCAATGAAGCAACTCCAAATGTATCTTAGATAAACAGATTATGATTACTTATGTACAAGAACCTGCATAAATAAAACACACATCAAATAAACCATCGTTCTTTTAATAATTTTGTTATCATAAAAAACAAAGAGAAAATATCAAGAACAAATCTCTTTCCAACACAATCTGCCAGCAAGATACCTCTTATATCTGAGTACTTGGCACTAAGTCGAGAAATGGAGATGTTTGTGCATAAATACGTTTAAAATGCGAGGAAGTTCTGCGAGCCAGAACTACATGCCTACCGACGATCACAACAGTTTCCACCACTGCAAAAGTCCTTGCGAGGCAACTAATTAGAAATGTACTCTAAGCATCAATTCCCGGTCAAATGTGATAAAGAGGCTAGTTCTCTACAACTAGAAAGATTGGATAACATAAGTTCATTGAGTAAGCATAGGGAAAGACATGTCGGGATCCCAGTAGAATTACAGTGGGATTTCATTAAAAAGGCTTATGCTCGGCATCCTTATCTAAAATCATGCTTGTTTTCACTATTATACAAGAAAATAACATGGGGAAAAGGAAACCATGCTCGACATGTCAAAACTGGTGGAGGTTTTAGGAAAGGATCCCTTAAAAAATATTACCTTCATTCACCAACGCTCTTAGGAAGGTCAGAATCGAATCAGACACCAGGGATTATATTCTTATGTCTCTTATAAGCATAGTGTCATTCACCCTTCGAAAGATCATGGTGTGTACCCCCTAAGTAAAATGAGGCTAGTAGGTCATTTCCCTGTCACTTAGAATGTATCGCACCGAGCTATTTAAAGAGACAACCTTGAGGCTTTAGAATATATGTGGTTTTTAATAAGAAACGTCCTCAAGGATGCCGACTGTCTCGTGGTGCTCTTCAGTTACAGAGAACTGAAGACATCTGAGGTTGATAATCGCCCCATCAGACGGATGAAGATAAAAATGTCTACCTTGACGCCCATCCAGTCGACGAATATAGAATAAAAGGGAGAACATGGCATCCTCTCAACTTTTTCTATTAGTTAAATACTCTTTATATCATTCTCATAATTTCTACAATTGATATACTAATAATTAAATGTTGTCACAAGGAATGTTGTGTGTTCCGTGAAAGACGGTGTGAGTTGCTATTTTAAGATATAATTCGTGTTTAAGGAGAAATCTTATCGATGTAACTGATGCGCCCCCTTATAGAAACTAGCCACTCTAAAGTTGTATGTGGTGGAGCCTGGAAGCTTCCAGCTCAAACATAGGTTTGTCTTGGTGGGCAGGGATGGGAACCTTACCTTTGGCCAAAGACTGTTCCTAGCGATATGGAGAAAGTGCAATAACTCTTCTCAATTGGGGCTAGTAACAATGAAACTCCACTTAAGACTACAAAGTTTAAAGAAAAGCATAGTCGTAGGGGTTCTCATGCCCAAAATGGACAACACCTTAGAGCTGCCACAACGTAGACTCGCAGCCCACCTGTGAACACCAGCAACGCTCTTGAGGCAAACACAATATAAATCTCCCATTAGGCAAATGAGCTTTAAATTGCATGGATGACAAGAAGCCTTGATGTGATAACAATCTTAACTAATCAGAAGCGTAACACAACAATAAACTAGAGCCAAATACATATTCAAGACATAAAGTTAAATAAAGCCACAACTCAATGAAGTAAAAATATGCTATACAAATATTAATAATCATAGCCAAGGCACAAAATTTTGCCAAGTATTACAGGGAAAATAAAAAGAAAAAATAATCAAGCTTTAGCACTCTAAGTCGAAACGCCCGGATCACCCTTGGAATTATCCTCTGAAGCATCCTTGAAGGGGTCTAAATCCTCTATAGTAATAGGGACAGCAAAACACAATCCCCTATCCTGTTCTACAACTTGATCATGGACCCCATGAAATGCCCTACACATATTGTTGAAGATAATTGTGGAACTTATCCCTCAGAATTGTCACCTTGCCTTCAAAATCCTTTATAGCCTCAACACAAGCCTGTGTTTCACGGTTAATGGTCTTTCGATCCTCTTTCATACTATAGTTCACCTTAGCAACACCATCGAGAGCCTCATGACGCCATTTTTTTTACTCAAGGGAGGACTCCAGCTCAGTGAATCGAGTGATCATGGTTGAAAAAGATTTGACAAGCATGGCCTTCTCTTGCAAGTCAACCAACTCCTAGAAAGTGAACACTTCTGCTTCATAACTTCGTATTTTCCCTTCAAAGTATTCCTCTCCTTGGAAGGATTACTAGCATCCAAGACATCCCCCTTGCCAATAGCAGCCAGGGAGAATAGAGAAGAAGCCCAGTAGATGTTCAAGGTTGTTGGTTCCATGGTTCTATGATATAGAATTGTCCATGGTTCTATGATTGGCTAAATTGTGGTAAAACAAGATTTTGCACTAATGTTAAACTGGATGTCATTACCATAGTTATGACATCACTAAAGGAGCAAGCATAAGCTGGTAAAAGAACTGTTGTGGAGTGGTTTAATGAGAATTTCATGCTGAATGTCGTAACATCCATCACGTCATCCATTTGCTATCATGACAAAACTGCTGTCATGAATGTCATACTGAATGTCATGACATATGAATAACATCTAGTGCAGCAAGAGCTCTGTGCAGCAGGAGCTAACAAAAGCAGATGACATAACTGTTTCATGGATGCAGCAAGAGCTATGTGCAACAGGAGCTAGCAGAGAATGACATCAAGGTTGAGTGTAGTATGAGCAGCAGGAGCTTGCAGCAGGAGCTAACGAGAACAGATGACAGAACTACTGTCATGGATGAACTGCTGTCATGGATGCAGAAGGAGTTGATGACAGAACTGCTGTCATGAATGTCATACTGATTGTCATGACATTGATCGTATGACATCATGTCTGGTACAGCAGGGGCTGCTATGTTATATCTATTAACATAAGTGTTTTGGTCTTGTTGGATATTCCACATCAGTATGTACATGCCAAAGAGATTTGTTAGAAACAAAGTGCAGATTTAATGGGTGTTCACAAAAAGGATCTTTGATACTTTTTAAGGGAACTATAAAACATTTGTTTCTACTGACATGAAGAAGATTCTGCAGAAGCGTGCAGCAGAGCAAGCGGGTCAGCTAAGAGTGAGCAAAAGTTGAATGTCATACTAAATGTCATGACATTGATCATATGACATCAGACGGGCTGGGTTTGTTTCTCTGTTATGATACTTGATATATATCAGGCTAAATATCAGGAAACCTAGTATGACCCCTGAGTTATCTCAGGAGAGATTCAAGGCAATGTTGACCATGCCATGACCTAATTGGACAACACCTTGAATAGTGGAAATTAGTTTTACTTTATTAAAACTAATATTTGTTACTTCTGCACAGCCCAAGCCCAATATGCATGACTATAAAAGGAGGAGCAGAAGCAGAAGAAAAAAAAGCACTCACATCAAGAAAAACCAGAGTGTAAAATAGAGGTCTAGGGTTGAGAGTCCCTTGTGTGTAAGTCACCCTTTGTATCATTTGATACATTGTGGTAGACATAATTGTAAGTGAAGAGGGTTGTTCTTCACGTGCAAAGTCTGTTTAGGAATACTTGTAATCCAAGCAATTGTCTGGTGGATGATTTTTTTGGTTAGCTAGATTCTAGGCTGTGTCTCACTCGAAGCTGTGAAGCAAGAGTGTGCGAGTTCCTTGATCAAAGTTGTGAAGCAAGATCAAGGTGTGTATGAAGTGTCTCTTCATACTAGTTTTTGTAATTGTTTGATATCACTGTTGAGTGATTGATGGGGAGTGAGTGGGTATACTTAGGTACTAGAGTGTCTCTAGGCTGAAGTGTCATTGGGTAGAGATTAAGTGAGAAGTTCAAATTGGAGGTTTGGCTTTGAATTGATTCTACTAATAGTGAATTTCCTCCCTGGCTTGGTAGCCCCCAGATGTAGGTGTTGTTGATACCGAACTGGGTGAACAATTACTGTGTTATTTATCTTTCTGCATTTATAATTCTGTAATTTAAATGGTTAGATACATAGTATGACAGACAGCAGATGTCACAACAGAGGTTGTGACATTGGTCATGAAAGTGGGACAATTTAAAGAAATTTAAATTGTTCATGGTCTATCCTCATCCTTGTTAAGCAGAGATCAATGTTCTTGGAACACATGTGATCTGCATACCAGAATTTCAATTAGTATCAGAGCAGGCATCCTGTCTGTTCTGGATGAGATCTTGGGAGATACTTTCTGGTGGTTAAATAAGGAAAAGCTGCAGCTGATTTGATGATCTTGCTGAGCTACAACTTATTGAGTGAAGGAATCCATGCATCTGTTGTTGTGCCCTCTGATGTAGGAGCTTCTATGACCTGGTGATTGTGAATGAGTGGCTACCTCTGTATGATGTCCTATAAGGGCATGTTGAAGAAGTTCTTTTGGTGGTTCCGCTGCATAATTTTCTGATAATAGAACTATGATGCCCCTGGGAGAAGTGTGTCTTACAAAGGTTGTGGCAGGTTGCTGGATACAATTCTGCTGTGTATTATAAAGGCTGTTCTAAAGAAGATAGTGGAAGGTGATTTATTGTCACCACTCATGACCTGCGAGGATTCTATCAGCAGAAGAAGACATAGACAAGTTAAGTCAAGGATGTCAACCTTGGTTTTCCATGAAGTTTAGAGAAGGATCTTTTACAAGGATTTAAGATTCATTGCTATTTGAGACTTGCTCAAATATTTAATGGATTATCCTTAGTCGATGATCAAGATATCTCCTCAGTAGCAGCACAAGCAGAAGGCCCCTGATTTGTTTGGTCTACTTCAAGAATCTGATGCTCAACCAGATGTTAAGACATTCAATTAGCAGAGATTGTTCTGAAGTCTATTGATCCACAGATCAAAGGAGATATAGCTGGATCTGTACTCATTCTAGTAAGGTTCTTGGCAAGAAACTAAGGCTGGAATAGAGTGCTGGTGGAAGTGCAGATGAAGACACTCATATTGGGTCAATGTATTGGAGTGCATCAGCATATGATCTGTATCTAGAAAGTTTCCTGGCAAGAAACTAAGGCTAGAATGGAGTGTTGATGGGAATGAAGATGAAGACAATCTGCTCTATAAGAGTATTAAAGTGCAGCAGTTGTGTTCTAGTTTCTACTAGAAGCACCTGATCTATTAGCTAGAAAGTTTCCTGGCAAGAAACTTGTCTAGAAGATGATGTTGGTGATAGCACTGCTTAGGTCAGTTTATTTCTGATCTAAGTGCATAG
The DNA here is from genome assembly GCA_963859935.3 of Lathyrus sativus. Lineage (NCBI taxonomy): Eukaryota > Viridiplantae > Streptophyta > Magnoliopsida > Fabales > Fabaceae > Lathyrus > Lathyrus sativus. The sequence continues at coordinate 437,918,589 of OZ012740.1, read as the reverse complement.
GAGCATATGACCTTGCTCAGCTTGGAGGTCGAGGATAAGTGGCAGTTATCTTTGATTTTCTAAAGAAGTCTATACTTAAGGAAAGCGGGAATCCTTTGGTAAAGACTTGTGTGATCCTTCCTCCCTAAAAGAATCAAGCTTTGGTGTCTCTAAAGAGAAGTTTCATGAATCAAATGCACTTCAAGGTAATTATTGTGGTACAACAAAGCAGGATTAAGGTGTTCTACTCCAACTGGTTATCAAGCCCATGTACTCTGGATCTGATTGAGTAAAGAGAATCTTCCAAGTGGCATAATGAAATCTTGAACTCTCCAGCTGAATGTCTCAACCAAAGTTGTGACACCAAGCAGAAACTTCAAGGCCTCAAGTGATGGTGTGGCACATCATTTGAAGATAAGTTGATCTTCTCAAGTATGAATGCTTCATCTCATGCAGGTTGCGGGAGCTGTGTGAAGGTGTAGATGCCTTGCTTTGGAGCAAGAAGAATTTGAAGATCAAAGTGGCCTGGTGGATTAGCAGACTATCTAGAACTCTAAAAGATGCTGAATAACCAAACAGTGGCATTTGGTTATTTAAGTAGTGAACCTTTAGAGAACTATTCTTGTGCAGAAGGGTAGTTATTTGAAGACCACAGAAGGTTTTGGGACTGTTCATGCTTGGAATAAATTACTCATGTGCAGAAGGGTAATTGGTTGAAGACCAAAGGAGGATCTGTTTCTGTTCACATGTTGGAGCTTGTGGTAGAAGCCCTAAGTTGTGTATAAAAGATTACCTTCTTGTGGAGATGGAGTTGATCAAGCTGGTGGAGTTGTGAAGATCTTCAGTTGGATTACTAGGCAGCAGTAAGTCCAGTATGGGCACATAAAGAACCATGGGATGGTGTGTCTGTGATATGAACCATCTGATAGGTGAAAATCTCTTGTGGAACATGTGATTCACTTCTTGGCTAAGAAGTACTCTATCTTGTCATACAGGAGAATGATAAGGTAAAAGGACTGTCTTGGATTATGATGTGAAGGTATTGAGTGCATTCTTATGTGTTAAAGTCCCTATGCGGTGTCTATCTTGTACTCAGCCTAAGGCCAGAATACTTGTGGAGAAGTGGTCTCTTCTGCTACAAGTAACTCTAGGAAGAGGTGAATCAGTTTGGTGCCTTCTCTCTGTATGAGCATGGAGTTGGTCATGAGAGATATTGTGGTGATCTTGAAGCAGATGTTATCAAAGATAGGGGAGAGCTTCTATTTGATGGGTGTACTACTTGCGTGTGATTCAAGCAGTAAGTGAATGCGTTCAACATGTGCGTTGAACAGAGAATGAGCTCTTGAAGACATGAAGATGCGTCTTATGTTTTCCATTCATGTGCACTGGTATGGGAGAAGTATACTTCTATCCAGAATCTGTTGCTACAAGAGTGCAGTTATGTGTCAAGATTATTTGTGGGTTCAAACAAATCTGGGACTTGATGAAGGCATAATGTCAGACAAGGTGTTGTGACATTGGGTTACTGCTCCAAGCTCATGGTGAAGATGACAGGGTAGTCTTGTTGGGTCTGTCATTAGGTGACAAGGGATCAAGTCAGGTATTTGGGCCTCTATCCAAGTACTATATGACTGGTTAAGATGAAGATCAAGACACCATCAACCTTGATCTTGTGCATATGGAAGGATTTTTCTCTGACATGTTGAAGATTTTCTGTCAAAGCTGAAATCTGAGAAATCTTCCAGATAGGAATCCTGCAACTGCCTATGCTATTTGCTCAAGTATGGGTTGTGAATCAAGGGGTGTAAAGCTGCATGTGTGAAGATGATGAAGTAGTTCTTCATGTGCTTGGGTTCTCTCTTTCAGGGGGAGCAATGTTGATGCTGACAGGGGAAGATGTGTATCTGTCTGGTGTGTAGCTGCTGAAGTGGTGCAGTCCTTATTAGAGGTCAAACAACTTGTGTATTTCTTGGGAGATGGTGAGATGAATGTATGTACAGTTTGTGTTGAGCTTATGTATGTACAAGTACTCTATTTTTTGTCAAAGTTTTGACTAAACCAAGGGGGAGAAAAGAAAAACTACTGCTGCTGATGAGGAAAGCATTGTTGCTGCCATGCTGGATGCAACTATCAAGGGGGAGCATGATAGTTTGTGTAAACTACTGCTGAATGCCCTGATAAGGTGTTTTAGCCAAAATTTGCCAAAGGGGAAGTTTATTGGTTCCATGGTTCTATGATATAGAATTGTCCATGGTTCTATGATTGGCTAAATTGTGGTAAAACAAGATTCTGCACTAATGTTAAACTGGATGTCATTACCATAGTTATGACATCACTAAAGGAGCAAGCAGGAGCTAGTGAAAGAACTGTTGTGGAGTGGTTTAATGAGAATGTCATGCTGAATGTCGTAACATCCATCACGTCATCCATCTGCTATCATGACAAAACTGCTGTCATGAATGTCATACTGAATGTCATGACATATGAATAACATCTAGTGCAGCAGGAGCTAACAAAAGCAGATACATAACTGTTTCATGGATGCAGCAGGAGCTATGTGCAACAGGAGCTAGCAGAGGATGACATCAAGGTCGAGTGCAGTATGAGCAGCAGGAGCTTGCAGCAGGAGCTAACGAGAACAGATGACAAAACTGCTGTCATGGATGAACTGCTATCATGGATGCATAAGGAGTTGATGACAGAACTGCTGTCATGAATGTCATACTGAATGTCATGACATTGATCGTATGACATCATGTCTGGTACAGCAGGGGCTGCTATGTTATATCTCTTGACAGAAGTGTTTTGGTCTTGTTGGATATTCCACATCAGTATGTACAGGCCAAAGAGATTTGTTAGAAACAAAGTGCAGATTTAATGGGTGCTCACAAAAGGATCTTTGATACTTTTTAAGGGAACTATAAAACATTTGTTTCTATTGACATGAAGAAGATTCTGCAGAAGTGTGCAGCAGAGCAAGCTGGTCAGCTAAGAGTGAGCAAAAGCTGAATGTCATACTGAATGTCATGACATTGATCGTATCACATCAGACGGGCTGGGTTTGTTTCTCTGTTATGATACCTGATATATATCAGGCTAAATATAAGGAAACCTGGTATGACCCCTGAGTTATCTCAGGAGAGATTCAAGGCAATGATGACCATGCCATGACCTAATTGGACAACACCTTGAATAGTGGAAATTAGTTTTACTTTATAAAAACTAATATTTGTTACTTCTGCACAACCCAAGCCCAGTATGCACGACTATAAAAGGAGGAGCAGAAGCAGAAGAAAAAAAAAGCACTCACATCAAGAAAAACCAGAGTGTAAAATAGAGGTCTAGGGTTGAGAGTCCCTTGTGTGTAAGTCACCCTTTGTATCATTTGATACATTGTGGTAGACATAATTGTAAGTGAAGAGGGTTGTTCTTCACGTGCAAAGTTTGTTTAGGAATACTTGTAATCCAAGCAATTGTCTGGTGGATGATTGTTTTGGTTAGGTAGATTCTAGGTTGTGTCTCACTCGAAGCTGTGAAGCAAGAGTGTGTGAGTTCCTTGATCAAAGTTGTGAAGCAAGATCAAGGTGTGTATGAAGTATCTCTTCATACTGGTTTTTGTAATTGTTTAATATCACTGTTGAGTGGTTGATGGGGAGTGAGTGGGTATACTCAGGTGTTGCACCCTAAAATTTGCTCAACCTTATTCACTTGGTTTATGTTTCAATATCATTAGCATTTGCATATAGATTCATGTACATAGTCTACTCATGTGCATAGCATAAGCATAGCAAGTCATCCAACAAGGACCAATCATTATTCTCATCTCTATGAGCCTATCAAGAGGTTATTATCCTAATTCAATCTCATTCAAGTCATCAGAAAGAATTTGAAAGCTGGGAAGTCAATAGATCAAGCAAGTGCATCCATCTCCTATCTGAGGGTATATGGGGATCATCAAGGAAAGTGTGAGCTGTGGGCTGAGCATGGAGAGTATCTAGACATCTTGGAGGACTTAGAGGGTCATTTGGAGAAGGAGACAAGTCATTGAGGTGAACATAAGTATTGCAGTTGAAGACAGTCAACTAGGGTTTCATCTTGGGTCAACTCTAGGTCAACTCTAGGTCAAATGACTAATTGAGAGGCATTAAGGGCTATTGGAGAGATGTGGGGTTCATCATTGGGCATGTAAAGAAGGATATGGTGATATGTCAAGAAGAATTCAAGAGAAATCAAGGAGAAGAGGAGTTTCTAAATTAGGGTTTCTGTGTAAAATCCCCTATTTTAGGTCAAATTTCCAAGCAAGATAAGTCAAAATGCAAGCTTCAAATGGATCCTTGGCCAACATGAAACTTGTAGAGGATCTCAAGACCTTTAATTTGAGTGGTGGAAGACATCAAGGAGATTTATAGAACTCAATTTATGGTCCTTGCAAGTTACAGGTCATCTGAGGTATCTGAAATTTTGTCTGTGAAAATGACTTGTCTTCCAAGCTATTTTTACCCCTCAAGGAGATTTCAAATGAATTTATGGTCAATATAAGAATTGTTCCTCATTGTCTTAGCTTTCTAGAATGGTATAGTATGCCTTCATATGATTTGTGGAACTCTACTTATTGTCTTGGCAAGCAAAGGGTATTTTGGTCATCTGAGAATTACAGGTCATTTCAAGCCTATGCCCAAAACTCATACAAGGAAGCTTCAAATGGAAATCTTTACAACATCAAACTTGTTCCAAATGACATTTTGAGTCTAGAAAAGTAACCATGAAAGATTGGAAAGATTCATAGCATAAGGTTTCAAAAGTGGTGGATTTAATGAATAAAAATGACCTAAAAAATGAGATTTTTCATATTTTGGCCAAATGAGGTGAAATTATAGGTCATATTGAATGGAAAGATCATTTTGAGAACATTGGCTAAAGTAGAATTTTGAGCTTGGTTCACATTTTGGAAGTTATTCAAGGTTGCTTATAATGGAAGAAACATAAGCCTAATCCAAGGGAAATCACACATGGGAAGTTTCTCCAAGTTTCTAGGAGGTTCTAATGACATGTATATATTGAATGGAGAGGGTTCATGCCATGGTTGGTGATCACATTTACTCAAAACCACAAGTTTCACACACTTTCTCTCATTTGCAAAAGCTTCTCAAACTCTCTCAAACTATCATCAATTTCCACCATTCTTGATCTGTTCTTCATCATCATCATCCAAGGATCAGAATTCACCCATTCATTTGGCAAATTGAAGGAGGAATCGTGCCATTCATCATCATCATTCAAAGTGCAAGAATCTTGAAATTAGGATATTCAAAGCATTGGAGCAAGATCTTTTGCATACAGAATTCAAGAATAAGCTCACTGATCAAGTTCAGACCATTGCAAGCATCAGATTCAAGGATCTCCATACCTGTTTTCCTCATCAAACCAGGTTGGTATCTCCATTCTAATTGACTGAATTAGCTAGCATGTCAAGGTTTTGTTAGCATAGGATTGTTAAGATAGGATAGATGACTGAGTTTGGAGAGTTTGGAGAGTTTTCATGGAGTTTGATTATGGTGTACCAAAACTGTTTGGATGGATAACTCTTGGATTAGAGCATGAAAATCTCAGATTATTAGCTTGTGATGATCAGCATGGAATATAGATTAGTTTAGGGCAAGATTTGGAGAGAATTGGAAGAGTTGATATCAGGTGAAAATGGGGAAACCTAACTGTTATGCTCATCGGGTTTGGAGTTTGGCTGAGTTTTAGAAGGAATGATTGTCATGGCTGTGTAGAGGGAGGAATTTAGAGCAACTTTGCTCTTTGGATCGAAGGCATCCATGGAGAATGGAGAGAGAACGAGGAGATGGAAGATTGCATGCATGGGACTGTTTCTTTCAGAAACCCTAGAGCCATTTGGGGACGATGATGGACAGGCGTTGGATCTTTGGCTTGACTTTGACTGGGATTGGAAACCAACGGCCACGATTGCACAGAAAAAACGGAGGGAGAATTTAAACTATGAAACACCCCGTTTCATTAAGTCTTTCTGATGGGCTCCAAAATTTGTTGCTATACACACCCTCCCCACCTAAGCCCAATAACAAATGAACTGGAAAAATTACTTTATGCACCGTTTTGTGTTTTTTTAATTTTTTGTTTATTTTCTGATGCACATGGGCCCAGACGCGCTTGCTATGCGCGCCCCCCAGTCTGGGCCCAGTTCTTTTTTTAACTGAATTTCATTACTTGCTGCGCCCCCTGCCAACTTTATTTCATTTTATTTTTTTCCTCAAAAACATTAAATCTTTTAAAAATCATAACAAATCATAAAATGCATATTTTCCATTGGTTCTTTTTGCATTATTTTCTTAATTTGGTCAAGAAAATTCTCATACAAAAAAATTAATAATTCATTTTATTTTCTTATTTTTGGCATATTTTCCTTTTAATTAGGTGTAAATAATATTTTGTTTGGTACATGATTTTGTTAATTTTAGTTTGATCAAATGCTTTAATATTTTTCATCCATTCTTTTTAGGTTGATTAATAGACATTGTTAGCTTGTATATACATTTTAGTTCCCATTTTTTAGGAATTAATTTTAGGTGATTAGTTTAGGTGAGAACAACATGAGCAAAATTAGGGTTTAAGTGATAACTTAGGAGAATTGAATCATTTCCCTTAGGACTTAGAGATTGAATATCTTAGATATGGGGCTATAGGGACTATGGGTAGTTATTAGATCCCTTAGAAATCACTAGGATTCCCCTACTGCTATTAATACTACTATATTTGAGTGATTGGTGTGGTATGCCCTCTGGGGATTATTGTTTGTCTGTGTGGGTATTGGGATTGTCTGGGGATTGGGAGAGCTGAAGACTTGTGATGAGGAAGCCATTGGAGTTCCAGAGACTAAAGACCAACTTCCAGAGTTGAAGAGGAGATTCTTGCTAGCAGCTGTTGAGGAGACTAGGGTTTAAGAGCTAGGCAGAGCTCTAGATTAGAAAGCTTGTTTCTCAAACATGGAGTGCCTTGTCTGCATCCATTCTTTCTCTATGATTCAAAGTCTCTTTCAAATATCCACCTCCTTCCTTTGGAAGGATCAGTGAATGTATTTGAAAGATAGAACTTTTGAGGGAAAATTGTCTATATAATGTTAACAGTTGATAAACCACCCTTGGTAGGTAATTGACTGTCTAACATTCCTTCACTTCATCTGGTTGATTGATGTTCATCCTGGAGATTGAGACTTGAAGAAAAGCCATTGAAGATGGAAGATTGATGATCAAGACCTTGCTGGAAAGCTGTGGAGATGGAGATTGATGCTTGCTGAAGCTTGAAGACTGATGTGGTGCAGAGCTGCTGTGGCTGTTTATTTTTGTTGTATTTCATTTCTGATGTATTGATTGGTTTTCATGACTGTATTGTTTGCTGTTTAACCTGTTGGGTTGAAAGTGAATGCTGTTCACTTTTGCCTATTGTTTTCTAGGTTCGAGGTTGAGTGGGACTCCCTTGCCTCGCTTGTATTGTTGCATCCATGCATTTTACTGCTTTACTGTATATATCTGCTATTATTTCTGTTTCTGTCTATTCCCTTAGGATCTCTGTTTCTCTCTGTGCAAGAGAGGAGCATGATAGACACTAGGTCTTAACCCATGCATGATAACATTAGGTTAGTTTGATTCCCTTCGCAATCGTAGGTTAGAGTTCTGTCTCTTCTTTCTCAAAACAAACAGAAAAATACAATAAGATTTCAAACCCAATAAAAGACACTTCTTTCGTAAAAGAATGTGAACTCATCAAAACGTCATTTTTGTCCGCTTGGACCAGTAATCAGAAAAACCCTTTTTCAGAAGGAATAAAAACAATCAAAACAGATTTGTGTCGTACGTGGCCCGAACTACGTTTGCTCTGATCTTCCATGCAGTGTGGAAGTACGTAGGCATAGGATGCGATATCCTAGCGAGCAACCTTCCCCTCCTTTCCCGTAGGTAGGCGAACTACGTTGACTCTGATTTCTCGTTCCAGACGGGAATACGTAGGCATAAAGTGCAATACTTTGCCGAGTCATTTTCTTTCCTTTTAATCCCTGACCTATAGAGTAGATAGAAATAACAATCCGTACCCGAAAACAAGCGTGGATCCCGTCGAGTACGACGGACGTGAGGGGTGTTAATACCTTCCCCTTGCGTAACCGACTCCCGAATCCAGGATTTGGTTGCGATGACCATTCCTCTCCCGTCTTTGCGTGAGGTTTACTCTGAGCGTTTCCTTTCCCTCCTGTGGGATAAATAACGCACGGTGGTGACTCTTCTGTTCAGCCGGCGCCAATTTTCGCAGTAGCGACAGCTGGCGACTCTGCTGGGGATACAACGTCCCCTGGCTGCTAAGGACTGCGATAGTTCTTATGCATTTGGGATCCAACGTCCCTTAAGAGAGTCAATCCTAACGCTTGTTTTCCCGTCAAGGATTTTGTATGGATTTATATTTCTGACCTTTATTTTCAGCATTATATATATTGATTATTATTGTTGTATTGGGGTATGATGGGTGGTTCTATGATTGAGAGATAAGCCGGACCTGGGCTTGAGTGCACCTAGAATTAGAGTAGAAAGTAGTGGGCGCGTGTCGGCTTTGCTTGCATTAGTGTCTCATGAAATCTACACTCAGACGAGGTTCTTCTGGTTGGCTTCTTTTTCTACCCTTTGGGTCGAAGGGGTTGTTGGTCAGCTGAATTGTCGACTCCGGGAACCGATCATTTGGAAGTTGGCTAAGTGAGGCCTCTTCAGGATTTGATGATGCCACTCCTTCTGGGAATCGTATCATCAACCCTGAAAGTCTGTGACGCCGACGACCGCATAGGATGCCATACCTTTGTCAGTTACTAGGACATCCACCTGTGAGAGGGTTTGGGGTTATGCAGGTAACTAGACCTTCAGACTACCGGTTTGTTTCTTGATCTGAGATCCTGGGTATTTATGGAGAGTTCTGAGGTCTGTCAGAGACCAATTGGAGAGTTCTGAGGTCTGTCAGAGACCAGTTGGAGATGTGATTTGAGGTCTACCAGAGACCAGTTGGAGTTATGGTTTGAGGTCTGTCAGAGACCATTGTTGGAGCTTTGTTTTAGGTCTATCTGAGACCAGGGTTTGAGGACTTCCAGAAAGTCTATCTGAGACTTCTTGATAGGGTTCAGGCTATTCAGCTACGGCATTTGGTCCCTGTTGCATGTCACTTGCATTGCATTGTTTGCATACTCATCGTCATGGCATCCTACTAACGTGTGTCTGTGCTGCAGGTGCATTTGCATATCCTCCGATTCTAGTGCCCAGACTTCTGAGTATTGATTATGGCTGGTTTGAGGAAAACAGTTGCGTATAAGCTGCCTACACCTGATATTACTTCTTTGCTTGGTCTGATATCTCTTGCTGATGAGGAGGTTAGGAGAAGCTTCAGAATGAGTCATGGGAGATTACTGAGATTAGTCTGCAAGCCCACTACTGATGAGATGAACGGGTTGTACACCTTGATGCAGTTCTATGACCCCGCATTGAGATGTTTTACATTTGCTGACTTCATTCTAGGCCCTACCATCGAGGAGTATGTGGAGTTTACTGAGCTACCAGTGCAGAACAAGGTTCCCTTTATTCACTCTGCTGCTGAGCCCAAGTTGGAGGACTTAGCTAAAGCCTTGCATATGGACGCTGCAGAACTGTTAGTGACTTCCTGGCTTGGGGTTTCAGGTTTCTCTCTTGATTTCTTGGTTGGCAAGGCTCAGGAGTACGCCAAGAGCGGATGTTGGGTGGTTTTTAACGCTATTTTGGCTCTATGCATCTATGGGATTGTGTTGTTCCCTAACTTGCCCAATTTCGTAGACTTGGACGCTTTCCACCTATTTGCTGCCGGCAATCCAGTGCCAACGTTGATCGGAGACTTCTACCACTCCTTGCACTACAAGAATGAAAACAGAAGGGGAAAGGTTGTTTACTGCTGTGCTCCTTTGTTGAATATGTGGTTCAAGAGTCATCTCCCCATGAAGGGATCTTTTGTGGAGAGTGCAACCACCGCTAGCTGGTCAGAGCGCTTGATGAGGCTATCTTCCGAAGACGTTGAATGGTTTGATAGAGATCTGCTGGGATCTGAGCTTATCTTCAGTTGTTCTGGGTACCCTAATGTCCCGCTGATAGGAAGAAAAGGGTGTATCAACTACAACCCATCCTTGTTGGTCCGTCAGTTCGGATATACGCTGAAGAACCCGCCAAGGGAGGAAGAAGTACAGGAATCTCTGTACTTCACCGGTGATTTGAAGGGGGAGTTATTAGCCAAGCTGCAGCATGCCTGGACGCGTATTAACCGAAGAGGGAAGCCGTTGTTAGGGAAGAATGACTGTCAGGCCTACGCACCTTACAGAGTTTGGATCCAGGAGAGAGCAAGTCAGTTGCGGATGCCATTTCCAGATGCACCAGCCCTTGTTCCTATTCCGGTAGCAGAGCCAACTACTGTTTCTAGGGAGGCCTACGAGCAAGTTATGAAAGAAAAAGAAGCCTTGATGAAGATCAACGAAGGGTTAGAGCAGGAGCTAGCCCAGATACGCAGCGAGAAAAACAAGGCCGTGCATGCTTTCCAACAGCAGATTGAGCTAATGAACAAATTAGGGGCTGAGTTGACTGAGGAGAGGAAGAAGCGTGAACGCCTGGGGCAAGAGTTCAGAAGCTCCCATGACATGCTTGAATCCAAAAAGAAAGCACTTGACATCGCTCACCGAGAGATCTCTTCTTGCAATAAGACCTGGAATGCCACGCTCACCAACAATAAGAAGAGGGAAGATAAGTTGAAGCAGCAAATTTCCGACCTCGAAGAGCAGTTGAAGTCCAGCATCAAGAAGTGTGAAGAAGAAGTGATGACCCGGTATAGTCTCCAGAATGCACTGAACAAGGCCATCAAAGGCAGAGATGAAGCTGTGTCTCAGAAGCGTAAACTAGAGGATCGCTTCGGAGAAGGGACATGGGAGGAAACTGCTGAAGACGTGCGACGTGTTCTTAAGAAAAGAAACCAACTTGTTGAAGGGCTGCTTACCAGACCAAGTCATCCGGAGACCAAGAAGTTGCTAGACGAGTATCAGGCTTATGGGAGTGTTTGATCATTTCATGTATTAGCTTGTATGCTTTATTTGCATAAGTGCTGACCATCACCAGGATTGTTGGTTGAGGTCTTGCCTTCTTATTGTACTCTCAGTGATATTGTATTCTTGGCTCATTGGTTCTCTGCAATATATGAGGCTTTCTGTGATTCGACTCCGATCTTTGTATTGCTAGCACTGTCATTGCACCGGCACCTTCACACTAGAATCGGGGATTCACTAATGCACAGACACACACATTGCATTGCATTCATATTCACATTGCATTACAGGTAATCTTTGGATAGTATCTTATTTCCTGTTTTGAAGCAGGTACTTTCAGGATTGCAGATCAGCACCCGCACCGCTATTCCACCCGCACCAACTGTCGAAGAATCATGGATCAAATGCAGAACGAGATGCAAGATGTGCGCGAGAAGCTAGCTCTCTTTATGCAGACCATGGAAGCTATTGCAAAAGGTCAGGAGAATTTGCAAGCCATGGTGCAGCCTCTGTTGGTCAGAAATGCTGGTCACGGTAACGAGGATCATCAGTCTGTGCGAGTCGATACTGTTCAGGGAGAGGGCACTCCCACGCCAGTGGCTCCACCTGTAGTCAATATACCTGCTGCTAATGTCAACAACGCTACCGCTGCTGGGAACGGTAACGTCGGAGTTGGGAACGAGACTGCTGTCCATAACGTTGGGCTTGGTGATATCAACTTGGGTGATAATATGGGAGGCAACGGATTTGGCAATGCTGGATTCGGGTTCAACGATCAGGGATTCGATAACACTGGGAAATATGGTTTCAATGCTCAAGGCTTTGGGCAAGATGGTTATGGTGTGGCCAATCAGGGCTACGGAGGTTTCGGAAATGGAAACGGCGCTGGGTTAATGGCTTTTGGGCCTGCTGGAGGTGTTCAGGGATACGGCAACAGAGGCCGAGGCCCGGTGATGAATCAGATTAGAGCTGACCGCAATAATGAATATGAGGGGTATGGAGCTGGGAATGTTATGTGGCAAGAAGATCAGCAGGAGGACGCTTTCTCCGGCGGAGGCTTTGAAGGGCCGATGGATAACTCCCAGAAGATCAGAATGCTAGAAGAGCAGATGAGGGGGGTCCTGAACCAAAGTGATGTGGGCTTGGACATGGCAACAATGGGTCTGGTACCTGGCTTGAGGGTGCCAATCAAATTCAAAGCTCCTACGTTTGATAAGTATAAAGGGGACACATGTCCGAAAGTGCACGTGCGAGCTTATTACAGAAAGATGTCTGCGTACTCAACTGATGAGAGAATGCTAATGCATTTCTTTCAAGATAGTTTGTCAGGCCCTTCCCTAGAGTGGTACATGGGGTTGGAGCCAACTAATATCAAGACATGGAAGCAATTGGCAGAGGCATTTGTAGCTCACTACAAGTATAACAGCGACTTGGCGCCCAATCGGGTCCAATTGACAGGGCTGTCGCAGAAGAAGGGTGAGAGCTTTAAAGAGTACGCGCAAAGGTGGCGCGACATGGCTGCCAGGGTCCGTCCTCCTTTAGAAGACAAGGAAATGAATGACATGTTCATCGGCACGTTCACAGGCATGTTTTATGACAAGTTGTTTCATACATCTCTGGCCAGTTTCTCTGACTTAATTCTGATGGGAGAAAAGATTGAACGTAACATTAAGCAAGGAAAATTCCAGGCTGAGGAATCAACTGCATCTGGCAGTAATAGGAAGGCTTTTGGTGGCCGCCGTCAGGGCGAGGCAAGCGCAGTATTTGGGGGCCGAGGCCGAGGCCGAGGCAGAGGTCGGAACCAATATCATCAGCCGCAGCAGGTGGCGAGTGTTACTATTCCATATCAACAACAACAGCAACAGCAGCAGCAGCAGCCGCCTCAGTAGGGGGCACAACAGGCTCAGCGAAGATTCCAGGGTGGTAAACCAAGAAGAGTGTTTGAGAAGCCTCCCTCAACGTATGCCGATTTGTTGCAGACATTGTTGGGTTTGAACCTGGTAGAGAAGAGAACTCTGGCACCGATAACGGAAACTCCTCCGTATGGTTATGATGCAAGCAGACATTGTGAGTTTCACTCTGGGGCTCCGGGCCACGATGTAGAGGGTTGCCATGCTTTTAAGCATGTTGTGCAGGATCTTTTGGACAATAAGGCTATCAATTTCGGAACGGCAGGGCCGAATATAGTGCAGAAGCCCATGCCTAATCATGGGGCAAACGCCATTCTGACTGAGGAAGGGTTGAATCTGATTATGAATGTCGACGATTTAAAAACGCCGCTGAGCGAGATAAAAGGAAGATTGTTGCAAGGGGGTGTTTATCCCGGATGTGACGAGTATTGCTTAGAATGCTGGACCCTAGCTGGGGGGTGTGATGATTTGAAGAAAGGCATCCAGGCTTTAATTGACGGCGGCACGTTACAGTTTGACCGAGCAGCAACTAAAGAGCCTGCAGGGGCAGTAGCAGATGATCAGAGTGATGTGGCCACTGTAACGATCCCTCGAAAGACAATCACTATTGCAGCACCGGTCCAGCGACCACCGATCACCATAACTAAGGCCGGGCCGATCCCGTACGAGAACACAAAAGCAGTCCCATGGTCATATGGGTTGGAGGTGTATTGTGACGGGATAAAGATTGATGTTAATAAACAGCCAGCCGAGACTGTAGAGAATGTGGTTGGTTCAGGAGGTATGACAAGGAGTGGTAGGATCTTTATATCACCTGAAGTGGAGGCCGAAAGACTAGCGAAAGGAAAGGGGAAGATGGTCGAGAATGTCCCAGTGCAAGCAAGCGAAAAAGCATCAGCATCAAAGGATGTAGAAGAGTTCATGCGCTTAATTCGAAAAAGTGATTATAAGATTGTGGAACATCTGCAACAGACGCCCTCCAAGATATCTATCCTGTCGTTGCTCTTATGTTCTGAAGCTCACAGAAGTGCTTTGTTGAAAGTCCTGGATACTTCTTTTGTACCCCAAGACGTCTCCGTGAATCAGCTGGAAGGAGTGTTGGCATATGTGAATGCAGGCCACAGCTTGGGCTTTACCGACTTCGATTTGACCCCGAAAGGGAGAGATCATAATATGGCGCTGCACATATCTGTCGAATGTAGAGGATCAGTAATGTCGCATGTATTGGTCGACACCGGATCGTCTTTGAATGTGCTGCCCAAGAAAGCGATGATGAAGCTAGATGTCAGAGGAATCCTGTGCATGCTCAGTGACTTGGTAGTCAGAGCGTTTGATGGCACACGAAGAACAGTCTTTGGATCGATGACATTGCCTCTGCAGGTGGGGCCGGAGGTATTTGCAACGGAATTTTATATCATGGATATACAGCCCGCATATAGCTGCCTGCTCGGAAGACCCTGGATTCATGGGGCCGGGGCAGTCACGTCTACCCTGCATCAGAAGTTGAAATATATGGTCGGAGACAGCGTGGTCACCGTGCGCGGAGAAGAAGACATCCTGGTCAGCCATCTGTCGTCATTTAAATATGTGGAGGTCGACGGAGAGATCCACGAGACACCCTGCCAGGCATTTGAGGGGTTGCGTATCAAGGACAAAGGTCCCGGGCCGAGCAAAGTGTCAGAGATAGCCGTCTCATCGTATAAAGAAGCTCAAGCTCTGGTGGAGGCAGGAGAAGCAAAAGGCTGGGGCAAAGTGCTGGATATTCCTGTAAAGATGGACCGGTTCGGGCTAGGATACCAACCGTCGTCGTCGACACCTGCTGTGGGGGCACCCCGTTTCAGAGGGCCAATAACCATCTCTGCCAGTGGAGTATGTCATGAAACCATCAATACTGCTTCGGAGTCTGACGAAGGAGACAGTGACTGTGATATGGATGCCTGGATTCAGCCAAGCACGCCAGGACAGGGACTGTGCAACTGGTCTATTCAGGAGCTTGTTCCTGTGACTCTTAAACAGTAATGCTTTGCTTTAATAATTGTTGAATAATCTGATGTCTTGCCCGGGGCATCGTGATTTGCTTAGGGCTGTGTTGTTATGAACATTGCGTGTTAATCATTAAATAAATGGCGTTTTTTCATGTGCAAATACTGTAATCTCTGTCTTTCTTGTTTTGTATTTTTCAATAAAATGGCAACGTGGTTATTCGCTTTATACGCATTTTGAAGCACTTAACCATTCCTTTTGCAGGATAACATCTTTAGATGACATCCTTGAACCACCTATGACTCGTCCCGACTTTGAGCACCCGGTATTTCAGGCCGAAGAAGAGGTTGTCGAAGATAGCGACGTTCCTGAAGAACTGTCTTGGTTGGTGAAACAAGAAGAGCGTGTCATTCTGCCTCATGAAGAGGTCATCGAAATTATCAACTTGGGGTCGGAAGGGGTTGAAAAGAATATTCGTATCGGAGCCGCATTGCAGAGCGATATCAAGCGAAGACTGGTTGAAATGCTCAGAGAGTATAGTGATGTATTCGCTTGGTCGTATGAAGATATGCCAGGGCTCGATACAGATATGGTTGTGCACCGTTTGCCACTGAAAGAAGAATGCCCACCGGTCAAACAAAAGCTCCGCAGAACTCGACCAGACATGGCAGTAAAGATCAAAGAGGAAGTTCAAAAGCAGTGGGATGCTGGTTTCCTGGCTGTGACAAAATATCCCTCATGGGTTGCTAACATCGTACCAGTGCCAAAGAAAGATGGCAAGGTTCGAATGTGCGTGGATTATAGGGATTTGAACAAAGCAAGCCCAAAAGACGATTTTCCACTTCCTCATATCGACATGCTAGTTGATAATACTGCTCAATACTCCGTATTCTCCTTCATGGATGGCTTTTCAGGCTATAATCAGATTAAAATGACGTCGGAGGATATGGAGAAGACTACTTTCATAACGCCTTGGGGAACATTTTGCTACAAAGTGATGCCCTTTGGTTTGAAAAATGCTGGGGCAACATATCAGCGTGCGATGACGACTCTTTTCCATGATATGATGCATAAAGAGATCGAAGTTTATGTTGACGATATGATTGCCAAATCCCAGACGGAGGAAGAGCATCTGGTGAATCTGCTGAAGTTATTTAAAAGGCTTAGGAAGTTCAGGCTGAGACTGAACCCTAACAAATGCACCTTCGGGGTGAGATCGGGTAAGCTGCTGGGGTTTATCGTAAGTGAAAGAGGAATAGAGGTCGATCCTGCTAAAATAAAAGCGATTCAAGAAATGCCGACGCCTAAAACAGAGAAAGAGGTGCGCGGGTTTTTAGGGAGGTTGAACTACATCGCCCGGTTCATATCTCACCTAACGGCCACGTGTGAACCATTATTCAAGTTATTGAAGAAAGATCAAGCTGTAACATGGAACGAAAATTGTCAAAAGGCGTTCGATAAAATAAAGCAGTATTTGCAGGAGCCTCC
This sequence comes from Lathyrus sativus, assembly GCA_963859935.3. Classification (NCBI taxonomy): domain Eukaryota; kingdom Viridiplantae; phylum Streptophyta; class Magnoliopsida; order Fabales; family Fabaceae; genus Lathyrus; species Lathyrus sativus. Next base: position 437,902,125 of record OZ012740.1, on the reverse strand, counting down.
TATTTTGATACCCCCAGTGGCAGGGAGACCCTTGATTATGTATTTGACAGTTCTTGAGGGAAGCATGGGTTGTGTTCTCGGTCAGCACGACGAGACAGGGAGAAAAGAGCATGCGATCTACTACTTGAGTAAGAAATTTACAAATTGTGAATCTCGATACTCAATGCTGGAGAAAACTTGTTGCGCGCTAGCCTGGGCCGCCAAGCATTTGAGGCAATACATGCTGAATCATACAACCATGCTCATCTCGAAGATGGATCCTATCAAATATGTATTCGAAAAGCAGGCGTTGTCAGGAAGAATTGCCCGTTGGCAGATGGTCTTGACTGAATATGACATTCAATATGTCTCGCAAAAGGCTATAAAGGGGAGTGTGCTGTCTGAGTATCTGGCGGAGCAGCCTATTGAAGATTACCAATCGATGAGGTTTGATTTTCCTGACGAGGATATCATGTACCTAAAGATGAAAGATTGTGAAGAGCCGTTGCCAGACGAGGGACCAGAGTTGGGTTCCAAATGGAAGATGATATTTGACGGAGCTGTGAATTCTTACGGTAGCGGAATAGGGGCAATCATCACTACGCCACACGGGTCGCACATCCCGTTTACTGCCCGATTGACCTTTGCCGTTACCAACAATGAGGCCGAATACGAAGCTTGTATAATGGGGCTTGAAGAAGCCATTGATTTGCGAATCAAGAATTTAGATGTATACGGAGACTCAGCTCTGGTGGTGAATTAAATAAAAGGGGAATGGGAGACACGTCAGCCCAATTTGATACATTACATGAATTATGCAAGGAGATTGTTGCCTTTCTTCGACAAGGTTGAATTGCATCACGTATCGCGGGCAGAGAATCAAATGGCTGACGCTCTTGCCACGTTGTCTTCCATGTACAAAGTCAACTTCTGGAACGAGGCTCCCCGAATCATTATCTCACGGCTTGACAGACCAGCTTTCGTATTTGCTATTGATGAAGCATCTGACGACAAACCGTGGTATTTTGATATCCTTAATTTTCTGAAGAATAAAGAGTATCCGGCTGGGGCATCCAGTCAAGATCAGAAGACTCTCAGAAGATTAGCGGGTAATTTCTATTTGAATCCGGATGGCGTCTTATACAGAAGGAACCACGACTTGGTGCTGTTACGTTGTGTAGACGAAAGAGAGGCAAAGCTGCTCATGGAGGAAATACACGAAGGTACCTTTGGTACTCATGCTGGCGGGCATGCTATGACGAGAAAGCTGCTGCGGGCAGGATATTTTTGGCTGACTATGGAAACTGACTGTTTCAAGTTTGCGAGGAAATGCCACAAGTGCCAAATCTATGCTGATAAGATCCATGTGCCTCCGAGTCCTCTGAATGTGATGTCATCGCCATGGCCATTCTCGATGTGGGGAATCGATATGATTGGAAAGATTGAGCCGACAGCTTCTAACGGGCATCGGTTCATCCTAGTAGCAATCGATTATTTCACCAAGTGGGTAGAAGCGGCGTCTTACGCAAATGTAACTAAGCAAGTGGTGGTCAGATTCATCAAGAGAGATATCATTTGCCGATATGGGATCCCCGAGCGGATAATCACGAACAACGGTTCAAACTTGAATAACAAAATGATGAAGGAGCTCTGTCAGAATTTCAAGATCGAACATCACAACTCCTCCCCTTACCGACCCAAGATGAATGGCGCTGTCGAGGCGGCCAATAAGAATATCAAGAAGATCGTGCAGAAAATGGTGGTGACCTATAAGGATTGGCACGAGATGCTACCTTTCGCTTTGCACGGTTATCGTACGACGGTACGCACATTAACCGGGGCAACCCCGTTCTCGTTAGTATACGGAATGGAAGCGGTATTACCATTGGAAGTTGAGATCCCTTCTCTGAGGGTATTGCGAGACGTTCAGCTGGACGAGGCAGAATGGGTGAAAGACAGGTTGAACCAATTGAGTTTGATGGATGAGAAGAGGCTAGCTTCTCTAGCATACGGTCGTTTGTACCAGAGCCGAATGAAGAAAGCATATGATAAGAAGATACATCCTCGAAGCTTTCAGACGGGCGACCTTGTGCTAAAAAGGATTCTCCCGCCGCAGGCAGATCACAGGGGCAAGTGGACCCCCAACTACGAAGGGCCATACGTTGTCAGGAAAGTCTTTTCAGGAGGAGCTTTATTGTTGTCTACTATGGACGGTGAAGACTTTACGTCGCCTGTGAATTCGGACGCAGTTAAAAAATACTTTGCTTGAAATTGACCCGCTGGACAGAAAAAAGAGAGTCCAGGCAAAAATGGGGCATCCTGGCGAACCAAAAACAGAATGAAAGGTTCGGGCAAAAGTTAGGGATAAAATTGAAAAAAAATGTACACCCGCGAAGTCGAAAACCTACACTGGGCGGCTTCGGCAAAAAAGGGTACCCCGGTGAACTGAAAACCCGTAAAGGGCGGTTCACGCAAAAGTTAGGGATTGGAAAAGCAAATGACTGCAGTCCGAATTTGATATCACAGTGAATATCAGTGCGGGAGAATATACCTGAAGGGGCGATTATCGGATACAATCCCGTCGTAAGTGTGGATACCAGGAAAGCATTAGAGTCGGACGAGTCATAGGAGGATCAGTTCGTGGTGTTCGTCTGCATCCCGTTGCCGACATGTGTACAAAATTTAATTTGTCAAAATATTTATGCTTCTTGTGCATACTTGTGTATTTGCGTTGCGTAGCTTCCTCTTTTCAGGAGTTACATCCCGTGTACAAAAAAAATTCCGCCCATTCAGGGGCCCAATCAATAAAAATTGTTATTCAGTACTTGATGCTGGTTCTTTACTGTTTTGTGCATGATAAAGCGCCTGAGTTTACTGAAACTAGCACGTGTATAACATCACTGGCCCTTGCCAACAATTGCTAAAGCTTTGAGTTAACTGAAAATAACGTCACTAACCTGAATCGATTTGGTTGTATAGGCTTGTCTTGTCTTGTTTGTGTTGTTGCAGGTTTCATAGCCGTACGAGGAAGACGATCAAAAGATTGCAGTAACAAAAGACTTGATCCCCACGCAGGTCATGCATGTGCTTCCTGAAGAAGGATCGAATTCCCCAGCTGGTCGTAGCTTATCCAAAGGACATGCTCCAGCAGAGTCATTTATCCTTAGCAGAGTTTGGCGATTCCTAGATCGAAGGCTGTATTCAGACAGTGCATCTCAAGCAGAATGGTTTAGCCGCAGAAGATTAGTGTTTGTGAGCTGTATTCAGACAGTTTACCTTTCCCTGCAGAGACATTTACTCTCTCCCAGCGGAGTCAGTTGATTTTCCCTAAGAGAACCGTTCGTCCCCAGTGGAGTTCTCTTTCCAGCAAGTATTTTCATTCCTCCCAGTGGAACTCGAAGATTAAGGCTCTCCCCGGCAGAGTCGGTGTGGCGCATTGGCATTTATTTTGTCAAAATACCGTGTGATATCCGTTCACTTTCCAGCAGAAGTCCAATCATACCAGGCGCCTCTGCCATTCTCCAGCAGAGATATATTCCTCAGCAGGGTGTTACTTCAACGAGGTGTTTGGTTTAAGTTCCTAATTTCCTAGTTGAGTCGACTTCGCTCTTCCAGCATTTATTTTGCTGGAATAAATCTGTAGCATCTGGCTATCCCCAGCGGAGTTGGCATTGTTTTCAGTATTTATTTTGCTGAAGTAGTTCCTGTATCTCAGCAGTTCGAGTCTGCAATTGCATTGGCATATAGTGTCATACTTGCACCCACCAAATGAAAAAAGCGTAGCATTTCCATGTCAAATGGAACATGGCATCATTGACAAACGCATGCATTGTGAAACATAAACCAGGTTGGCTAACCTTTTGCTTCAAGTATTATTTCTTTTGCAGGTAGAGAGAGCCCTCGCTCAGGTGAATCAATAAACATTCGAAGTCTCGGCATGAGACATTCAACGAAGTGTCAGCCTTGGCACTACTCTCCATAGAGCCAGCAGGATAAGTTTCTCTTTGTCCCCAAGCAGAGTTACTTATTTCCCCGCCAGGGTTTCCTGTTGAAGTTTCTCTAGTCCGACCGGCGGATTGTTTCCTTCAAAGTTGTTGTTACATCAGCATTAAAAGGTTTCATGAACCAGAATTGTAGAGGCTATCGCCGGTTATTAGAGCAGGCCCCCAGTAGTTTGGTTTTCAAATATCCCCAGCAGAGTCTGCTTCAAAGTCGCTATCACGTTAATGCTAAGAAGTTTGTGGGTTGGGATCGATGGAGCAATAAGTCATGACGTGGACAATTTATTCCGATATTGACGGGATTTCTTTGTGCTGGAGAAGTGGGTGTCCTAACGTGGACAGTTTTATTTCCTGGGCTGATAGGAGGTGCTAGTCCTAACGTGGACAGGTTCGATTTCTCAGAATTGATGGAATGTGGAGTCCTGACGTGGACATTTCCTCAAGTTGACGATATGTGTTAGTCCTAACGTGGACAGATTCGAGTTCTCGGTATTGACTGAGTGTGGAGTCCTGACGTGGACAAAAGTTGGTTACTCTTCGTGTTGGTGTCCTGACGTGGACAATTTATTTCCAGCAAGTGTCTTTCTTCTTAATGGTGAACTGTGTGTCCTGACGTGGGCAAAGTTATAGTTTTTCGCGATGACAAGATACGAGAGTCCTGACGTGGACAAATTTATCCGTCTTCATGTTGTTGGCAGAGTGTGTGTCCTGACGTGGACAAAGTCTTATTTCCCCAGCAAGTCGAAGACGCGCAAGTCCTGACGTGGACAGGTTCTATTACTTCAGTAGGTTGAGATATGAGTCCTGACGTGGACAAGTTTCACTTCCCTAATGGGTCGAAGGTGCACGAGTCCTAACGTGGACAAGGTTTTATTTCCTCAGTAAGTCAAGAGGCGAGTCCTGACGTGGGCAAATCAAGATGAAACGTGAGTCCTGACGTGGACAGGTCTATTCCTTACGTGGAAAGAGGAGTTGTTTCCTTACGTGGAAAAGTTTAGTCCTGACGTGGACAGATCAAAGTTTGATTCCTAACGTGGAAAGATTGAGTCCTTACGTGGACATATCAAGTGGGGGTCCTTACGTGGACGGAGTTGGTTTCCTTACGTGGAAAGATAGTATTCCTTACGTGGAAAGAGGCTTGTATTCCTGACGTGGAACGGTTATTCCTTACGTGGAAAGGTGAGTCCTAACGTGGACATGTATTCCTAATGTGGAAGGGTGAGTCCTAACATGGACGAAGTATTCATAACCCAGAGAGTTTAGTCCTGACGTGGACAGATCCAGACGAAGTGTTATTCCTTACGTGGACGGTGTTATTCCTAACGTGGAAGAATTCAGTCCTAACGTGGACGATTTATTTCTGATGAGAGGCAGACGAGCCGTCCCCAGTGAAGCTGTCGAGATTTTTCCTAACGTGGACAAGTTTGGTTGAGATTTCTTTGTGTTGACGACACAGGCGTCCTAACGTGGACAAGCAAAGTTTTATTCCTGCAATGATAAATGTCTTTTTCAGGCTGATGAAAATAATCCCCAGCACGGTCGCTACGAGATCAGTGGGTTGCTGTAAACAGTCAGATCCAGGCAGTGGATGTCGTTCCCCCAAGCAGTGGTGTAGTTCATTTCTGCGGTTGGCAAATTTCTGGGTTCTTAGTATTCAACTGTCTCGTACCGCGAATGTCTGAAGGCTCCGGGCTCTTCACCCAATCGGGTCCAAGTCGCTTGAATAGGGGCAGCTGTTGCACCCTAAAATTTGCTCAACCTTATTCACTTGGTTTATGTTTCAATATCATTAGCATTTGCATATAGATTCATGTACATAGTCTACTCATGTGCATAGCATAAGCATAACAAGTCATCCAACAAGGACCAATCATTATTCTCATCTCTATGAGCCTATCAAGAGGTTATTATCCTAATTCAATCTCATTCAAGTCATCAGAAAGAATTTGAAAGCTGGGAAGTCAATAGATCAAGCAAGTGCATCCATCTCCTATCTGAGGGTATCTGGGGATCATCAAGGAAAGTGTGAGATGTGGGCTGAGCATGGAGAGTATCTAGACATCTTGGAGGACTTAGAGGGTCATTTGGAGAAGGAGACAAGTCATTGAGGTGAACATAAGTATTGCAGTTGAAGACAGTCAACTAGGGTTTCATCTGGGGTCAACTCTAGGTCAACTCTAGGTCAAATGACTGATTGAGAGGCATTAAGGGCTATTGGAGAGATGTGGGGTTCATCATTGGGCATGTAAAGAAGGATATGGTGATATGTCAAGAAGAATTCAAGAGAAATCAAGGAGAAGAGGAGTTTCTAAATTAGGGTTTCTGTGTAAAATCCCCTAATTTAGGTCAAATTTCCAAGTAAGATAAGTCAAAATGCAAGCTTCAAATGGATACTTGGCCAACATGAAACTTGTAAAGGATCTCAAGACCTTTAATTTGAGTGGTGGAAGACATCAAGGAGATTTATAGAACTCAAGTTATGGTCCTTGCAAGTTACAGGTCATCTGAGGTATCTGAAATTTTGTCTGTGAAAATGACTTGTCTTCCAAGCTATTTTTACCCCTCAAGGAGATTTAAAATGAATTTCTGGTAAACATAAGAATTGTTCCTCATTGTCTTAGCTTTCTAGAATGGTATAGTATGCCTTTATATGATTTGTGGAACTCTACTTATGGTCTTGGCAAGCAAAGGGTATTTTGGTCATCTAAGAATTACAGGTCATTTCAAGCCTATGCCCAAAACTCATACAAGGAAGCTTCAAATGGAAAACTTTACAACATAAAACTTGTTCCAAATGACATTTTGAGTCTATAAAAGTAACCATTAAAGATTGGAAAGATTCATAGCACAAGGTTTCAAAAGTGGTGGATTTAATGAATAAAAATGACCTAAAAAATGAGATTTTTCATATTTTGGCCAAATGAGGTGAAATTATAGGTCATTTTGAATGGAAAGATCATTTTGAGAACATTGGCTAAAGTAGAATTTTGAGCTTGGTTCACATTTTGGAAGTTATTCAAGGTTGCTTATAATGGAAGAAACATAAGCCAAATCCAAGGGAAATCACACATGGGAAGTTTCTCCAAGTTTCTAGGAGGTTCTAATGACATGTATATATTGAATGGAGAGGGTTCATGCCATGGTTGGTGATCACATTTACTCAAAACCACAAGTTTCACACACTTTCTCTCATTTGCAAAAGCTTCTCAAACTCTCTCAAACTATCATCAATTTCCACCATTCTTGATCTGTTCTTCATCATCATCATCCAAGGATCAGAATTCACCCATTCATTTGGCAAATTGAAGGAGGAATCGTGCCATTCATCATCATCATTCAAAGTGCAAGAATCTTGAAATTAGGATATTCAAAGCATTGGAGCAAGATCTTTTGCATACAGAATTCAAGAATAAGCTCACTGATCAAGTTCAGACCATTGCAAGCATCAGATTCAAGGATCTCCATACCTGTTTTCCTCATCAAACCAGGTTGGTATCTCCATTCTAATTGACTGAATTAGCTAGCATGTCAAGGTTTTGTTAGCATAGGATTGTTAAGATAGGATAGATGACTGAGTTTGGAGAGTTTGGAGAGTTTTCATGGAGTTTGATTATGGTGTACCAAAACTGTTTGGATGGATAACTCTTGGATTAGAGCATGAAAATCTCAGATTATTAGCTTGTGATGATCAGCATGGAATATAGATTAGTTTAGGGCAAGATTTGGAGAGAATTGGAAGAGTTGATATCAGGTGAAAATGGGGAAACCTAACTGTTATGCTCATCGGGTTTGGAGTTTGGCTGAGTTTTAGAAGGAATGATTGTCATGGCTGTGTAGAGGGAGGAATTTAGAGCAACTTTGCTCTTTGGATCGAAGGCATCCATGGAGAATGGAGAGAGAACGAGGAGATGGAAGATTGCACGCATGGGACTGTTTCTTTCAGAAACCCTAGAGCCATTTGGGGACGATGATGGACAGGCGTTGGATCTTTGGCTTGACTTTGACTGGGATTGGAAACCAACGGCCACGATTGCACAGAAAAAACGGAGGGAGAATTTAAACTATGAAACGCCCCGTTTCATTAAGTCTTTCTGATGGGCTCCAAAATTTGTTGCTATACACACCCTCCCCACCTAAGCCCAATAACAAATGAACTGGAAAAATTACTTTATGCACCGTTTTGTGTTTTTTTAATTTTTTGTTTATTTTCTGATGCACATGGGCCCAGACGCGCTTGCTATGCGCGCCCCCCAGTCTGGGCCCAGTTCTTTTTTTAACTGAATTTCATTACTTGCTGCGCCCCCTGCCAACTTTATTTCATTTTATTTTTTTCCTCAAAAACATTAAATCTTTTAAAAATCATAACAAATCATAAAATGCATATTTTCCATTGGTTCTTTTTGCATTATTTTCTTAATTTGGTCAAGAAAATTCTCATACAAAAAAATTAATAATTCATTTTATTTTCTTATTTTTGGCATATTTTCCTTTTAATTAGGTGTAAATAATATTTTGTTTGGTACATGATTTTGTTAATTTTAGTTTGATCAAATGCTTTAATATTTTTCATCCATTCTTTTTAGGTTGATTAATAGACATTGTTAGCTTGTATATACATTTTAGTTCCCATTTTTTAGGAATTAATTTTAGGTGATTAGTTTAGGTGAGAACAACATGAGCAAAATTAGGGTTTAAGTGATAACTTAGGAGAATTGAATCATTTCCCTTAGGACTTAGAGATTGAATATCTTAGATATGGGGCTATAGGGACTATGGGTAGTTATTAGATCCCTTAGAAATCACTAGGATTCCCCTACTGCTATTAATACTACTATATTTGAGTGATTGGTGTGGTATGCCCTCTGGGGATTATTGTTTGTCTGTGTGGGTATTGGGATTGTCTGGGGATTGGGAGAGCTGAAGACTTGTGATGAGGAAGCCATTGGAGTTCCAGAGACTGAAGACCAACTTCCAGAGTTGAAAAGGAGATTCTTGCTAGCAGCTGTTGAGGAGACTAGGGTTTAGGAGCTAGGCAGAGCTCTAGATTAGAAAGCTTGTTTCTCAAACATGGAGTGCCTTGTCTGCATCCATTATTTCTCTATGATTCAAAGTCTCTTTCAAATATCCACCTCCTTCCTTTGGAAGGATCAGTGAATGTATTTGAAAGATAGAACTTTTGAGGGAAAATTGTCTATATAATGTTAACAGTTGATAAACCACCCTTGGTAGGTAATTGACTGTCTAACGTTCCTTCACTTCATCTGGTTGATTGATGTTCATCCTGGAGATTGAGACTTGAAGAAAAGCCATTGCAGATGGAAGATTGATGATCAAGACCTTGCTGGAAAGCTGTGGAGATGGAGATTGATGCTTGCTGAAGCTTGAAGACTGATGTGGTGCAGAGCTGCTGTGGCTGTTTATTTTTGCTGTATTTCATTTCTGATGTATTGATTGGTTTTCATAACTGTATTGTTTGCTGTTTAACCTGTTGGGTTGAAAGTGAATGCTGTTCACTTTTGCCTATTGTTTTCTAGGTTCGAGGTTGAGTGGGACTCCCTTGCCTCGCTTGTATTGTTGCATCCATGCATTTTACTGCTTTACTGTATATATCTGCTATTATTTCTGTTTCTGTCTATTCCCTTAGGATCTCTGTTTCTCTCTGCGCAAGAGAGGAGCATGATAGACACTAGGTCTTAACCCATGCATGATAACATTAGGTTAGTTTGATTCCCTTTGCAACCGTAGGTTAGAGTTCTGTCTCTTCTTTCTCAAAACAAACAGAAAAATACAATAAGATTTCAAACCCAA